>SSNR01000174.1:311665-341214 GCA_006937965.1 Callopanchax toddi | reverse complement strand
TGCTAGGCCCTCCTCGGCAGAGACTATCCTCCCTGGCTGCGCCTCGGCATTGGTGGTGCCTTTCTCCGCTGGCGTATTGGGGTGTCTTGGGGTCTGGGGCTGGGTGCGTCTGCCTGCTCTTCTTCCTGTGGCTGCCTGGTGGGATCTGGGCCCCCGGGGGTGTTCGGGCCTCTGCTGGGGCCGGTTCGCTCCTGGGTCTCGGGTCTCTGGTTCTGGCTAGATCTACCCTGGATGGCCGGCTGCAGGCGGTGCCTGTGAGCTCCTAGCCGCGACCCCCCAGGGGCTCTAGCGCGGCGACTGCCAGGGGGCCCACGTGGGGTGAGCCTCTGCGCCCTCTGGGGGAGAGTTTAGCGACTGCCCTGACAGCGATCTCCCTGGGGTGTCCGTGCCCTGGGTGGCCTCTGGACGTCTGGGGCCTGGACCTCCTCTGCGTCCTCTGTGGGCCTTGGGGGCGGGTCTGTGGCTCCTTGAACTTATTATTGAATGTTTCAATAGAGAAACCTTACATAAACAAGCGCGCATGTATACACACAGGTGATCACAAGGTATTCACATAAAGACGGACTCAGGTGATTTCAGACACATTAACTGGGGCTGTGGTTGACACTGAACTCTCTTGAACTGGTGTATACGTATACATTTGAAGAATATCACAACTGTTGTGTATTCATATGCTGTTTGTTGCTGTTGTATCTTTTCTTCCTGTTTTGTTTGTTTGTTTGTGCTTTATTTGCAGGTCTAGAAGTGGATTCTTCACGTCTCTTGTTCTCTTCTTTTTCTGTTTACTTTCTCCCCCATCCCTCTTTCTGTACCCTTCCCTTCACTTTNTTCTCCTCCCATCCACTCCATGGTCAAAGAGCTTGAACCCTGCTCCTAATCTTTTAGCCTTGCTATCTTTCCACCCGGTCTCCTGAACACACACAACATCCACCTTCCTCCTCTGCATCCTGTCAATCAACTCTGATCCAGTATGGAGTTCTTTCATGTGATTTGCATGTTTTATTTGGAAACATTTCAAGTCGGATGCCATTCCAGCCGCAACCCTCTGCATTTTTCCAGGCTTGTGATTGGCTCAAGGATGACTGGCTTATTCCCATTTAGGCTGCATTTCAACAACGTATATACGACAGTACAATGTTTAAACCATAGTTCGAAGTATATACTACAGTACAATATTTGCCTTGGGATTGAATTAACAGTCAGAAGACTTCTCCAAATCCTCAAAACACATGTGGATTGGTCCTGTATCCCCTCCATCACCCTAGCAGGGGAAAAGAGCTGGTCCACAGTTCCACGGCTAGGATAAAAACCACATTGCTTATACGTTCTTTTTCTCAGACATGTATGTTTTTGTGTAAGTTTTTACCTTGACATGTTTCGACTCGCTCCTGCGGCCTTCATCAGAAGTGTCACTGGTGTTGGTGTGACGTGTCACAAAGTAAATATAGGACACAAACAGTTTCTATCCAAAAACATCAGATTTATTGATACCAACATGTTCAGAAACAAGTCCGTCTGTTTTAAAGTTTGTTTTTTAAGACTGTCCCTGCAGGACCTTCAGTCCATCACTGAACCAGAGCCAGAACCGGAGGCGGATCCGGGTCCTGATTTGCTGCAGATTTATGCCGTAGATGATGGGGTTGATAATGGGTGGAAGCACCAGGTACTCTGCAGCCAGAACATTCTGCAGCACTGCCATTGGCCTGCCATAACGAGAGTACAACGGGTCAAAGAGCATTGAAACACCAAACACGATCAGCGTGAGCATGTGCGGCACGCACGTCTGAGCAAACTTCCTGCGGTTGGAGAGTGAGCGGGCAGCGGTCCGGACCAGGTGCCAGTAGGAGACCAGGATGAGTCCAGTCTGCAACGTGTGCAGGAACATGAGCACAAAGCCATACAGGTTGTTGGCCGTTGTGTCGAAGCACGACAGCTTCACCACCTCCCAGCTGGTGCAGAAGATCCTGGCTATGTGGCGACTGCAAAGTGGCAGTCGGACTATAAGGACGGCACCAACCACGGTCTCTAGCAGGGAGAAAGTCCAGGTCAGCAGCAGCAGCATCATCACCTTCTTGAGCGTCATCAGTGTGTGGTAACGCAGAGGCTGGCAGATAGCCAGGTAGCGGTCGTACGCCATGACAGTCAGACTGGTGAACTGACAGAACATGTATGTGTATGAGACGAACAGTTGCGTCAAACAGCCAGCATAGGAGATGAAGTTTTCTTCAGAAAGCAGGTTAAGCAGCAGCTTCACGTAGAAGCTAGATGCACCACAGACCCCATTAAAGCACAGGTTGCACAGGAAGATGTACATGGGCTGGTGCAGCGTCTTATCCAGGAACACAGTGACCACGAGGGTCACGTTCACAAAAACTGTGAAAAGATACGAAGTCAGAGCCAGGGTGAAGTAGATCTGATGGTTCGTCAGTGAATCGTTCAGACTCTGAAGCACAAAGACAATCTGCAGGTTTTCAGTCATGATAGAAACTTCAGGTGGAGTTACATCAGCTGAGCTAAAGGTCGGAGTCAGAGACAAACACTCACTTCTTACACTGACTTTCATTTACATGAGCTGCAAACATTTCAGGGAAAATCTGGTTTGAGTCACTCATTATTAAATGATTCAGCATCAGCTGGAAACATGACCTTTAACCTCAATCAGCTTCAGACATTCAGCTGGAGGATCAGGAGATCAGCATCTCTTTAGTCCTCCATCAGACCACCAGCAGGAGAATCAAACAGTAATACGACACAGTCAGAGTCAACAAGACAAAACCCCAGAGTCCCATCAGACAGGGGAAAACAAGCACCTGGTTCCTGGAGCCTGGACCTAAACAAGACCTTCAGAGGGTCAAAAGCAGCTGCACCTGTCTGAGACAATCACACAAACACCTTCAACTAAAGGCAGCAGACGTCCCTTCAGAGGACGAGCATCAGCAGCAGAGATGCAGCTCTTATTCACCTGAAGACCACAGGAAGAAGCATCATCACACGCCAGGCTGAGGCCACGCCCCCTACACTCAAAAAACAAATGGCATCTTTAGATTCAATGTTTCTCACAATCTGTTTGATGGGACAAAGTTTGAGCAAGAAAGTGAAATTGTACTTTATTTTTCCTCTCTTCTTTCTTCCTTCCTTCCTTAACCAGAGGATCAGGGTTAACCTACGGTGCATGGTTAGAAAAATGATTAACCAAAGGGTCAGGTTTAGGGTTAACCAGAGGGTTAGGGTCAGGGTAAGGGTCGATGTTGGGGTTACAGTTGAGGGGAAAGAGGAAGATATTTGTGGTGACATACATACCTCAGTACAACATAGTGAATTTGATCCATCCCGGAGGAGCAGAGGACAAACCGTTTAGTCATTCTCAGTTAGAGGTTTAGTATTTTGCCCAAGGATACTTCGACACATGGGCTTTGTTCAAAATGTGAACTCCTTCACTATATGGGGCACTATATAGTGAGTCGGCCATTTTGTAGTGTTGTTTGAAATGTTCACTAAATGTTTTCATCCCCTATATAGGGCCCTAGAAACATGTCACATGGTAAGATAAAAGTGGTGAACAGACCATCTACACTACATTAGTAGAAATAGACCATAATCACATTGCATGGATCGCAATGAACACACCTTGATCAGTCATTACTGTGTACATTACAAGATATTGTAATTGTTGTACATTCATATGAATGTCTGTTTTGTTTGTTTGTTCTCTCTCTCTTACAGGTCTGAAGCAGATCCTTTTTACTCTTTCTTCCTCTCTTACAAGCCCCCCCCCCCCTTCCAATCCTGTATCCTTCCCGTTGGGATTCAAATGAAACCAAAAAACAGTTCTAATAAAGATTTTATCTAAGAATATATATCAGGTGAATTGGGTCACGGGTACGTCATGGGTGTGGAACACCATCTCTGCAGTCCTGTGGCAGCCTGTGGCCCAATTTTATTGCACAATTTAAACATTTCCACCCCAGACATTCTTATATTATGCATCTAGGGTCTTTGGAGAAATTACACCCAGTAATAACCGGGGGGAGGGAGGTCTAGCCGGCTAACCTCTCCTCCGGTGTCATTACCCACCTCCACGCATTTAGACACTTAGGATCCAGGGCGGGGGATGGCGGGCCGCCCCCCACTCTTTTTAAAAGCATCTTACTACAACACGCATCAACACCACATTGGAGCAGGCGGGGGGAGACTTGGGGTCTTCACACACCCCTGTTCTCTGCTCGCTGCCTGGGGCCTGGAGTGGAGCGGGCCGTCTGGTCGGGGTCTGCGATGGGGGGGCTGCTCGGCTGCGGCGGGGTGCGCGGTGGTCTGCTTATCCCCACTTCAGTAAGGGAGGGACCATCTTCTGGATCTCAGGGCCGGCTTCACCCTTAGGGCGCTGGTCCCTGGTCCTGAACATAGAGTGTGCATGGGGCGCGAGAGTGGGTGTATAGCGTCTATTGTGTGTCTTGATATGTTTGCAGGAATGTGTGTGTGCACGCATGAGGGAGGGAGAGTGATTGTGTCTGTGTGTGACTGTTTTTCTGTCAGGTTTCATCCCCCCCCCCCCTTTCTGTGACATGCTAGGCCCTCCTCGGCAGAGACTATCCTCCCTGGCTGCGCCTCGGCATTGGTGGTGCCTTTCTCCGCTGGCGTATTGGGGTGTCTTGGGGTCTGGGGCTGGGTGCGTCTGCCTGCTCTTCTTCCTGTGGCTGCCTGGTGGGATCTGGGCCCCCGGGGGTGTTCGGGCCTCTGCTGGGGCCGGTTCGCTCCTGGGTCTCGGGTCTCTGGTTCTGGCTAGATCTACCCTGGATGGCCGGCTGCAGGCGGTGCCTGTGAGCTCCTAGCCGCGACCCCCCAGGGGCTCTAGCGCGGCGACTGCCAGGGGGCCCACGTGGGGTGAGCCTCTGCGCCCTCTGGGGGAGAGTTTAGCGACTGCCCTGACAGCGATCTCCCTGGGGTGTCCGTGCCCTGGGTGGCCTCTGGACGTCTGGGGCCTGGACCTCCTCTGCGTCCTCTGTGGGCCTTGGGGGCGGGTCTGTGGCTCCTTGAACTTATTATTGAATGTTTCAATAGAGAAACCTTACATAAACAAGCGCGCATGTATACACACAGGTGATCACAAGGTATTCACATAAAGACGGACTCAGGTGATTTCAGACACATTAACTGGGGCTGTGGTTGACACTGAACTCTCTTGAACTGGTGTATACGTATACATTTGAAGAATATCACAACTGTTGTGTATTCATATGCTGTTTGTTGCTGTTGTATCTTTTCTTCCTGTTTTGTTTGTTTGTTTGTGCTTTATTTGCAGGTCTAGAAGTGGATTCTTCACGTCTCTTGTTCTCTTCTTTTTCTGTTTACTTTCTCCCCCATCCCTCTTTCTGTACCCTTCCCTTCACTTTCAGGCTCCGTGTCCATCCATCCATCTTCTGAAGCCGCTTATCCCTCCACAGAGGGTCGCGGGGGAGCTGGTGCCTATCTCCAGCGGTCAAGGGGTGAGAGGCGGGGGACACCCTGGACGGGTCGCCAGTCCATCGCAGGGCGCTCCGTGTCCAATCAACCATAAAAATATTCTAATAAAGATTTTGGGGGTTATATTTAAACAAAAATCAGGAGGAGTTTTATAGCAGTGGCTGTAACCTCTCACCTGAAACAGCAACACTGTTGGGCTTGTTTTTGGCACTCAGACATTATTCTGTTTGCTCCACAGCCGGACAGGACACAGGGTTAAAAAAAAAATATATATATATATATATATCAGGTGAAGCGTTATAGCAGCAGCTGTAACGCCCCACCTGTGATAGTAAATCTGTAAGGCTTGTTTTTGGCATTCAGACATCAATTCTGATTCATTTACTGCCAGACAGGACATGGTAAAAAAAGAAGACGAAATAGACCATAATGCTTTGCAGTCGGGGCGTTGTAGATAAGATGGCGGAATGTCAGGATCAGCAGTACAAACAGTGACGGCTGGTGCCAATATGTTTCCCTTAAACACGTTTAAATAAACAGCCGTAAAAATATACAAGAATCATTTTATTTCCTTCTACAAATGAATAATTTCACATACAGTAAATGAACCAATTTAAAGTTAACAAATCAAAAACAACAACATTGTGTGAGTGTGTGCATGTGTGTGTGTGTTTGCTGTGTGTGGGTATGTTTGCGTTTGCGCACTACAAACTGTAAAATTCTTGGTTTGTTATTATTTTGACAAAAACTACAAGGTGGATGTTTTAATCATGAGGGGGAGGTTTGTGTGTGTGTGTGTGTGTGTGGGGGGGGGGGGGGGGGGGGGTTCATTGTATTTTTAAACAACCAATACCAAGTGAGTGCTGTGTGCTGCTTGGATAATAATAATAAATTCCCATTCTGTAATCTGTGCATTTATGTAAATGATAAACACTGAGGTGAGGGAGGAGCCTTACCTTAATAAAGTCATGGAGTAATCTCTCACTTTGTTCTATAAAAGCTGACCATTTAAAAACAGTTTATACTGTGATGACAGCCCGTATCCTTCAGCCACTGATCTCCTCCTGACCGGGTGAAACACCTGGCCCTTCCAAGATCGCTTGGAAGATCGCTTTGATCTTGCAGAGATCGCTTATGGAAACTGGTCACTGATACTAAAGTTGGTTCCTTTTAGCTCTTGTCAGTGTGCCTTACTAAGGTGTAGGGGTGGGAATCGAGAACCGGTTCCGACTTAGAACCGGAACCAACCAATTCCATCAAAATTGTACACCTCCAACCTTAACAATTCTTCTTAACAATTCTCTTGTTTTTGTTTGTCCCGAAATTTGCTGATCAGTAATCATCCATCCATCCATCCATTTTCTGTAGCCGCTTATTCCTCCACAGAGGGTCGCGGGGCAGCTGGCGCCCATCTCCAGCGGTCAAGGGGCGAGAGGCGGGGGACACCCTGGACAGGTCGCCAGTCCATCGCAGGGCCACTGATCAGTAATCAGTAATGAGAAATTAGACTTCTATGCACCTCTCACTGGTCCGACAGAACAATAACCCGGTTTTTCTCGGACTAGGGCAGCGCGAGCAGTGGAGGGGCTTAATGAGGTGAGGTCCCAATGGAACCGCACCCAAACCAACAAACGCAGTCTCCCACTCTACTTTTTCATAAATCACACTCTGTAGTAGGGATGAGCCGAATACTTGTTTCAGACAAGTATCCGATACGGATAATGCATTTTTGACGATTACGATCATGATCCGAATAAAACGCACCATTATTCGTGATCGTGCTGAAGGGAAATCCTCATTGGGTAACTGTCTGTCTGTCTGTCTGTCTTTTCTTCACGCTCTCTGATTGGCCCGCAGTCACACAGAGCGCCCGCCCCTCCCACATCTCTGCAGCAGATCATCAGGTGTGCTGTGGGAAATGATCCAGTTTCACCTAATTGGTCTAAAAACACTTTTTGAAAACGAATTAATTTTTATCTGCAAATAATTGTGGCGTGTCGGTGCCAGGAATCACCAAATAGACTCTTGTTCTGTTTGGAGTCAGACCGGGCAGCAAATCCAGGACCTGGCTGAACTGGGTCCAGGGAGTCTGGGTAGACGCGCGGTGCCCTGAGCTACCGCGGCCCACTGGCACGCCTCCTCCTCCTAAACTGGACATAACTAGTGAGCGGTTCAAATGAGTTAGTTTGGCAAGGAGGAGGAGAAGGGGGGCAGGCGAGTCATGGACTCACTGCGGCTCCACGTCAACCAGGACCGGTGCTCTGGTGAACCCGAGCGTATTCTGGTGGAGCAGCGACAGTCCAGACTTTTTAAAATTAATTCTTTGTTCTGACCGGTCTACAAAACCAGATCAGCGGGTCCACGGACACTGGGTCGGGTCATCATCATTTTACCTTTTTTTTCCTGCCTGATGCGCATTTGGAAAAAAAAGTCGGCGTAAAACCCCCTCAGCAGAACTAGTTTTTAACGGTCGGAGAGACCCACTGGTTTTCAATGTCTCCTCCTCTCTGGCTGAAAGACAAAGCTCTCGTTATCTGTTACCTGTCACATGTACGTGAACTCAGCGGTGCTCGTGCGCCTGTCGCTATAATAAAGTGAATGGAGCGCGCACCGTCCAAACAGCGTGACTGACAGCTTAAAATTCAACAGATCATCAACACTAAAACACGTTTATCTGTCAGTGACTTTATCAGAGGTTCGTCTTTACAGTTGTTTTCAGAGACTCACATTAATTCTAATGTTTAAAGTGCCCATGACTTCATATTTAAATCACTTTATATTAAACAGGTGTAATCTTTGATGCCACTAGATTAGCGTTGCACCATTATAACTCAAAATACGCTGTAATTATTTCCTAACGAGCAACTCAGAGATCAGAAGAAAGCGCCGCCTTCCGGTTCTGCTAGGTTTCTCCTTATTTGGCAGTCTGGCACTTCTGCTGCAGCAGGGGGCAGTGTTGTCACGTGAAAGAGAAACGAAACTGAAACTAAACACTACACGGTCTATGGGCAATGGCGGCAGCACTGCCTCGCTCCAGGTGTCGTGAACGTGCATGCGGGAGGAGAATTTACCATATAAGCAAGTCCAGATCTCTATGACCTCATAGCGGGCTGGAGTGAAAAAAACTGTTTAAAACCTAGGTCTGAAATCTGGAAGAGCTTCTCACTGGCTGTACTAGGAGACAGATGGACGCCGTTTTTTTCTCTTTCTGGCAGGTTTAAGGTGAGAACTCAACGTTGCAACATGATAGATAAGTCAGAAAACATGGAAACCGATGTCATGGGACCTTTAAATACACCCAAAAGAAGTTTAACTAAAACATGATGAAGAGTTCTGCATGCTGTAACATGGATAATAAAATTAACAGGAGAGAAATAAAGTCATTTAAGGCAGATTTAATCCATTACTGATGATGCTACAATCACTTTAACAGGTGAAAAAAATCAGTTTGAAGTTATTTGATTTGGTAAAAAAGTTAATCAGGTCACCTATAAACTAAATCTAATCTTTTATTGTCAGGTGAACAGATGAGAAAGTTTCTACAGTAAAAACTATTAAAATGTGATTTTTTTTTTTTTTAATGACAAAGTGTACCTCGGCTCAAAAAAGGTTGAAAACCACTGCCTTTAATATTGTGATCAAAAACATTGAATCTCAATTCTGAGGCTGCTCTGTAAATAGTTTTCAAATAAACAATACATGTAGCTGATTAATCCATATCAATTTCAGACTTAAAATAATGTACAGATTTAAGCCACAGCAACTTCAGGTCAAATCACACTCATTTCCGGGTCATGCCCCGCCCACTCCGAGTACAGATACAGATAATTTAGATGGTTGAACAGATACAGATAATGTGGTACTCGCTCATCCCTACTCTGTAGTCTTTGAGACGACTCAGGAGGCTGAAGGCACTGCAGAGGTTTGAGTCCAGAAGCAGTACCAGGTGACCCGGGTCCGTCTGATTCTGGACCTCACCTCGTTATGCCGCTCTGATACGGCAAGCCCTTTTAACATTTAACCAACAATCGGACCTCTCTGTAATTCTTATTTTATACAGCAATAACTTAATTTATCCTAGTACTTAAAAGAAAAAATTACAACAGGCACACACACTCACACAGTGATTGCTTGTGGTGCAGAAGACTGAGTAGAACTTTTTTGCCGCTTAACAACGACTCAAGAATTGATAAGGGAATTGTTAAGGAATTGGATTGATAAACAGAATTGATAATGGCATTGATGATATTGATAAAAACCTATCAATTCTCACCTCTACTAAGGTGTATTAAAAACTGGTGAGAGCTCCACTACATCCCTTAGCTTTCACTGATCCATTAGGACCAACAACAGTGTGAAGGCAGTAGCAGAGCTACTTTAATGTTGATTCTAATTGCTGATAATGAAGAAGACACAGAGACAGTCAGATTGGAATTTTTTTTATCAGATATCTGGATGTTCATCTTGTCACATGCAACACTTGGTAGACAACAACACTTGTAAGCTAAGTACATCACTTTTCAACTGTCCAAACCCCACCCACATGTGTTGCTCATTTGAGGGGCGTCCTTGTTTCAAAGGGTTCATTTTGTGTGGCCTGGTTGTAGTTCCAGACTCTGTTCTGCACCTTGACATATTACAACCACCTGTAAGAATATCAGTCAGCCTTCCTATACTTGACCTTGTGGGTACTAACAATTTGCCCTTGTCAGGCCTTTACTGTATGTAGACTAGAACAATGAGAGTCCATTAATTATGTATGAAGTACATTTTTGTTAATATATGAAAGATTTTATAATAACAGCAATGTAGGATTAAAGTTACAACTCTCTTCAGTGCAAAACCTCATGACCCCACCCCTCTTCAATAATTCACACCTTCATGCATCTAATCAAAACAACTCACAAGGGGACTAGTCCACCACAATAGAGCCTAACAACATCAATAGCTTCTCAGGGAGGAGGGTGAGTCACAGGTAGTTTTAGCAACAGACAGCTATAGTTTACCAACTTGACTCTCCCTTATTCCAGTTAAAACTAACAAAACTTATCAGATAAGAAGCTAAATATTTTAAGGAACCAATGAAATACCATTGTCTTCATTTGAAACCCTTTTGGATTCCATCCTAAAACATCAGATTAATTGATACCAACATGTTCAGAAACAAGTCCGTCTGTTTTAAAGTTTATTTTTAACATTGTCCCTGCAGGACCTTCGGTCTATCACTGAACCAGAGCCAGAACCGGAGGCGGATCCGGGTCCTGATTTGCTGCAGCTTTATGCCGTAGATGATAGGGTTGATGATGGGTGGGACCACCAGCAACTCTGCAGCCAGAACATTCTGCAGCACTGCCATTGGCCTGCCATAACGAGAGTACAACGGGTCAAACAGCAGTGAAACAATAAACACGATCACCGTGAGCATGTGCGGCACGCACGTCTGAGCAAACTTCCTGCGGTCAGAGCGTGATCGGGCAGCGGTCCGGACCAGGTGCCAGTAGGAGACCAGGATGAGTCCAGTCTGTAATGTGTGCAGGAACATGAGCACAAAGCCATACAGGTTGTTGGCCGTTGTGTCGAAGCACGACAGCTTCACCACCTCCCAGCTGGTGCAGAAGATCCTGGCTATGTGACGACTGCAGAGCAGCAGTCGGGCTATCAATATTATGCCCACCACGGTCTCCAGCAGGGAGAAAGTCCAGGTCAGCAGCAGCAGCATCATCACCTTCTTGAGCGTCATCAGTGTGTGGTAACGCAGAGGCTGGCAGATAGCCAGGTAGCGGTCGTACGCCATGACAGTCAGACTGGTGAACTGACAGAACATGTATGTGTATGAGACGAACAGTTGCGTCAAACAGCCAGCATAGGAGATGAAGTTTTCTTCAGAAAGCAGGTTAAGCAGCAGCTTCACGTAGAAGCTAGATGCACCACAGACCCCATTAAAGCACAGGTTGCACAGGAAGATGTACATGGGCTGGTGCAGCGTCTTATCCAGGAACACAGTGACCACGAGGGTCACGTTCACAAAAACTGTGAAAAGATACGAAGTCAGAGCCAGGGTGAAGTAGATCTGATGGTTCGTCAGTGAATCGTTCAGACTCTGAAGCACAAAGACAATCTGCAGGTTTTCAGTCATGATAGAAACTTCAGGTGGAGTTACATCAGCTGAGCTAAAGGTCGGAGTCAGAGACAAACACTCACTTCTTACACTGACTTTCATTTACATGAGCTGCAAACATTTCAGGGAAAATCTGGTTTGAGTCACTCATTATTAAATGATTCAGCATCAGCTGGAAACATGACCTTTAACCTCAATCAGCTTCAGACATTCAGCTGGAGGATCAGGAGATCAGCATCTCTTTAGTCCTCCATCAGACCACCAGCAGGAGAATCAAACAGTAATACGACACAGTCAGAGTCAACAAGACAAAACCCCAGAGTCCCATCAGACAGGGGAAAACAAGCACCTGGTTCCTGGAGCCTGGACCTAAACAAGACCTTCAGAGGGTCAAAAGCAGCTGCACCTGTCTGAGACAATCACACAAACACCTTCAACTAAAGGCAGCAGACGTCCCTTCAGAGGACGAGCATCAGCAGCAGAGATGCAGCTCTTATTCACCTGAAGACCACAGGAAGAAGCATCATCACACGCCAGGCTGAGGCCACGCCCCCTACACTCAAAAAACAAATGGCATCTTTAGATTCAATGTTTCTCACAATCTATTTGATGCAGCAAAGTTTCAACAAAAAAGGAAAAAGACTTTAATCAGAACCAGAACAATGTCTTGTGTAGGGTTAACCTGAGGTGTAGGGTTATCTAGAGTAGGGCTGCCACAAACGATTATTTTGATAGTTGACTTGTCACCAACTATTTTTATGATTAGTCGACTAATTGGATCATGCGTACATTGTTTATTCATTTATTAGACACTTTTATCCAAAGCGTCTTACAGTAACACACCTATCAGGCATGATGTGGTCAGTGGGGGAAAACCGGAGTACCCAGAGGAAACCCACGCATGCATGGGGAGAACATACTAACTCCACTCAGAAAGGCCACAGCCGGGATTCGAATTTACGACCTCCTTGCTGCGAGGCAACAGTGCTAACAACGACGCCACCATGCCGCCATAATGGACATAAAAGGTACAGTTTATTGCACCTGCATGCAGTTGCTCTTACATAACCATCATTTGCTTACAGCTTGAAGTGTTTTAGGTATGTGCAACTAAAAATGAAGACAGGATGATAGTTTATTAAACTTTTAATGAAATGTACAGCTTGTTGCAAGAAACAAAACTTTAACTGTAGCATAAAGTGCAACATTCCTGTAAGCAGTTTTGCCACAGTTCCTTTGAAAAAGTAATCTGACTACTGATTACAGTTTACTCCTTTAAAGGTAACTTAATTACTTACGGATTACTTGAGTTTAAAAGTAAGCTGCCGATGACTCTTCCCCCACCTCAACATAAAAATGACCTCCAGTTTTACTAAAACTCACTTTTCAGTCTCACACTCGTTAATAAAGTCTAGACCCTGAAGATAAGACAAACCTGTTGAGTCAGAGGAGTTTACAAAAATAAAGTCCGGATAAATACGGTACTCGGGAGTCTTCCTCCTGCCGAAGTGACTCCACAGGCTGTCCTCGTGCTGAAAATGTGACTCCTCCTCATGCTAGAAACGTGACTTCACACTTGACGCCTCTCACCGAGCATAGGGAAAACAAATATTTTTTCTAAAGAAATGGACGAGGATAGTAATGCAAAGTAACGTACAGTGGCTCAAAAAAAATAACTCCCATCAGATTACAGGTTTGGAAATAGTAACGCATTAGATTACTCGTTATTGGAAAATGACACAATATTAGAGTAAAGGCTGGTTCACACGGCAGGATTTTCAAATTGTCGGCCGATTTTAAATCACAAGAGACCACACACGTGGCGAGAAATTTTCCTTTAAAAATGGCGGACACTGATCCTACAGTGTGTGGTGGGATCACACACAAACCGATTTTACACACAAACATTCCCAGATCAGACGTGAAATCTCGCAGAACTTCACGAGATCAAACATGACTTTGGAGTAAACAAACGTGAAAGCTTTTATTTTTATTAAAAACAATGAACAGGAGGTGTTTCAGGCATGTCCTGCCGGCAGGAGACCCCTGGGTCAACCCAGGACAATCTGGAGGAAATACATCTCCAGGTTGACCGGGGAACGCCTGGGTGTCCAGCTGAGGAGCTGGCGGACTTGGCCGAGGATGGCCTGGGATGCCCGGCTGCCCCCGCAACCCGGACCCGGAAGAAGGCGAGGTGAGGAAAGTGAACTTGTGACAATTTTAAATAATCCGAGCAGCTGTTTTGATGAGAGATTAATTTCGCCGCGCAGCAGAGTCTGTCAACTCGCTCTCTGATTGGCTACATGTCAATCTCCACAGGCAGATTCTCGGGAGTCATCACACGCTGCGATATCGGGTCTAGACAATCCAACATGTTCGATTTCACAGATTTGCGATTGGAGCAGTTATGACGGCGTTCTGAGCGGACCAGAACGCTCTTAACCCACCACACACGAGAGGATGATCTGATAAGATTATCTTTAACGATCAGGCTCGTCTTTAAGATTGTCGGAGGAGAATCGTGGCAAAAATCGGCTTAAAAATCCTGCTGCGTGAACCGGCCTTAACATGTTACTAAAGCCATGTTTCCATTGCAGGGTTTGGTGCGGGTCGGATCGGATCCTCGTAGTCCGCTATTTCAGTTGAGCATTTCCATCAGCTGTCGACCCTCACTCGGCAGGCAGGGTTAAATGTAAATGCGTATCGTCACGTCATACTAGCTAGCGCTGTCCTTATATGGGGCTTTTAATTTCTCCAGCCTGGCCCGACACTGTTCCGACGTCCGCTCAAATCCTTCAGCTGCATCCTGTGAAACTTTTTTATAAACTCTTTCATTTTTTTACCGATCCATCTAGCTCATCCTGAACACAACTGATCACTGAATGTTTGGAACTCTGAAAGTGATCAAACCTGGCACTATTTCAGGGTTTCTGCAGGTTCAAGGAAGCCAAATTTAAGACTTTTTAAGACCTGTTTTAAGGCAGCTTTGATCAAATTTAGGACCTTACATTCACGGGACGGGAAAGGGGATGTGACCACCTTACAAATAGTTCAGACTAAACCTTTATTGGAAGTGAAAGTGCAAAAAAAATAACAAACATCAAGATAATTGATCTGCATTATATCAGACGGAAGTGTATTGCATTCACCTGAAAATAACTTTAAAAAGCTCATTTTTACTGAATTAACGAGATAATAACAGCCTTAAGTGACCTAGACCCTTCTAGACCCTTGCGGTCTGGTGGACTGCTGAGTTTCAGTTCTTCATAACCCAGAAATCATAGAAATTTAAGACCATTGGACACTGAATTTAAGGATTATTTATCATTTTTAATGATATTTAAGGCCTTAATTTGGGAAATGCAAATTTATGACCTTTTAAGGCTTTTTAAGGACCCGCGGATACCCTGTACTTGCTGGCATTTTATCACTTCCGTGTACAACAACGGTCGGATCTCTGCCAACAGACCCAAAGAGGCCGGTCTGGATCTGTGAATGAATCCCTCACGGACCCGGTGCCGCGGTCCAGCTTTGGATTCACCGCAGCTGGATTCATCGACCCAAACCCGTCTCCTCGTGGTCCTGTAACGCTGGTCTTGCGGTCTGCGGCTCGACCAGCCAGGTCCAGCCGTGGACCGTGAGTCCAGCTTTACAGGATGGACTGTTTTTATCTTAATAAAATAACTTCTCACTATAGTAATAATAAAATAACGGCAGTCCGGGGTTTGTTTTGCTTGTCACTAGCAGTGATCAGTGGTCTGTGTTGTTTTAACGAGACAGCTCCGCTCAAACTGTACCCGCTTCATTCTCCTATGGACCCACAGCTGAGGAGGACCGTTCATGACCCATGAATGGAGCGGTACGGAGCGGTTGTATGGACCGGTTTTACAATGGAAACAGATAAAATAGCTATCCAACCCGCACCAAACCGTACCAAACCCTGCTATGGAAGCATGGCTTAAGTAGCGCGTTAACGCCATCACTGCCTGTAAGTGACCAGCAGCATCATGCTCCACCAGACACAGAGAACAGAGCTGTTTCTCAGACCCACAGCATCAACCTTGTTGTGGAGCGGGTCCACTACCCCTCCTCCCGGCCCTTCTTTACCTAGATCAACTGTAGAAAGGATAAGCCACTCAGTCTTAACAATTAAATACCAAAGCTTTTATTACTCTTGCGCAAGAGGAGATCCGTCTCCTACCTAAGCTAAAACGGATATGAGAGGCGGTCTGTCAGTCCTTACACTGAGGCATGGAGCTCTGCAGGCCTGGAGGACAGAGCTTTGCTTCATGGACCCGCAGCACGGAGCTCTGCAGACCCGGAGCTCAAAACTCTAGAAACACGAAGCTCCACTGGACACAAAACTCCGCCGGAGCACGGAGCTTTGCTTCACTGACCCGCAGCATGAAGCTCTGCAGGCCTGGAGCACAGAGCTTTGCTCCGAGAACCCGGAGCACAAAACTTCACCAGAACAGAGCATGGAGCTTTGCTTTGCGGACGTGCAGCACGGAGCGCTGCAGACCCGGAGCACAAAGTTCTGCCGGACCCGCAGCATGGAGTTTTGCTCCATAGACCCGGAAAATGAAGCTCTGCGTTCCCACAGCACGACCCAACAATGAGGTGTTGCATCTCCGCAGGACTGCGTGCTCTGGGTCTACCAGCCCGGTGGAATAGTCCAATATAATAATAATAATAATAATGCATCAGTTTTATATAGCGCTTTTCTAGGTCACTCAAAGACACTTTACAGAGTTGCATTATTCATTCACACAGTCATTCTCACCGGTGGTGGTAAACTACGACAGATGTCTGTAGTCACAGCTGCCCTGGGGCAGACTGACAGAAGCGAGGCTGCCATTCTGCGCCATCGGCCCTTCTGACCACCACCAACATTCACACACAGTCACACTCACATTCACACAGGCAAGGTGGGTGAAGTGTCTTGCCCAAGGACACAACGACAGTCTAACCCAGCCAGAGTTGGGGATCGAACCGGTGACCCTCCGGTTACCAGACCGGCCACTCTCCCAACTGACCAGGTCAATCACAGAGGAGCTGCTGGATGTAAGAAAATATGGTTTGCTCCAAGTTCATGGCTGCATGGTGGTGCAATTGTTAACACTCTTGCCTCACAGCAAGAAGGTCGCAGGTTCAAATCCCAGCTGTGGCCTTTCTGCGTGGCATTAGCGTGTTCTCCCCATGCATGTGTGGGTTTCCTCCATGTACTCTGGTTTTCCCCACAGATCACAACATGCCTGATAGGGTGATTGTAAATTGTGTAAATCACTTTGGATAACAGCATCTAATAAATGAATAAACATTGGTTCTGGCTGCTCAGGAAGAGGCTGGACAACAGAAAGGCAGACAAGGCAGTGAAAAACAGCTTTAAAAAAACAGCTTTAAAAAAACATGAACGACGTGTCAACGTCTAAATTTGTTTTTAATAGTCGACGTAATTGTGACTAATCAACTAATCATGGCAGCCCTAATCCAAAGTGTTATGAATAAGGCTGACCTGAGATTTAGGGTTAGCCAGAATGTCATGGGTAAGGTTAACCTGAAGGTTAGGGTTTACCCAGGCATGGACTGGCCATCTGGCAATGCCCGGTGGGCTGACGGAAATGTTTGGGCCGGTTTAGACGGACCCAAACATTTCCTTTTTTTTGGTTCCATTTCAAGCTCTAGATTAACCCGAGTGTTAGGGTTAACCAGAGTGTCATAGTTAGGGGTTGGGTTAACCAGAGGGGCAGGGTTAAAACATTCCAGAGGGCCAGAGTTAGGGTTACCTTGAGGGTTACGGTTGGGCGTTAGTGTTTGGATTAATTTGAGATCAGAGTTAGGGTTAGGTTCAGAAAGTTTCCATTCTGTGACTAGTATTCATGAATTTGTCTAACCAGGGCCATCTGAACTTCTTTCCAAACACCATCAATAATTTTCCTCTCAGCAGAAGTTTATTTAATCCCACAGATGCTGCTGAAGTTTTAGTAGTTGGAGTTAAGTTCTCAGGTGTCAGAGGTCAAATTAACATGTTTGTCCATAGGGTGTACTCTCATCATCCACAGTTTCCACTGATTCCCTGTGCAGCACACTACAACCAGAGCTGTAAACCACAGAGACCAATCAGAGTTGAGCTCTGCTGGGGTTCCACTGGTCCACAGAGGCTGTCTCAGTGTTTGTCCAATCCAGCCACAATCACACCAATAACAAACTTTTCACAGCTTCTCAAACGTTTATAGACTTTAGTGTCTAACAAATTCTTTAGTCAACATAAAGTTCTCCAGACCCAGGGACTGATTTTGGGACCTGAGATTGACCCCAGGGTATTGCCATCTTGGATGGATCTTGTGTCTAGTCTTGGGACCTGATACAGGATCTGGTCTTGTGAAAAAATATAGACTCTGGTATTTAGACCTGGTAAAACCCCAGGGACTGGTTTTTCACAAGTGATAGACTGTTTAACTGGTCTATAGACCCAGGACAAATCCAGGCAGTCATCCTGGGACCTGGGATGAACCCAGAGTCCAGTCTTGGCTCAAGAAATGGTCTTGGGATCTGGAAAAGTCCCCGAGTCTGATTTTTGGACCTGGGATGGTCCGATCTTGGGACAAGGTATAGACCCAGGGACTAGTCTCAGGACAAGATAAGAACCCAGGGACTGTTATTGGTACCTGGGGTGGATCGTGGGTCCAATGGTATGGATTCAGGGGCCAAACCTACACTGAGAAAAGTGAAACCTCTGTGTCATTTACTTGAATTAAAATTTTATCTTCTCACAATGCAAATTTTTTTATTTATGAGTTTAAACTGTTTATTTCACTTCACCTGAAATTAAAAATCACATCCCATGGATCCAATCAACAAAAACAATTTGTCCTTAAGTGAATTTGTACTTCAACTCAAAGATGTTGGTGTCAATGTGACATGACCTGCAGTACTGGAGTCCAACAGAGGGGCATCAGCTGCGTAAAGCAGCTTGCGTACACCCTGCGTGGGCCTCCCCAGAAGAAGAAGCACTTCAGCAGCTTCCTTATTGCTCCTGAGATGCTGGCATAGGAAGACTGATGGAACATGGGTATTAGAAAGTTGTTTAAACACAAAGAACCACGACAGATCGACAACAACACCAGCTGTGATGACACTAATTCAGGTTTATGAATCTTATTTGAAAAGTATTCAACGTTACTCTGCTAGTTTGCTACATGTTAGCTTACTATCAGTAAAGTTGTACAAAGAAAGTGAATGATAGCAAGATAATATAACGTGGCTACATGGGAAGAATCTAGACGAGCTTGAACAGTGATCATAAAAATAAAGTGAATGACAGGGAGGCTGATGCTCTCTAGATGGCTGAGTAACAAGTGAATGTAAACACACACATGCCACACCACTTCCTGCAATAACACTCCTTGGCTTTATGACCCTTTTTGCCGCATCTGTAGCACACTATGTCGGTGCCACCTGCGCCATCCGTGCTTTGTTCTCCCGAACATGCCTGTGCACGTCAAGTCTTCGGCTGTACACGCACTTTCATGATGTCATCTTTGTCAGTCACTGTCACTCGTATCTTTTCTGTGTCCTCATAATCCAAAAAAGGGTTTTAAATAAAGACGTTTCGCAGTGAAATGTCTTCAAAGAACCAAATAAGTCCAGTTGCCTTGCCTTCTTCCGCTTATCCGGGTCCGGGTCACGGGGGCAGCATTCCAAGTCGGGCAGCCCAGTCCATCTTCTCCCCGGCCAAGTCCACCAGCTCCTCAGCTGGGACGCCCAGGAGTTCCCAGGCCAAACTGAAGATGTATTTCCTCCAGCTTGTCCTGGGTCGACCTGGGGGCCTCCTGCCGGCAGGACATGCCCAGAACACCTCTGAGGGAGGCGTCCAGGAGGCATCCTTATCAGATGCCCGAACCACCTCAACTGGCTCCTTTTGATATGGAGGAGCAGCGGCTCTACTCCGAGTCTCTCCCGGATGTCCAAGCTTCTTACCCTATCCCTAAGGCTCAGCCTTAGGGATAGGGTAAGAAGCCTCCACCCTGCGGAGGAAACTCATTTCAGCCGCTTGTATCCGCGATCTCATTCTTTCGGTCATTACCCAAAGCTCATGACCATAGGTGAGGATTGGGACGTAGACCGACCGGTAAATCGAGAGCTGTGCTTTCTGGCTCAGCTCTCTCTTCACCACAACAGACCGGTTCAGCGTCCGCATCACTGCAGATGCTGCCCCAATCCGCCTGTCGATCTCTCGCTTCCTCCTTCCCTCACTCGTGAACAAGACCCCGAGATACTTGAACTCCTCCACTTGAGGCAGGACCTCTCTCCCGACCCGGAGTTGGCAATCCACCTTTTTCCGGTCAAGAACCATGGCCTCAGACTTGGAGGTGCTGATCCTCATCCCAGCCGCTTCACACTCGGCTGCGAACCTCCCCAGCAAGAGTTGAAGGTCAGAGCCCGATGAAGCTAGGAGGACCACATCATCTGCAAAAAGCAGAGACGCGATTCTCCTGTCACCAAACTCAACACCCTCCACACCACGGCTGCTCCTAGAAATCCTGTCCATAAAGGTTATGAACAGGACCGGTGACAAAGGGCAGCCCTGGCGGAGTCCAACCCTCACTGGGAACAGGTCCGACTTACTGCCGGCTATGCGGACCAGACGCACACTCCTCTGGTACAGGGACTGAATGGCCCTTAACAAAAGACCATCAACCCCATACCCCTGGAGCGCCCCACACAGGGTGCCCCTGGGGACACGGTCATAAGTCTTCTCCAAATCCACAAAACACATGTGGATTGGTTGGGCAAACTCCCTTGACCCCTCCATCACCCTAGCGAGGGTAAAGAGCTGGTCCACAGTTCCACGACCAGGACGAAAACCACATTGCTCCTCTTCAATCCGAGATTCAACCATCAACCGGAACCTCCTCTCCAGTACCCTGGAGTAAACCTTCCCAGGGAGGCTGAGGAGTGTGATCCCCCTATAGTTGGAACACACCCTCTGGTCCCCCTTCTTAAAAATGGGAACCATCACCCCGGTCTGCCACTCAACAGGAACTGCCCCCGATGACCACGCAATGTTGCAGAGACGTGTCAGCCATGACAGACGTACAACATCCATAGCTTTCAGATACCCAGGTCGGATCTCCTCCACCCCTGGGGCTCCACCGCTGCGTAGTTGTTTGACTACCTCAGCGACTTCTGCCCCAGAGATTGGACAGTCCGTCCCCAGGTCTCCCAGCTCTGGTTCCTCCTCGGAATGCGATCCTCGGTGGGATTAAGGAGCTCCTCAAAGTATTCCTTCCACCGTCCGACTATAGCCCCAGTTGACGTCAGCAGCTCCCCGTCCCCACTGTAAACAGTGTGAGCAAGTTGCTGCCTTCCTCACCTGAGGCGTCGGATGGTTTGCCAGAACCTCTTTGGAGCAGATCGATAGTCTTTTTCCATGGCCACGCCAAAATCCTCCCACGCCCGAGATTTTGCCTCGACAACTGCCACCGCTGCACTCCGCTTGGCCCTCCGGTACCTGTCTGCTGCCTCTGGAGACCCACAGACCAGCCACGCCCTGTAGGCCTCCTTCTTCAGCCTGACGGCTCCCCTAACCTCTGGTGTCCACCAGCGGGTACGGGGGTTACCGCCACGACTGGCACCGGCTACCTTGCGACCACAGCTAGCAACAGCCGCCTCAACAATCGCAGAGCGGAACAAGGCCCATTCGGACTCAATGTCCCCCACTGCTCTCGGGATGCGGTCGAAGCTCTGCCAGAGGTGGGAGTTGAAGACCATCTTGACAGGCTCTTCTGCTCGGCGTTCCCAGCAGACCCTCACTATACGTTTGGGTCTACCAGGTCTGCGCGGCATCTTCCCCTGCCATCTGATCCAACTCAGCACCAGGTGGTGATCAGTTGACAGCTCCGCTCCTCTCTTCACCCGAGTGTCCAAAACATATGGTCTCAGGTCAGATGGTACAACTATAAAGTCAATCATCGACCTGTAACCTAGGCTGCCCTGGTACCAGGTGTACCGATGGGCATCCTTATGTTCGAACATGGTGTTCGTTATGGCCAAACTGCGACTTGCACAGAAGTCCAATAACAGAACACCACTCAAATTCAGATTGTTTAACCCTAAGTCCACTTGTGGACAAGTGGACTTGTTTAACTAAGTCCAGTTGCCTTTATTTAAAACCCTTTTTGGGATTATCATGACCTGGATGACTGAGAACCTTCACCAGCATGTGTCCTCTTAACTTCTTAATTTGCTTTTGAAGTCTGAGAAAGTCATGGTGCCCTCACTATGGGTTACATGGATGGAAAATGGTTCATAAGATGCAGGCAGACCTTTCAAAACCATGGCAATCAGCAGGCCATCACTTAACGTCTCACCGGCATTTCGTAGTGCAGAAATGGTGGACTCTGCCCTCAAAACATACTCCGTGATGCTCTTGCTGTCTGACTTCTGTAATGACGTTAGCTCCGTATACAGACTTATGATGCGAGGTTTCCCTTTTCCTTCATAGTGATCTCTCAGGATTGCTAGTGCCTTCCCTCAGTTGTCTGCGGGATCTCGCATCACCAGTAACAGGCTTTTGTCATCCAATAACTTTATTAGCTCTGCATAAGCGACTGCATTTTTCGATTCATTGTCATCATCTTCCTCACCTTTCTCACCCTCCTCTTCGGTTTTCAGGACCACGTCTTTTAGTCCTTGCAGTTGGAGGTGGCCAAGGAATTTTGTCTCCCATAATTCGTACATCTCCTCATCTCTGTCGAACATCAGCTTTGACCAGCGGGTACCGGTGTCCATGGTTCTCCGACTCTTCTTTTTTTGTTCAGCGTAGCATGCTAAAAACACCGGACAGGCGTCCCGCAGTAGCTGGTGCATCTCTGTTTGCTTTACCTCAAGTATTTCAGGTAATCCTGGAGCTTCTGAGGATCCTGGGCCCATAACCTGTTAGCAGAACAAGGAGGTTTCAGCAGTTTGGAGCATCGATTGGAGGAAAAACTTTCACAAACACACAGAGTTGAACTATCATTGGGAGCTTGGTGAGAGCATTTAACTGTCACAAATGCTCTGATTTTATTGGTGGAAAATAGGGTTCAGAGGCCATTGCATACAGCCCTGATAGGCTCGTTACACAACACGTGAAACATCACACGTCACATCCTCTATTTGTGCATTTCAAAATAAAAGCACAAATACCAATACAATGATTGACATGTAAATGACATCATAGACCAGAGCACATTTTCTAACACAGATGCATCCCTTTTCTTTCCCTTCTCCTGTGTTTCTGCTACATTGTCTCATCTAATCGGAGCTCCTTCCTCATCCCCTCTGGATTACTTCTACACCTTTTTCAAAATGGATTTAGTTAGCTGGATTCAACATTCAGAGCAGAGAAGGGCAAGAAGTACCAAGCTGCAGACAAGATGGTGACAGCCACCTCCGTACCGGAAGTCCTCTGTGCCGGAAGTTATATAAGCTCTGTGCCGGAAGTCTTTGTGTCACATGACTTTTGTTTTTATTCTTACAATTCAAAACAAGTCACGTAATTTAGATTTTAATGTAAAAGTTGTTGGTTTTTCCATAGGGTAGGATGATTGTGTTGTCTTGCTTAATCCTCTAATGAGAAAACCAGGTGTGTAAACTCAGTTTTACAGACTTTATTCTGGAACATATTTCAGTACAACCACACAGTGCTACTTCCCTAGCTAGTGACCACTGCCCTGTGGCCTGCTGGGTAACTGGGTAAGAAGAACAACTTCCTCTCATGGCTGAATTTTATTCTCATTTGTTAATAAGACACCTTTTTTCTTCATTTTCTTAAGGATGTGGAACTTTACATACAATCAATATTTGACTCTTCCAACAACAATTCAAATTTTCACATTTCTGCATGTATTTCTGTAATTAACAGCCCTGATTGTTTGTATAAATGTTGTTTTCTCTGGTATACTTCAGTTCTTCTTTTTGTTCTGTTGTTGTATACTTGGTACTTCAATAAAGTTCTAAAATTAAAAAATTAAATACAAAAGAACAATTTCTGGCATGGAGGTCACATGACTTCTGGCATGGAGGACTTCCGGTACGGAGGTGGCTTGTCTGCAGCTGGGTGCCTCTCAAGAAGGGGGCGCCTGCCTGTCCAATGGGGATGCATGCGGCGGGGTTCATGATGGAACCATGGTAGAAATGAGTCATTTTGTGTCTCCCCCAGCTGTCCCTGTTAGACGTTAAAGATCTTTACACTTTTTTTGGATTACGATGGCCAGATTCTCGCTTATTGGCTTTGGTATGGGACGGGTTTATCAAAAATCACTGGAGCTAGCAGGAGTGATTGGGAGAACTTTTGCTCCTCACATGAGGGTCTGATCCAAGCCCTGAACTCATATTCTGGCGATGAATGAGCTGACCTGGTGCCTGAATGGACAGGGGCCAAGCCTGGAACTCTGGCGTGGGACGCATTCCAACTTGGAGTGTCTGACAGATTGAATCAGTGCCATGATTTGACCAATTTGGCTGGACATATGGGTCAGCTGACAGACAGAAAGGCAGAGAGGAATCTGGCTCTCTGGAGTCAAAGCACAGCATCTTATCTGGTCTCCCTGACAACCACTGAGTTGGCCTTCAACCACTCAATGGGCGTATGGGGGAGCTGCTTCGAACCCTCGTCCTTCAAACACCGGTGACCTGGCTCCCCCTCCTGCGGCTGAAGCTGAGACCTGCGAGAGTCTGCTGCAAAATCACTTTAGCTGGTGGGAGGTTCCCCTTCCCTCCCTTCCTTCATCATGTTCGATTATGTTGTGACTGTCTAGTCTGTTTTTCGCTGTCTGTGTTGGAAGCGTTTTTTTCCTGCTTGATTCACAACAAGTGTAGAGTTTAAAACATATTTTTTATAACCTCTTGTCTCCCCCTTTCTCTGATTTAGCTAATAAACATATGAATCCACTACCGGACCAAGGCCTGGATACCTGAGAACCTTCACTAGAATTCAACCTGATGTTTTAGGAGAAAATCTTCAAGAGTTTTAATATTTTTTCCTAATAAAATAAATATGTATAATAAACTACATGAATAAAAATGTAGATATTATTATGTTGTCGGGTAAAGAAACAAAAACAAGACCAAATGTGAGTCAACAGGTCAAATGCTGATGAAGACCAGAGACCAGATTAAAGAACTGATGATCCAGTTTCCAGATTTTTAAAAGCAGAGAACTCTCTGAAACTAGCGCTGCAGCTGATGGTTCCTTTTGTCGTAGCTCAGCATCTTCAGTGATGGATAGGATTCACTCACTTTCTGGGTCAAAGGCTTTTAATTAAACTGGTTCCATTGGCTGTGTTCGAATTCAGGGGTAGGATGCTTCTGAGGACGTGGACTTGCTGGTCTACCTAGGTTGGGTCCTTGCTTGACCGCTAAGACCGGAAATAAACGGCTCTGAATTCAGACGGTCTAGCCTCATACTTATCCCCGCCCCTCAGTCCAGTCGCTTAGCAACCGTGACAGCGCCGACAGACAGGCCAAAAGCTAATAAAATGGATCTAAAGAAACACTTTAAGCTCTTTTATGGTGACTTATTTCCTAAACTTTCATTTAAAACATTCAAGCTAGCTTACATTGATTTCTTGTCTTAAATTATATGAAAATAAAACATTCAACTTCTTTTGTGGAGATTTTTATTATTAAACTTCATATAAAGAGAAGCAAAACATTCGTAAACACAAGCTTTTTATAACCTTTTGAGAAACTGACATTTAAAACTGAACTGCTCTCTGTTTTTTCTGCTACTGCTGCAAAATTGATGAACCAGTAGAATCCAACTGTGTCCTGTGTTGTAAATTCAATAAAGTTGGGGAAAAAAAAGTAGAATCCAACGGCCGGCACGCAAAGCATCCTGGGATAGCCTTGGCCAGCGAGGATACACCAGACCCATCCTCGAAATTGGGGTGGAACGAGGACGCATTTGAGGACGCATGGATGAGTATCCTTCGAATTTGGACAGCACTCGTCGCGGCGCTGTGACGTCATCGGCCTCGAAATGCGTCCTCATAAGCATCCTACCCCTGAATTCAAACACAGCCTTTGTTTTTGACAGTGTTGTTGCCTGATGCTTCTACTTCCTGTAACATTTCAGGCCTTGAAGCTTCTCCCCCCTTTTCTTTCACAGTTGTTCCATTATAGATTTGGTATCTTCTGCTTTATGTTAAAATATTGTGTCAATAAATTAGAGAAACAGATTCTTAAAGCATTTATTTAAAATATTTCTATGTATTCTACAGATGACCAATGATGATGCTTCCATTTGTAATGTTCACTTTTACGGATTATTTCTGACCAAAGAAGATAATTTTACATCTGCTTCGGATGTTTCTCAGCTGAAGTCCGTACAGGACCGGGTTCAGGAGAGGCTGACAGGTAACAAAGTATGTTGATAAAATAATACGCAGGATGTTTGGAACCTGGCTCATATCAAACCGGCCCTGTATCACTTCAAAGAAACAACCAAAGGAGAAGCTGGTCAGAGAGACCAGGTGAGGCGTGCAGGTGCTGAGGGCTTTCTGTCGGGTCTGCCTGGACCCACAGAAACACACCTTCAGGATCCTGATGTAGGAGAAGAGAATCAGCGCAGCTAGACCCATGAGAACGGTGAAGGTGTAAATGAGTCCGTAGATGTTACTGGCTGCTGAGCTGCTGCATGCCAATTTCACCACGGGGTAGTTGTTGCAAAACAGCCTGTCGATATTATTCCCACAGAGCTGAGAGGAGGCGTTCAAGGAAATCATTATAATAACATTCACAAGAGGGAGACACCAGGACAGAGCAATCAGCCGGACAATCATGTTTAAGGACATCTGTGTGTTGTACTGCAGAGGACAGCAGATGGCCTGCCTGTCAACCTGTCAAAAGACATGACGGCCAAATTATAAAACTCTACATTTCCATACATGTAAATACAGAAGATCTGCAGGAAACAGAATGGAACAGGAATCAGGTGAACATCAGAGAGAATCTGAAGCAGCAGGAAGGGAAACAAGGCTGTGCTACCATACAGCTCATTCACAAACAGGCTGCACACAAACATGTACATGGGCTGATGTAGACTCCTGTTCACACAGATGACCAGGATGAGCAGAACGTTACAGCTGATGATAGAAAGATAAAAACACAAGATGAACACAAATACTAAGGACTTCAATGAGCCAACATCAAAGTAGGCAGTAAAAGTGATATATGACACCTGTGAGAGATTCATCACCGTCAACACAGGGACAGTTATAGAAAGCAATAAGAGTTAATCAGGAACTATAAGACGTGATAAATATTAACGTAGAAAGAATCTCATCAGATCTTTACTAAAGCTAAGAGTCTAAACATGCAGCAGGTTCAAATCTCCACATTCATCCAGCAGCAACCAAACTCTGACCACTAAAGCTCTGGAGCTTCTTTTAAACTCTTCATTCTGATGATGCACCACTTTCACAGAATCACCAACACACACACCTGACAACACACTCACCCTGAGCAGCAGACATGTGACACCCAGCACCATGAGGTCAGTGGATTTTAGCAGAGAAATGTTGCACAAAAGCCTCGCAACTGTTTAATGGCCAATTCATCCTCCACAAGAAGAAAGAACTTTGTTCTCACTGGGGGGGCTGCAAGAACAAAATGACGTCATTTTGTTCTCGCAGACCCAGTTCGGCAGCGCTAACGGCTTGTTCTTGTGCACATCGGCTGAGCCGTACTCTTCAGCAGGGCGTCCGAGAACAACTGCTGTGATTGGTCAGAAAGGGAGTGAGCGTGGTTAGTGCAGGTAGCGGTTGACGTTGATGTAACTTTTTTCGGTGCCTGCTGGCTGCTTTGTGCAGACGGACCTGCGCTACAAACCAGAGGAGGCATTCAGGTCTGGGACCAGTGCAGGCCGCAAGGGTTTGTGCTGGTCAGTGCAGACCTGAATGCCTCACCTGAGGAGGGATCGCTTAAACTGCACACACACCCCCATTCCCCTACACACACACACACACACACACACACACACTTGATACGCACACCTGAATGACACATTGCTGAAATAGTTTGGCAGCTGAGTTCTCGGGGAGTATGAATGCTCCCTGCCGAAACAAATTTGTTTCTCGTTCTCGGAGCTCCCTCAGTGAGAACAAAGTTCTTGCTTCTCGTGGAATATGAATTGGCCTTACCTGTTTGGTCGTGTTGAAGGAAACCTTAAGATCTCCGACCCCTTCCAATCCGGCTTCCTTAAGAAGCACTCGACTGAGACTGCTCTAGTCAGGGTTTACAACGACATCCAAATAGCTGCTGATGCAGGTAAATGCTCCGTCATGATCCTGCTCGACCTCAGTGCTGCTTTCGACACCGTGGACCACAACATCCTACTGAACAGGTTAAATGTTCAAGCTGGATCTCAGGTTCTGCATTAGACTGGCTCACCTCCTACCTCTCAACAGAACTTTCTCTGTGAAAACAGAAACCGTTTCTTCAGACACGGCCTCCCTAACCTGCGGGGTGAGTTTATAACACGTTTTCAGACCCTCGCATACACGCACACACACACACACACACACACACATGCACACACACATACGCACACACACACACATGCACACACATACGCACACACACACATATGCACACACAAAACCAACATTCACTCTCCACACGCATCCAAAAACAGAATTTGAACTTTCATATGTTGCATTTAGAAGTTAAATTAAACTAGATTATATAACTGCACTTATTGCATTATTGTGATCAGCTGTGGTTATTGTGATTACTGAGACTTATGAATACTGCAGTCAGTCACACTCTGTGTAATGGATCCACTGCACTAAAGATCAGCCAGTAAAGGTTAGGATCAATCAAATAATCGGAACCGCGTGATCCTCTGCAGCTTCTACAGACTGCGACCATCAGTGGAGGATGAAAAGGTTGAGGAACAATTACAATATTATTTAAAAGGAATGAAATAATGATGCTGAAAATGTCATTAAGATAATTTTTAAAAATAATAAGTGACAGATAGAAGATTATGACTGAATTTTTCTTATCCCTGTCAGTTAAAATGACGGAAAAGAAAGAGTCTAGCGTGACCTCTGATTTACGTATATATACATCCCGGATCTGAGCTGCTCTTTAATTCTTCCCTTCCTGTTTTGGCGCCTGCTCAACCCCCCACCCCCCATCCTGTTCCCCACCAGTGTTATGGGCAAATCTACGCCACTGGGGTGAGATCACAGACATTTATCCCTGAGACTGGCAGGTCTGTCTGGACAGAGCCGACAACCTGAACCTTTTCTTCAGATTTAGATCAGTTTTGTAAAACCTGAAGGATGTAAAAGATTGAATGAAAACGTATTTTATTTTGTCAGTATTACTACTAATACTGTAGTATTACTACAGCTTAGATGTGCATTGAGGTCTGTTCTTTTTTCATGTAACTTTTCTAAATATATACTTTTAAAATGTTTGTTTTCCTGCTGCAACATCATTAGTTGTGTAATTAAGTTTTCCTCCCTCTGGTCAGCACACTGCAGAATAAACACCTGAAGCCATGTCCTGAAGCCATGGTAACCATGGCAACAGCACAGCGTCATCCTCCAGTCTCCTGAGCTGCTAATTGACCCATTAGAGTCCAAAGGTACACACACCAGGTCCTCTGGGTTTAGCTAGAGGCTCCAAAGGGGCTCATTACCATCAGACCACACAGTAAACATTATGACCTCTGACCCCACGACGATGCTCCAGGTGGAAACATTAATGTCTTACATCACATTAATGACCCTAGAAAAAAATTATGCTGAAAGTTTGTTTAATTTGATTCAACTGAGCAATGTTTGAAGTACTACAAAATGGTACAACCACAACATAAACACTGTAAACCAGAGGTATTCAATTATGAACTGGGAGGGGCCACATGACACTTCATAGAGATGTACGCGTGCTGCGGGGGGGGGGGGGGGGGGGG
>SSNR01000174.1:292723-305958 GCA_006937965.1 Callopanchax toddi | reverse complement strand
TTGCATTTCATTGAGTGAAATAAGTATTTGAACCCCTACCAACCATGAACAGTTCTGGCTCCCACAGAGTGGTTAGACACTTCTACTCAATTAGTCACCCTCATTAAAGACACCTGTCTTAACTAGTCACCTGTATAAAGGACACCTGTCCACAGAATCAATCAATCAAGCAGACTCCAAACTCTCCAACATGGGAAAGACCAAAGAGCTGTCCAAGGATGTCAGAGACAAAATTGTAGACCTGCACAAGGCTGGAATGGGCTACAAAACCATTAGCAAGAAGCTGGGAGAGAAGGTGACAACTGTTGCTGCAATTGTTCGAAAATGGAAGGAGCACAAAATGACCATCAATCGACCTCGGTCTGGGGCTCCACGCAAGATCTCACCTCGTGGGGTGTCAATGATTCTGAGAAAGGTGAGAAATCATCCTAGAACTACACGGGAGGAGTTAGTTAATGACCTCAAATTAGCTGGGACCACAGTCACCAAGAAAACCATTGGAAACACATTACACCGCAATGGATTAAAATCCTGCAGAGCTCCAAGGTCCCCCTGCTTAAGAAGGCACATGTGCAGGCCCGTCTGAAGTTTGCCAATGAACACCTGAATGATTCAGAGAGTGACTGGGAGAAGGTGCTGTGGTCTGATGAGACCAAAATTGAGCTCTTTGGCATTAACTCAACTCGCTGTGTTTGGAGGAAGAAAAATGCTGCCTATGACCCCCAAAACACCGTCCCCACCGTCAAGCATGGAGGTGGAAACATTTTGCTTTGGGGGTGTTTTTCTGCTAAGGGCACAGGACAACTTCACCGCATTAACGGGAAAATGGACGGAGCCATGTATCGTCAAATCCTGAGCGACAACCTCCTTCCCTCTGCCAGGAAACTGAAAATGGGTCGTGGATGGGTGTTCCAGCACGACAATGACCCAAAACATACAGCAAAGGCAACAAAGACGTGGCTCAAGAAGAAGCACATTAAGGTCATGGAGTGGCCTAGTCAGTCTCCGGACCTTAATCCTATAGAAAACCTATGGAGGGAGCTGAAGGTCAGAGTTGCACAGAGACAGCCTCCAAACCTTAAGGATTTGGAGATGATCTGCAAAGAGGAGTGGACCAAAATTCCTCCTAACATGTGCGCAAACTTGGTCATCAATTACAAGAAACGTTTGACCTCTGTGCTTGCAAACAAGGGTTTTTCCACTAAGTATTAAGTATTTTTGTTAGAGGGTTCAAATACCTATTTCACTCAATGAAATGCAAATGAGTTTCTATCTTTTATTTAAAGTTATTTTTTCAATTTTCCTTTTGATGTGCTATCTGCCACTGTTAAAATAAACCCACCATTAAAATGATACTGTTCTGAGACTTTTCATTTCTTTGTCATTGGACAAACTTACAAAATCAGCAAGGGGTCAAATAATTATTTCCTCCACTGTAGCTTTTAACGTTTTTTTAAAGCCTCTTAACAACGTTCCAACATAGTATAGCCATAAATATATTGTGGAGATTTAAAAAAACCCTAAACAAATCAATAAAGTGGTTGTCCCGCTGTTCTCTAAAAACTTCAGCCAATCCTATCGTTCGGACCGAACGATAGGATTGGACAATCCAGCTGTTTGTCTGCCGCATTTCCTCACTTCTTGGATTGGCATTAATCCGCCCGGACACATTTTGGGGCAGAACATCCCAGAAGTGAAAGTGAAAGTAGAAGTAGGACAGAGAGCCGGCTGTTAGCACTTCCATTTTAAGATAAAAATACCAAAGTCCCCCCAAAAAGCAGAAAACTAAAAACGTTTGGAGGTGAAAGGAGGAAAAGCTGGGGGAACATTTCTACGGCTGGAGTTATACACTGCTTTGTCACCTTTGCAAACCGTGGTCCCAATGTCCGCGGGAGGCTGGCATATAGATTTTACCCGACGGGAGGGGTGAGTTCACGAGACGTGTTTCTGTAAAATAGCTAGCGAGACCTGTTGTTGGCTACTGAGTATGCCTTTAATGCATTTTCTTTGAATGCCTGAAAAAAACTCCTATAACTTACATTGAAACAGCATTATTTCCTAGGAGAGACCGTGGCATAGAGGAAGTAAAACCCACCTCTCATCTGGGAGACCTAGGTTCAAATTCTACATCAATTGTTAGATGGTTAGAATTTATTGTTTGGGGTGCGTGGTGGGCCTGAAATATGCAGGTCCATGAGCCATCTACTGAATAGCCCTGCTCTAAACTAACAGTTTCATGCTCAGATATATAGGCTATATAACAGGTAACCTAACTGTAGAGGTTAACTAACAGGTAATATAGTGTTCTAACTGTAGAGGTTAACTAACAGGTAATATAGAGTTCTAACTGTAGAGGTTAACTAACAGGTAATATAGTGTTCTAACTGTAGAGGTTAACTAACAGGTAATATAGAGTTCTAACTGTAGAGGTTAGCTAACAGGTAATATAGTGTTCTAACTGTAGAGGTTAGCTAACAGGTAATATAGAGTACTAACTATAGAGGTTAACTAACAGGTAATATAGAGTTCTAACTGTAGAGGTTAACTAACAAGTAATATAGAGTTCTAACTGTAGAGGTTAACTAACAAGTAATATAGATTTCTAACTGTAGAGGTTAGTTAACAGGTAATATAGTGTTCTAACTGTAGAGGTTAGTTAACAGGTAATATAGAGTTCTAACTGTAGAGGTTAGCTAACAGGTAATATAGAGTTCTAACTGTAGAGGTTAGTTAACAGGTAATATATTGTTCTAACTGTAGAGGTTAGCTAACAAGTAATATAGAGTTCTAACTGTAGAGGTTAGCTAACAGGTAATATAGAGTTCTAACTGTAGAGGTTTGTTAACAGGTAATATAGTGTTCTAACTGTAGAGGTTAACTAACAGGTAATATAGTGTTCTAACTGTAGAGGTTAGCTAACAGGTAATATAGAGTTCTAACTGTAGAGGTTAGCTAACAGGTAATATAGAGTTCTAACTGTAGAGGTTAACTAACAGGTAATATAGAGTTCTAACTGTAGGGGTTAGCTAACAGGTAATATAGAGTTCTAACTGTAGAGGTTAGTTAACAGGTAATATATTGTTCTAACTGTAGAGGTTAGCTAACAAGTAATATAGTGTTCTAACTGTAGAGGTTAGCTAACAGGTAATATAGTTTTCTAACTGTAGAGGTTAGCTAACAGGTAATATAGAGTTCTAACTGTAGAGGTTAGCTAACAGGTAATATAGAGTTCTAACTGTAGAGGTTAACTAACAGGTAATATAGTGTTCTAACTGTAGAGGTTAACTAACAGGTAGTATAGAGTTCTAGCTGTAGAGGTTAACTAACAGGTAATATAGAGTTCTAACTGTAGAGGTTAGCTAACAGGTAATATAGTGTTCTAACTGTCGAGGTTAGTTAACAGGTAATATAGTGTTCTAACTGTAGAGGTTAGTTAACAGGTAATATAGTGTTCTAACTGTTGAGGTTAGTTAACAGGTAATATAGAGTTCTAACTGTAGAGGTTAGTTAACAGGTAATATAGAGTTCTAACTGTAGAGGTTAGTTTACAGGTAATATAGTGTTCTAACTGTAGAGGTTAACTAACAGGTAATATAGAGTTCTAACCGTAGAGGTTAACTAACAGGTAATATAGTGTTCTAACTGCAGAGGTTAACTAACAGATAATATAGAGTTCTAACTGTAGAGGTTAACTGACAGATAATATAGAGTCCTTTGAACCCACATACTCTGACATGTAAGACTATCTCTCTTGCCACTGAGCCACGGTCGCCTACCACCTACCATTAAACTCCAGCATCAACCTCTGCAGTTCTTCAATGGTAAATGGCCTGTATTTATATAGTGCTTTCTAGACTAGAGTGTTCTACACTCCCCAAAGCGCTGTACAACAATCATTCACTCATTCACACACTGGTGGCATCAGCTACATTGCAGCCTCAGCTGCCCTGGGGCACACTGACAGAGGTGGGAATGCCATGCACCAGCGCCTGACCAGTCCCTCTGACCACCACCAGTAGACAAAGTGTGTGAAGTGTCTTGCCCAAGGACACAACAGTGTAACCCAGCCGGAGCTGGGATCAGACCGGCGACCCTCCAGTTACGAGACCAGCCACTCTACCAACTGAGCTAATGCCTTTAATGGTGGGAATCAGTGGAGGTCACATTACAGGTCTTTGGGATGTGAACAGAAAATTTTGCTTTATTTTCTAATCTTTTAGCCCAGGCAGTGACCCACTGACAACAGGTTCCAGGTGTGGGTTGGGACCCACCAGTTGGAAACAGTTTTCTCTGCATTGTGAGTTTGTGGTTTCCCTGTTGGTCTGAAGGGATTTCAGCCACCAGCAGCATCAGACGGAGGCTATAAAGATGCAGATCAGCTGATCTGCCTGCAGGTTTCTTCAGCCTGTCAGCAGCACTTCATGTTTCCTCCACCTACTGAACTCCTGTCTGTCTCCATGTTTCTGCTCTGGCTGCTCCTCAGAAGCTTGTAGAGGCTGCTTAGTGTTCCACGGTGCTGCTTAGTCCAGCTGGTCTCTCCTGGTTGCCCTACAGCCAGACCATCTCCACCTGCTGCTCATTTCTAAGAGTCTCTGTAGAAACGTTTATCTGTCCGCTTGTCTTCAGCTTGTTGGATGTTTGCTGGTTGCAGCAGGAAGAAGAAGGTCTCTCAGTCACATCAGCGCCCTCTGCTGCCTGAATCTGTTTGTTTTTCATCTTTTGATTCTTCTTCCTTCAGATCCACTCAGAGTTCCTACAGGGTTCTGACAGGTGACTGAAATCCTTCAAAAGGCCTGAATTCTCATTTGCTGATTTTAAGGTTTTGAGAATGTTTGATATTTTGAGGTAAATTGATTGTAGAAGAGAAACTATGAAGAGACGAGGAAGTGAATCGTTGTTCTGAGCAGATCTGATCATGAAGGTAAAAATCCTCACTGATATCAGCTGCTGGGAAATCCAGAAACCTTCAGCTAGAAAGTGTTGAGTCTGAAACAGGAGACGTGTCTGAACCCAGTTTGTAACAGTGACCTCTACATGACCTCTGTGACCTAAATGGTCACAACTTCAAACTGTTTTTGACAGAAAGGAGCTGAATGAGATCAAACGTGAAGCTAAAGTTCCTCTGAACTCAGGGATTCGTTCTCCTCAGTGGAAACACTGAAGAACTCAAACATCAGGTCAAACCAGACGATCTGAAGGGTTCTGGATCCTGTTCAGTTCTACAAACTCAGGCTGTGTGAGAACTGAGGTTCTCTTACTGGTTCTGTTACTGGTTCTGTTGTTGGTTCTGTTACTGGTTCTGTTACTGGTTCTGTTACTGGTTCTGTTACTGGTTCTGTTACTGGTTCTGTTGCTGGTTCTGTTACTGGTTCTGTTGTTGGTTCTTTTACTGGTTCTGTTACTGGTTCTGTTACTGGTTCTGTTGTTGGTTCTGTTACTGGTTCTGTTACTGGTTCTGTTGTTGGTTCTTTTACTGGTTCTGTTACTGGTTCTGTTGTTGGTTCTTTTACTGGTTCTGTTACTGGTTCTGTCATTGGTTCTGTTGTTTGTCCTGTTAGTGGTTCTATTCATGGTTCTGTCGTTGGTTCTGTTATTGATTCTGTTACTGATTCTGTTGTTGGTTCTGTTACTGGTTCTATTACTGGTTCTGTTGTTGGTTCTGTTACTGGTTCTGTTGTTGGTTCTGTTACTGGTTCTGTTACTGGTTCTGTCATTGGTTCTGTTGTTGGTTCTGTTACTGGTTCTGTTACTGGTTCTGTCATTGGTTCTTTTGTTGGTTCTGTTACTGGTTCTGTCATTGGTTCTGTTACTGGTTCTGTTACTGGTTCTGTCATTGGTTCTTTTGTTGGTTCTGTTACTGGTTCTGTCATTGGTTCTGTTGTTGGTTCTGTTACTGGTTCTGTTTCTGGTTCTGTTACTGGTTCTGTTACTGGTTCTGTCATTGGTTCTGTTGTTGGTTCTGTTACTGGTTCTGTTTCTGGTTCTGTCATTGGTTCTGTTGTTGGTTCTGTTACTGGTTCTGTCATTGGTTCTGTTACTGGTTCTGTTGTTGGTTCTGTTACTGGTTCTGTCATTGGTTCTGTTACTGGTTCTGTTGTTGGTTCTGTTACTGGTTCTGTTACTGGTTCTGTCATTGGTTCTGTTGTTGGTTCTGTTACTGGTTCTGTTACTGGTTCTGTCATTGGTTCTGTTACTGGTTCTGTTGTTGGTTCTGTTACTGGTTCTGTTACTGGTTCTGTCATTGGTTCTGTTGTTTGTTCTGTTACTGGTTCTATTCATGTTCTATTCATGGTTCTGTCGTTGGTTCTGTTATTGATTCTGTTACTGATTCTGTTACTGGCTCTGTCGTTGGTTCTGTTACTAGTTTTATTCATGGTTCTGTCGTTAGTTTTGTTACTGGTTCTGTTTTTGGTTCTGTTACTGGTTCTGTCATTGGTTTTGTTGCTGGTTCTGTTGTTGGTTCTGTTACTGGTTCTGTTACTGGTTTTGTCGTTGGTTCTGTTACTGGTTCTGTCATTGGTTCTGTTACTGGTTCTGTCATTGGTTCTGTCATTGGTTCTGTTACTGGTTCTGTTACTGGTTCTGTTATTGGTTCTGTTACTGGTTTTGTCATTGGTTCTGTCATTGGTTCTGTCATTGGTTCTGTTACTGGTTCTGTTACTGGTTCTGTCATTGGTTCTTTTACTGGTTCTGTCATTGGTTCTGTTACTGGTTCTGTCATTGGTTCTGTTACTGGTTCTGTCATTGGTTTTGTTACTGGTTCTGTTACTGGTTCTGTTACTGGTTATGTCATTGGTTCTGTTACTGGTTCTGTCATTGGTTCTGTAACTGGTTCTGTCATTGGTTCTGTTACTGGTTCTGTTACTGGTTCTGTCATTGGTTCTTTTACTGGTTCTGTCATTGGTTCTGTTACTGGTTCTGTCTCTGGTTCTGTTACTGGTTCTGTTACTGGTTCTGTCGTTGGTTCTGTTACTGGTTCTGTCATTGGTTTTGTTACTGGTTCTGTCATTGGTTCTGTTACTGGTTCTGTCATTGGTTCTGTTACTGGTTCTGTCGTTGGTTCTGTTACTGGTTCTGTCATTGTTTCTGTTACTGGTTCTGACATTGGTTCTGTTACTGGTTCTGTTACTGGTTCTGTCATTGGTTCTTTTACTGGTTCTGTCATTGGTTCTGTTACTGGTTCTGTCATTGGTTCTGTTACTGGTTCTGTCATTGGTTTTGTTACTGGTTCTGTTACTGGTTGTGTTACTGGTTGTGTTGCTGGTTCTGTTGCTGGTTGTGTTACTGGTTCTGTTGCTGGTTCTGTTGTTGGTTCTGTTGCAGGTTCTGCTGTTTGTTCTGTTGGTTTTCTTTTACTCTTTTGTTACTTTTTCTGTTGTTGGTTCCGTTACTGGTTCTTTTCATTTTTCTGTAACTGGTTCTATTGTTGGTTCTATTACTGGTTCTATTTTTGGTTATGTTGTTGAGTTTGTTACTGGTTCTGTTGCTTGTTCTGTTACTGGTTCTTTTGTTTGTTCCGTTACTTGTTTAGTTTTTGGTTCCCTTACTGGTTTTGTTTTTGGTTCTGTTACTGGCTCTTTTGTTTGTTCCCTTACTGGTTTTGTTTTTGGTTCTGTTACTGGTTCTTTTGTTGGTTCTGTTGTTGGTCAGACTGTGTTAGAACCCTGTATGACAACAGGTCAGATTCTAGGTATACCCCTTGATGACTAAATGCCATTTTTATGTTAGAACCCTGGGAGACAAAAATCAGATTCTAGGTTAGAATAGTGAATTACCAACAGACTGATTCTAGGTATGACCCCTGAAAGGCCACAGGTCAGACTCTAGTTCAGAACTCCTGATGACCAGAGGTCAGACTCAAGGTTAGAACCATTAATGGTCATGGTCAAACTTTGGATGAGCAAAGGTCAGTCTTTTGGTTTGATCCATTGATGACCTGAGGTCAGACTGATTTAGAACCCTAGATGATCAAAGGTTAGACTCTAGACCAGTTGCATGGTGGTGCAGTTGTTGCCTCGCAGCAAGAAGGTTGCAGGTTTGAATCCCAGCTGTGGCCTTTTGTGTGGACTTATCATGTTCTCCCCATGCATGCGTGGGTTTTCTGAGGTTACTCTGGTCTCCCCCACATACATAACGTACATAAAGCCAGAACAAAGGAAAGTGTTATAACTCTGTATATTTAAATCTCTACATGCTGTTTTCCATGGTGGCTCCACTTCTTGAGTACTTGACTGTTTTTGTGCTTTCATTTGTTTTCTTTTTCTTCAGGCTGGTTCTCAGGACAGGACGGTTTAGGGCAAAGGCATGGTGACCAACATCTCCTCACACAAACACTTTGTCCTGGTTGGTTTTGAAGAAGTCGGAGCGCTGAGATCTGTTCTCTTTGTCCCGTTCTTCCTCATGTTCGTCGTGTCGCTGCTGGCCAACTCCCTGCTGGTCTACGTTGTTGTTTCACAAAGGAGCCTCCATCAGCCAATGAGCATCCTCATTGCTGGCATGGCCTGTGTTGAACTCTGCCTCCCAGTATTCTTTGTGCCCAACATGCTGCTGAACTTCCTGTTTGACTGGAAGGGGATCTCTTTGATTGGCTGTCTAATTCAGATGCACTTCATTCACTTTTTTGGAGCTTTTCAGACATCGTTCTTGGTCTGGATGGCTCTGGATCGCTACTTCGCCATCTGCATACCTCTTTACTACCATGAAGTCATGACCCTGCAGAGATTCCTCAAGTTCATCATCCCTCTTTGTGTCCGAAATGTGTTTCTCATCACTCTGTTTGTGAGTTTAGCAGGAAAGCTTTCCTTTTGTACAGACATGATAAACCACTGTTTCTGTGAGCACATGGCCTTGGTGGAGTTGGCCTGTGGAAGCACCGCCATCAACAGCCTAGCAGGACTGATGGCGGTGTTCTTCATTCCTGTTTTGGACTTCTTTATTATCGCCGTCTCTTACATTGTGATTTTCAGCTCTGTGCTGAGGTCCAGAAGCTCCGGAGTCAAAGCCCTTCATACCTGCATCACACACATCATTGTTCTCACCTTCAGTCTGACTCTGGCGCTGATTGCTTTCCTTTCCTATCGGATCAGAAGCAGCCTCCCTGCTGCTGTCCGGGTTTTCTTCAGCACCATGTACCTTCTGTTCCCCAGCTGCTTCAACCCGATCATCTACGGCATCAGAACCACTGAGATCAGACAGCACATGCTGAAGACCATGAGTCACTTTGTCCAGATTGTAGTCTATCATTAACCCTTTAACTGGCAGGTCAGCCACACATTCTAGTCTCATTATCTTATTAAAACATGACCTAAATTTACCTGAAAATACCTCAATTAAACATAGAAATAAAAATTTCAGGACGCTTTAATAGAAAGTTAAATATTATTAGCGTACATTTTGATTTAATTTATATTCATATTTCTGTTATTATTAACCTACATTAGGCAGGGTTCATACACATATGCCAAAGTCTATTACTATCACTTTTTAAGGTACCCTTTTTAGGGAAAGTACAAATATTAGATCAGCTGTGCATGAATTTTGATTTACAGCCTAAACACAAAACTTTAACAAAAAATCTTTCAATATTTTTTAGGTATAAAAAGGGTAACACGACTTTAAAAAGTTTCTGTGTCATAAAATTATCACAAACACAATTACACAAATTAGCCAAAGCACAACTCCCCTCATGCCAACAAACCAGACTGGAGGCCAGTTGGGAACAGGACCCCAACACCAGGGGCTAAATGTTCAAATAAGTCCCACCATCATGTAGCGGTGACTCTAAGGTCACCAGCTTAAAAAATACCCACACAGGCTCGTCTGAGTGTGGGATTCAACATGCCCACTGGGACTTAGACTGAGTTCAGACCAAATCGACACAAACATAAAAGGAAAAATGATTGTGCTCTCCAAGCATGCAGAAAATCACTGGTTACTGCTGATTGAAATGTCTCCCACCTCATACAAACCCTGACCTCCAAAGAGAAAGCTACCTGGACAGCTGGTTCTGTCACTGGGTTTAAACTGCTCGCTGCAAAAGGATAAATATACAACAATGAAACAAATGCATGCAGCTTTACGGGGAAAGGGGACATTTGTAGTGAGATACGTATACCACAGTGCAATGTAGTGGAATCTGTTCTCTGCATTGACCCATCGTTGAGGAGTAAAGGATAGACATTTTAATGGTGCCTGGGAGGCAGATGGAGGTTTAGTATCTTGTCCAAGGATGTTTCGACACATGGCTAGGCAGGGGTTTGAACCCTGGTTTCCTACGTGGTAGATGGCTTCTCTTCCCCAGCCATGGTTATCATGATGAGAGTTCATCTGTAGATTTTTATTCCACCAAAGCCTGGAAGGATCCAAAACCAGCCAGTGGGTCCGTGCCAGGTCACAAGACTAGTCCTTGGGTCTATACCAGGTCCCAAGACAAATTCTTGGGTCTGTATCAGGTCCCAAGACCAGTTCTTAGGTCCAAACCAGGTCTCAAGACCAATTTCTGGATCTGTCCCGGGTCCTAAGACTGGCCCCTGTGTTTTATAACCTGTCCCAAGACCAATTTCTTGGTCTGTTCTAGATCCAAAGACCAATCCCTGGGTCAATTACAGGCCCCAAAACAAGATTTATCGTTATAATAAATTATTATTATTATGTCATTTGTGACTATATTCTATAAAATTTTGAGAAGCTGTGAGATGTTTGGTGTTAGTAACATCATGGCTGGATTGGACAAACCCTGAGACATCCTCTGTGGACCAGTGAAACCCCAGCAGAGCTCAGCTCTGATTGGTCTCTGTGGTTTACAGCTCTGGCTGCAAAGTGCTGCACAGAGATTCAGTGGAAACTGGATGATGAAAGGACACCCAGTGGACAAACATGTTGATGTGACCTGTGACACGTGGCAGCTTAACGCCAACTCCTCCAACTTGAACAGCACCTGTGGGGTTTATAGAAACATCTACTGAGAGGAAAGTGGTTGGTGATGTTTGGAGAGATGTTCTGGTTAGATAAACTCATGACTAGTAGTCACAGAACAGAAGCTATCTGAACCTAAACTTTACCTTGACCCTGACCCCCAGTTTAACCTGAACCCTGACCCTCTGGTTAACTCTAACCTTGTAGTCTTAGATTAAAGTACAGTAATAAATTATCAGCTTCATGCAGCCTTGAAAAGGAAAGTGTCCTGATAATTGGTGTTGGGTAAACAATGTGAAGGCAAGGCTAAGTTTTAAACAGTGAAGAACTCTTTAGTTGAGGCCCCTCTCTACACAATAAAAGTGTGGTGTGAGACCCTGTATAAAACTAAATAAAGATTTGGATTATAACGTTCCTCGTTGAATATGGTGATTTTTTTCATCTACTGTATATATTTGGTCCTTTGAACCACATCCCAAGTGCCACTCCATCTCTCCTCTACAACCTGGGTTTGGGAAGTCCGTCAGAGGCAGCTTTACATTCCTTGTCTGGAAAATTCAGAATTCAGTGTTTTATGGCTGAAGGAAGGATTGATTGGTCAGTGGGATTCCTGGAGTTGAGAGGACTTATTTCTTTAGGGTGTAATTATGTACATTTAATAGGTTGTCAATCAGATACTAAAGTATCATAAAATTATGAATAATAATTTTGTTGGGCTTTTATCGTTGATCAGAACTGAAAATATGTTCCTTTGAGTTTGCCAGGGAATTACAAACGTTAATAATTTGATAGAAAGGCAAATTTTACTTTTTATAAATCAGTTTTATTATTCTAAAAATGTAACTAACGATTACAGTTTTTCTCAAATGGTTAAACACTAAATCCTGTTGTCTAAACCAAATTCTCCCACTGATTGAATCAATCACTATTTTGACAAAACCATCAGCTCTTTTCAGCTGTTTAGACACAACTTCTCAACACATTTTCATTGTGATGCACATGTGCTGCATAATAGTGAGCACGGGTGACAAAAGTCAAACACAATTAAAGCACTGGTGTCACCACTTGAACACTACAAGTCAAAACTGATCCCACTGTGTCTGATGATGTAAGGGAACATCCACAGTAACCAGTTCAGAGAGCACTGGTTTGTGAAGCCCTACAATGGACAGAACTCTGAGGAAGAGTTGGTGTCAGAGGAGGTTGAGGTGGTCAGGAAGACAAAGAACAGTAATATCTGATGACATCAGAGCTACTGTGATTGACCATGTTCTTGTCCATGGTCTGAGCATGAAGGAGGCTGGACAAAGGCTACAACTGAACATCAGTGGAGTCACTGAGTCCACCAATCTGAGGATTTAGAGCAGAGAACAACTAATGACCTTCTTTTGACATTATAGTACAGTATGTCAATGTTGACAGCAATTACTGTATGACATCATACTGTAGCTGGTAAGTCCCGCCCATCCGTAAAACCCCGCTGGACCTCTAGATTGAAAAACCCTCAATGCTAGTGAATGAGAGAAAATCATTTTCTCTCATTCACTACTGATGAGGTTTTCCCGTTGCCTGGTCAGACAAAATGTGTCCTGTGATGGACGAAGTCCTGTGTCCTGACCCAGTACGGAGACATGATGCTGTGGCTGAGTAATGCACTTAGGTAGTATTTGTATATTTTTGTACCTTATTTTATGTACATGGGCTTTCTGTACTCAAGTAGCAAACACATCAGATTTCTGTTTGGTTTTACCAGTGCTTCCTGTAAACGCACCAGATCTCTGTTTGGTTTTACCAGTGCTATGTGTAAACGCACCAGATGTCTGTTTGGTTTTACCAGAGCTTTGTGTAAACGCACCAGATTTCTGTTTGGTTTTACCAGTGCTTCGTGTAAACGCACCAGATTTCTGTTTGGTTTTACCAGAGCTTCGTGTAAACGCACCAGATTTCTGTTTGGTTTTACCAGAGCTTCCTGTAAACGCACCAGATTTCTGTTTGGTTTTACCAGAGCTTTGTGTAAACGCACCAGATTTCTGTTTGGTTTTACCAGAGCTTCGTGTAAACGCACCAGATTTCTGTTTGGTTTTACCAGAGCTTCGTGTAAACGCACCAGATTTCTGTTTGGTTTTACCAGAGCTTCGTGTAAACGCACCAGATTTCTGTTTGGTTTTACCAGTGCTTCGTGTAAACGCAGCAGATTTCTGTTTGGTTTTACCAGTGCTTCGTGTAAACGCACCAGATTTCTGTTTGGTTTTACCAGTGCTATGTGTAAACGCACCAGATTTCTGTTTGGTTTTACCAGTGCTTCGTGTAAACGCACCAGG
>SSNR01000174.1:259520-292001 GCA_006937965.1 Callopanchax toddi | reverse complement strand
GCTTCGTGTAAACGCACCAGATTTCTGTTTGGTTTTACCAGTGCTTCGTGTAAACGCACCAGATTTCTGTTTGGTTTTACCAGAGCTTCGTGTAAACGCACCAGATTTCTGTTTGGTTTTACCAGAGCTACGTGTAAACACACCAGATGTCTGTTTGGTTTTACCAGAGCTTCGTGTAAACGCACCAGATGTCTGTTTGGTTTTACCAGAGCTACGTGTAAACACACCAGATGTCTGTTTGGTTTTACCAGAGCTTCCTGTAAACGCACCAGATTTCTGTTCAGTCTTTTTGTTCCAGAGCTAAATGCTCAGTTATTTTTGTTTTACATGCATTTCACCTACAGTGAACAAAAACATGTATTTCTGCAGCTTCAAGTCCTGAGCGTTGTGTTTTCTATTTTTCTACGTAGTGTTTAGTGACTGTTCTTAGTGACTCGGGGCTCGATTTGACAACAAAGTTGAGTTTTGGGCACAGATTGAACTGTTTTGAGGTGAAAGTTTGGTTTTGCAAGAAGAGTCTGAGATTTTGTGAATGTAGCTTGAAAATTGGGTTTTGTGTTCAAACTTTGGAGAAACGGAGAGCAGTTTTCAAGAAATGTGTCTTAGCAATTGAGAAAAAATGTAATAGTACTTTCTGTCTGTAATTTTACAAAAACACTTGTTAACCCTACTCTAATAAACATTTCCAGCATTAACTCTGTGCATTGTGTAAATAACTTCAACAAAGTGTCTCTAACACTGACTAACAGACTGATGTGTTTGAGCCAACACTCTTCTAGTGGCGAACAGAGCAGATATCATTCAGATTCACTGATGTTGCTCATCTCCTCACCTGTCACCTTATCAGGGTTTCTAACTGCAGCTGTGCGCCACCTGGCTGCTGTAGTTTTACTGATGGTGCATTCAATGTGCCTCAAAAAAACGAGGACATAGCTGATAAACTATCATCTGATCGACCGGTTAAACGCGGAGTCGTTGCTGTTAGATCGCTGGACAGTTCTCCCCCACGCCCCTCTAAGGAACGAGTTACAAGGACAGCAGTTGAGCCACGAAACCTCCATTAAACGTGACACAAACAAGTGCTCACTCAGTGGTGGACACACACACACAAACACACACATCTGCAGCTCGCCCCACAACCCGTGTGGAGCTGCTCAGTATAGAAGTAACTCGTGAGATGAAAAAGGCTGGACACCCCTGAACTAATAACTGTAATCATTGTTTTCACTGAGGAGAGAGAAATATACGTTGTGCATTTAGCCGTCAGTTGTGTCCGATACAAACTGACGTTACCGGTGCAGTCGGATCGTGCATGTCATGATCGGACCACCGGTTCAGATCGATGAATCTCTACATCCCTACCCAGGAGGCAGTTGGTGGTTCAGTATCTTAAGAATACGTCGACACATGGCTGGGCTTTGAACCCCACTCTCCCACATAGAAGGCGATCTCTCTGCCACTGAGCCACGGCCTCATAGTTAGGATTATTGGTCTCAAACTGTTAAAGAGCAAAACATTTAGATCAATTGCTTAACCTACTGTTTTAACACATGAACCTGCATCGATTCCTGTGGTTTGAGCTAAAACTTGAGCTAAAAACTTTGAGCTAAAACTAAAACAGGTCCAACAGAACTTTGTTCTGTTGGACCTGAACAGAACCTGAACAGAAACTAGGGAGGGAGGGAGGAATGCCTGGGGGAAAAGGAAGTGAGGAAGGGGGGGATAAGGAGTAATTTCACTTTCTTGTTCAAACTTTGTCCCATCAAACAGATTGTGAGAAACATTGAATCTAAAGATGCCATTTGTTTTTTGAGTGTAGGGGGCGTGGCCTCAGCCTGGCGTGTGATGATGCTTCTTCCTGTGGTCTTCAGGTGAATAAGAGCTGCATCTCTGCTGCTGATGCTCGTCCTCTGAAGGGACGTCTGCTGCCTTTAGTTGAAGGTGTTTGTGTGATTGTCTCAGACAGGTGCAGCTGCTTTTGACCCTCTGAAGGTCTTGTTTAGGTCCAGGCTCCAGGAACCAGGTGCTTGTTTTCCCCTGTCTGATGGGACTCTGGGGTTTTGTCTTGTTGACTCTGACTGTGTCGTATTACTGTTTGATTCTCCTGCTGGTGGTCTGATGGAGGACTAAAGAGATGCTGATCTCCTGATCCTCCAGCTGAATGTCTGAAGCTGATTATTGAGGTTAAAGGTCATGTTTCCAGCTGATGCTGAATCATTTAATAATGAGTGACTCAAACCAGATTTTCCCTGAAATGTTTGCAGCTCATGTAAATGAAAGTCAGTGTAAGAAGTGAGTGTTTGTCTCTGACTCCGACCTTTAGCTCAGCTGATGTAACTCCACCTGAAGTTTCTATCATGACTGAAAACCTGCAGATTGTCTTTGTGCTTCAGAGTCTGAACGATTCACTGACGAACCATCAGATCTACTTCACCCTGGCTCTGACTTCGTATCTTTTCACAGTTTTTGTGAACGTGACCCTCGTGGTCACTGTGTTCCTGGATAAGACGCTGCACCAGCCCATGTACATCTTCCTGTGCAACCTGTGCTTTAATGGGGTCTGTGGTGCATCTAGCTTCTACGTGAAGCTGCTGCTTTCCCTGATTTCTGAAGAAAACCTCATCTCCTATGCTGGCTGTTTCATGCAGATGTTTGTCATCTACACGTACATTTTCTGTCAGTTCACCAGTCTGACTGTCATGGCGTACGACCGCTACCTGGCTATCTGCCAGCCTCTGCGTTACCACACACTGATGACGCTCAAGAAGGTGATGATGCTGCTGCTGCTGACCTGGACTTTCTCCCTGCTGGAGACCGTGGTGGGCATAATATTGATAGCCCGACTGCCTCTTTGCAGTCGCCACATAGCCAGGATCTTCTGCATTAACTGGGAGGTGGTGAAGCTGTCGTGCTTCAACACAACGGCCAACAACCTGTATGGCTTTGTGCTCATGTTCCTGCACACGTTACAGACTGGACTCATCCTGGTCTCCTACTGGCACCTGGTCCGGACCGCTGCCCGATCGCTCTGCGACCGCAGGAAGTTTGCTCAGACGTGCGTGCCGCACATGGTCACGCTGATCGTGTTCTGTGCTTCACTGCTCTTTGACCCATTGTACTCTCGTTATGGCAGTTCAATGGCAGTGCTGCAGAATGTTCTGTCTGCAGAGTTTCTGGTGGTCCCGCCCATCATCAACCCTATCATCTATGGCATGAATCTGCAGCAAATCAGGACCCGGATCCGCCTCCGGTTCTGGCTCTGGTTCAGTGATGGACCGAAGGTCCTGCAGGGACGGTCTTAAAAAACAAACTTTACAACAGACGGACTTGTTTCTGAACATGTTGGTATCAATAAATCTGATGTTTTAGGATAGAAACATTTTGTCTCCTTCACAATAAAATCTGCAGATTAACAAGAAATTAAAACTATAAAAGAAAACATTGAACTGCCATTGTTTGGGTATATACATTTCAAAGAATAAAATAAAGAGATCGAACTTGTTTAAAATGTTTCATTAAAAGTTCTGTATGAATAAATTGTAAATCTATAAACTACAGTGGTTCAGGTTTAATGTTTCAACATTGAGCTGTCGACAGTTTTACTCAGCATGAAATGATTTTATTGGTTTACAAATATATTGGTAAAAGTAGTATACTAGTAAACTAGTACAATAAAGGCAGTAGTATAAGTAGTATATTAATAAATGTAGTATAATATCATACGTGGTGTTGTAGTAAATATAGTAATATGCTAGTAAATGTATAGTATTAAAAGAAGTATAGTGGAACATTTAGTATCGTAGTATAGTGGTAAATGTAGTATATAAGTAGTCTAGTGGTAAATGTCAGTGTTGTCATGCGATAAGAAAATTGTGTGATTAATTATTTATGATCTGTAATTAATTAATGTAATTAATCACATTTTTAATCTCACTCTGGAGGTGGAGAAGAGGGTAGAGCCCTGATATCAACCCTACAACTAGAAACAATCCATTTAATATATCCATAATATATCCATTTAATATAGTGGAACTTTGTTTTAGACAGGAAAAACTACAGGGTGAAAAACGGACTTTAAAACAGGGCAGGGGACATGAAACAACCCCCAAAGCATTGTGTGTGTGTGTGTGTGTGTGTGTGTGTGTGTGTGTGTGTGTGTGTGTGTGTGTGTGTGTGTGTGTGTGTGTGTGTGTGTGTGTGTGTGTGTGTGTGTGTGTGTCAGACTTGGAGGTGCTGATCCTCATCCCAGCCGCTTCACACTAGTGTGATAACAATGTCCCAAATAGTAAAAAAGATTTTTTCAAACTAAGCGATGATCATTATAATCTAAGAGTTGTATTTATTATTGAATGTGCTAAAGCCAGAACTAATGTGAAATCAAGATGTGTTTCTGTTTTTGGTGTGAAATCATGGAACGAGTTAAATTATGACTTGAAGAAATGTACTTCTTTACCAAAGTTTAAATAATGTGTTGGTTGCAAATATTGACTGGATATGAAAAGTCTGTGTAAACATAAATGATTTGTTGTTGCTGTTATTGTTTGTTGGGAAAACAAAAACTGCAAATAGGTTTTTTTGTTTTAGGTGGAAAATAGGGGAAGGCTAAAATAAGCATTGCTTCTGACTTTTTTTGTTATAAATCAAAATTTAAAAAAGAGAAAAATAAAGTATATATGAGGCCCCAGATACTTTATAATTTGTATCACACTTCCATTAGAAGTACCTTTTGACTTTCCTTTAAATAAATTAGGCTTTTTTCCCTTTCATTTGACATGTTCTTGCAGCAAATTATCGTGCATTTTTGTAAAATGTAAAAATTACTGAGTTCTTTACAAAGAATCCAGTAGGAGAAGATAGTGATGGATATTAGTTTTAAACTAGGGATGTCCCGATACAACTTTTTCACTTCCGATACGATACCGATATTGCAGCCTTCAGTATTGACTGATACGATATCAATCTGATATAATATCAGCATGAATCATACATGCTTTTACCTATTTTGTAGTGTGGAACGTTTGCAAGAACTGATCAAGTGATATTTCTATCCCATAAAAAAATAGTGCTAACAAAATAAACATAACTCTAATAACGAGCAGAAAACAAATAATAGTTGGTTAACTAACAGGATAACTACAATTCCTGCTTATATCTGAGATTTTTGATGCAGTCCGATATAATCCGATACAGGTTTTTTGGGGGTCAATATCCGATATCAATATCGAGACATCCCTATTTTAAACCCCCTCTTGGACTTCGATGCAGAGAAATGTGAAATCATTTTCCACTTGAATATAGAGTGGGAGTCAAACGGTGTTTATAATTAAATGGCAAGAAAACAAACTTAAACACCTTAAACATTTATAAAGCCATCAGGTGGTCAGATGTATTTATTATCATGTATGTTTCACTGATCATTAAATGAAAACCAACACATAAAATCTGTGATATGGTTTTATTTTAGCACAGAGAATCATTCGCCTGCAGCTTCTACTCTAAACTAAACAACAATAGAAACTCAGGATCAGCTGTCGGTTCAAAACAATAAGAGAATGAGCTTCACCAAAATAAGAACAACCAATAACAGCATCAATAAATTCTCCTCTACAAGTATAAAAATAAATAGTCACATCAGTCAGAGAAATAAACAAATCACAGCCAGAAAACTAAAACCTCTTTTCAGCAACAACAATCACAAAATATTACTTTATATAAAACAAAACGACTGAAATGTCTGAGCATCCACCCTTACGTCAACAGGAAGAGGAAGCTCCAAGCCTTCTGAACTGAACGGAACTTCTCAGGAAACCAAAGACACTTATTGATGACAGACTTTAAAACAAAAACACATTTTCTACTGAGTAAACCTGAAAAACTCAAACTAACCAGATGGTTTGTTTGGTTTCTGATGACATCACAGGTCAGATCACACCATCATCACCTGATCAATAATCAGATCCATAATCCATCATCAGATCACAAATCATTAGACAATCAGATTAATAATCATTAATCAAATGATCATCTTATTAATAATCAAATCAATCAACTGGAAATGAGGGAACCGAAACAGGAAGTTGAGCTACAAGGTCAGAGGTTAAATTAACAGGAAGTAGATCTTTTTAAAAAGGAATTTAATATATTTGTCTCAGTTGTTTTATTCAATTAGATCAATAAATAATCAATGTATTACTCAATAGTATCAAGTAAATGAAATGTGATCAATATTTTGATGTTTTAACATAAAACGTTTTAGAATAATTTAAATTCCATTCAAAATGTAATGCTCGTATCAGCTGTTTGTTGTTGATGAATGGTCATCTCCAAGCACTGATTAGTTGTCCTGTCGACAAATCAGATGACAGCTCAAATAACCCATAATGCTCTCTGCTGGGTGGCAGTGAGAAACAGCAAGCACACAGATAGGAGCTAGATGAAGGGGTGGAGCCAGATGAAGAGGCGGAGCCTGATGAAGAGGCGGAGCCAGATGAAGGGGTGGAGCCAGATGAAGAGGCGGAGCCTGATGAAGAGGCGGAGCCAGATGTAGAGGTGGAGCCTGATGAAGAGGCGGAGCCTGGTGAAGAGGCGGAGCTACGTGAAGCGGCGGATCAGGTGGTTCTTGTCAGGCTGGAGGAACTCGTCCAGCAGGGCGTCAGTCACTTTCCTAAGCTCCTCCTCCAGCTTGCACACATCACTAAGGACAGAGACAGAGGTGATGTCAAGGCCCCTCCCACTCACTCTGATGTCATGTGTAGTACCCAGTGTTGGGGCTGACCTTTGACCTGGAGCGGCACAGAGCTCAGTGTAATATTTAATCTTTGGTTCGGTGCCACTGGTTCTGAGAGTCGCCACAATGCCGTTCTGAAGAGAAAACGTGATCATTTGATTGGTCCTTGAGACAGGAAGCACCTGGAGACAGGAACAGAAGAGACCTCCTGAGGTGAGAATCCCTGAGACAGGACTGGTTCTTTTACTGATCTGAAGTCAGTTCTGTGGTTCTAGTTCCCTTATTGATCTGAGATCAGTCCTGTGGTTCTGATTCTCTAACTGATCTGAGATCAGTCCTGTGGTTCTGATTCTCTAACTGATCTGAGATCAGTCCTGTGGTTCTGATTCTCTAACTGATCTGAGATCAGTCCTGTGGTTCTGATTCTCTAACTGATCTGAGATCAGTCCTGTGGTTCTGATTCTCTAACTGATCTGAGATCAGTCCTGTGGTTCTGGTCCAAATTAAATCGTCTTAAAATACCTGAATCCATACTAACCCTAACCCTAACCGAATAAATTCTGTTAAAGTTTTATTCCTGACTCAGCTTCCATTCGTCAATACAAGGTACGTAAATTAACTCCCTGTCAATTAAAGAACCTAGAAATTCCTGCTTTTATTATTTACAGTTACATCAAAAAGGTATCCGGAGCTCAGAGGCTCTCATATAAAACCTCAGATAAACTGAATAAATTAGCGGAAGGTGTGCAATAAAACTAAGTTTTATATCGCTACAAGCTGTTACTGCTCATGGTGAGAGCCATGACCGCAAATGCCGGAGCCGAATTAAGGTCCCAGTCCAACCCTGGTCACGGTAATACCGTATACCCCGGTAAAATGTGGAGGAAGTTTGACGGTATTAAAATTTGGATACCGCCCAAGCCTATCACACACTCTGTCGCTGTCCCGTCAACGTCTCTACTCTCCAGGTTTTGAGCTAATTTGCATGGAGCATAAAACTCTTCCCTATTTGCCCTTGCAACAAGTGACGTAGGATTTTGTGATTGGGTGATGTGGTCTGGCTTTCTTCCTGACTCCCAATGGACTGCAGCCGGACAGAGCTGTTTTTTAGATTTTTGTTCAGTATCTCTAGTGTATTTCCTGACAGAACACCACACGCACTAGAATATGCATTACAGATCTTTGTGATTGCAATAATAGGCAAATATTCAAGGTATGTAATTACGGTATTATTTAAATGGCTTCCTCAAAATTTCAATAAAAATAGTTTCTTTAAAAAGTGAATTTAGTTTTTTTCTGAAAATTAGTCTTGGAATGGGGCGTCGTCTTATAACCGGGGTCGTCCTATATTTGGGTCAATACGGTAAGTAGATAAAAAATATATGAATAAATGAATTGAGTAAAAACGATAATGACAATAATAACCATAACAACAACGACAATAATATTATCATATACTGCTATCACCATCACGTCACTAATAATACCGGTAATAATAATAATAATAATATTGACAATAATAGATGTGAAAAAGAAAATAATTTGAGACAAATAATAAAGTGAAAACTCCTTCAAAGAAATCAGCTGTGTTCAAGCAGGGAGAGATTGAAAAAAATCAGGAATCATGAGCTAAAAACACTCTAGCGCTAGCATAACAGCTAGCCACTTTGGGTTAGCCTAACCCTCGTGAGACATGTGACTTCCTGGGTACCAGGACGGCGATGGAGATCGTGGTATTCCGGATCTAATCACCAGATGGGGCTAAGTGATTTTTCATTAACTCTGCAAAGGGTCATATTAGCACATACTGGCTCAAGGAAAAGATTTAAAAAATATGAAAAAGTTGCAAATTATGTCTTTAATGAGCGAGTATATGGCTGCGTGTGCATCCTGTGTGTCATCGTATTAGCTAGCGAGCCATCCAGCCGTACTATCAAACGGCCTGTTTTCAAAAAGATGGCCTAAATCAAAAGGGACGGCTTTTAGATGTGATGGCAAAGCCGTCCTCGTTTTGTGTTTTATCTAATCGCAAATTGTTATTTTGTGTCAGTACAAAAAAATCCAAATATCCCCAAAGCTGGTCGGCAAAAAGACGTACTACTGGAATTATGCAGATTTAGCACTGGGTTTTCAAAGGAATGTTTTCTGAGGTGTTTTGGCCACTGCAGCCACCGTACTGGTCATCAGCTGGTTGTGCAGGGCTCAGCTGAGACCTTCTCTTCAAACAGAGAAAAAACAGTTCGCTTTGACAAAAAGTCTCGCTGAAACATCAAGTTCCCCCAGAAAATGAAAACCTGAGAAGTTTAGAGCAAAGCTCAAGACAGAACAATACCTAAAGGACCTTTATGAGTCTGGCGTTTTCTATTAGTTCAGTCAGCTCACAGTGGGCTGACAGCAGAAGCATCGAGCCGGTCAAACCGAACTACGGAACATTCAGCTAGATGATTAGGAATGAGCTGTGAGATTATTAAAGATTATGTTGCAATGTGTGGGGGACCCCCACTTTTTCCTGTGGGACACCCACTGGCTATCACCCTGCTGTGTGTCTGCGTTGTGTGGCTGTGTGTGTATTGGTTCTGTATGTGTGTAAGTCCTGTAACTGATCTGAGGTCAGTCCTGTGGTTCTGGTTTTCTTACTGATCTGAGGTCAGCCCGGCTGCTGTCGTATCCCGTGGTTACATCTCTTATGTGCACAATGCGCACGCCCCCACACACCCTGGGGTAGGACCCATCCTGGAAGTTCCTGATGCGGCTGAAGATCCTGTGAATGGTGGTTGGGTCATTACAGGTCACGTAGGAGGTCCTAGACATGTGGTAGCCATACCTGCAGACAGGAAGTTACAAAGAACTGTCACAATAAGAGCCCTAGAAATTCAACTCTCATCAATAATCATTAATAAAAAGGTCAACCAACAGCTCAAGATGTTTGAATCTATAAAGCTTGAATGTGTCTGACAAGAACCTAGATCTAGAACACATAGAAGTTCTTCATCCTGAATCGACACTTTCACAATAAAAGCTTTTTTATAAATTATACAAACCGGGTTCAGAGACAGTCAGAATAAAATACTGCATCCTGTTTTTCATAATGACGCACAGCATCCTGCTTTTCAAAATAAAACAGCATCCTGCCTATTAGAATAAAACTTCTCTACAATGTGAACACTGATAAAGTCCAGCTGGTGACTGTAACGTTTGAATCTGAGTTGATAAAGTAAGTAAGTCAATCTTTATTTGTACAGCAACTTTCAAGATAAGAACTACAAAGCGCTTTGCAGGACAACATAAATTAAACAAACATTTTACAGAAGCAGATTTGTAAGAAAAATAGAAACAGGACACAGTTTAACCATAGACATAGATTTAACCATAGACAGCTTTATACAGGTGAGGCTTTAGCTGTTTTTTAAAAGAAACCACCGAGTCCACAGACCTCAGACCTCAGAGACAGAGGAAGAGAATTCCAGGAGCTACGGAGGAAAAGACTCTGTCTGAGTCTGGTTTTTGGAACAGAGAGCAGGCCCTGGCCAGAGGACCTCAAGAACCTGGATGGAGTGTACGGTTGCAAATACCCACTAATGAACGCTGGAGTCTGTCCATGCAGGGCTCTCCAAGTCAGAACAAGGATCTTAAAGTGGACCTGATACTCCACCGATGAACTGATTCTTGTTGTTCCTGTTTGGATGAAGTGGGTCTGAACCCCGATGTGACATCTACACAAGTCACATGACAGGAAGTGATGTTTAATGTCAGACGGATCGTGGTTCTGGTGCAGGAAGCTGAACTCTGACTCAACAGAACCAGCTGAGGTCATCTGCTGCCCTCTGCTGGTCAATCAGGTGAACAGCTAAGACATTTTTTAACCTGATCAGAGAAACCAGAGCAGCAATTCATTGACCTATAGCAGAACCAGGTTGGGTTAGAAATTCTTACGTCCGGTAGATGTTGTCCAGCTGCTGGTTTAGACTCAGGTTCTGGTTCTGAAGATACGCCACCATTTCTGCAACCACCACAGCGGCGCTAACGCCGTCCTTCTCCGGAACCATGCTCCCGCACAGGAACCCTGGAGACAGAACCAGATAAATGGACTTCTACTGTACAGAGGGGTTAAAGGTCAGGGTTTGTCCCTGGTCTACAGAACTCTGACAGTCCACTGTGTGGACCAGGTCTGATCAGAACCTCAGGAAATTACAAACAGCTCCAATGTTCTCTCACCTATTGACTCCTCAAAAGCAAAGATAACTTGCTTCCCAGTTTTGGACAGTTCATGGATTCTGTTCCCGATCCACTTAAAGCCCGGAAGAGTTTCCTGTTGAGCAAAAAGACCAACAAGATCATCAGGTCCAGGGGAACGGAACCAGAACACACAAGCTGTTTGGACAGCTGACTGGTCCAATAGGTCATCTGATCGATCCAACGAGTCAGCTTATCTACTAAGTTCAGCTGACCCATCCAAATGGTCAGATGACCGATAACCAAGGTAGGCAGACTAATCCTGTCTGCACAGAACAGTATCAGAACCAGAACCTGATGGTTACCCATTAGTAAACCAACCAGCCATGGTGACCCGTCAATAGAGGGTGTTAGGGCGCCGCCCCACCAGTCTCACAGGAGGAAGATAAGTAAGACGACTGGAATCACAAAATAGTTTTAAAAGATCCATGAAAATTAAACTAAATGATCTATTAACTATACATACTAGAAGTGCTGTGTATAATCTGCATTAAGGTGCAGTTTTAAAATGTTCTCTCACTTTTTTTTTTTTTTACCAGACCGAAAGGTCGTGTGATGTACTTCCTGTTTCTTCGGGGGTCTTTTGGGGGAGCACGAATCTTTACCATAGACCTACGCTATAACTGGTGCATGCGCACTGGAACCCCCTTCAATACGTAGTATAGGAGAGCCTTGGGTCGCAGAATTTAGCGACTGCAGCATGCCCAGAAGACCGGGGTCTCGGCTCAGAACAGGACTTGACCTGGAAGCTCCAAGTAGCTCGTGAGGGAGAGGACGTTTTTATCATACGGGAAGCTAAATGGATATTTTTTCAAAGAATCCTGCTTGACATCTTGTGATAACCCACTGACTCCATGTGTCCTGATTTCACCAACTCGACAGTCGGTGAGTCATTTTGGTTTGTTTGTTAGAGTTCAGACCTGGGCCTGATTCGGGTCTGGGACTGGGTCATTTCGGATCCGGTCCAGTACCAAGTTGGTCCGGTACCGGGTCCCGGTTCAGACCAGGCTGGTTCAGACTGTCCATGCCTGCATGCACTGGACATTACAGTAGTGTCAGAGTTCATTTCAGTCATGAGGCTAGATATCTGATGTAATCTGTAGGGATGTCCCAATCCGATCACGTGATCGGAAATCGGCCCCGATCACGTGATTTTGGACTCGATCGGAATCGGACGTCACCTCCCGATCTTGACTCGGGTTTCCTCTACATGCGCACCGCCCCGCCAAAATAAAAGCCGCTATGCCTTCAGAAGGAAGTTTGGGTTTTTAAATATATGTTAAACAATCTAAAGCACATGGGATTTATATATAGTCTATATTTGTGCACTTATATTAACCATAATCAGAGTTTGAATCACTTTCCGCCGGTCCAGGAGGAGGGAGGGGCCGGGACCGGGAGACACGCGAACTTATCCAGCAGCGACCGAGTTCGCTGCTCACTACACACCCACCGTGACTCGTCCTCCCCCTGAACGGAAAGCAGCCAAGCACCGACGGGAGTACTCTGTCTGGAGGAGGCGGAGAGGCCGGCGTGGAGCGAGTCACACCCGCGCTAACTCGTTGTTCCTACGCAGCGTCTCCCTCCAGGCTCAGAGGAGATTCTGCTGAGTGCTGCAGCTACACCACGTCACAACACCCGCCCTCCGTCGGGAAATAATTGAGCGATGTTAAGATTTTTAAAAAGCGCTTTCTGAGGAGGAGCTACTGATTAAATGTCACTCCAAAACGATTTCTCCAAATAGTCTAATTAAGAAGTTGTTCAGAGCTGCTGCAGTCAGAGGATAAAGCAGGAGGAGTGAAGGAGGAGCTGATGACTTAAGAAATGATCCGGGTCATTATCAGTAAACAAGTTTGTTCTTTCTGGGCAAAAATGGACCAGAGTGTTAAAATAATGTTGACATTTTTTCTGCACCTGAACAGCTGTAGGAAATAAAAGATTCTCCTCAAAAAGTTACTTTAACCACAAACTAATTTTGTGCACAGAGAATTATGTTTAAGTATTTAAACATACAGTATATGGATATGATAGAATATACAGATGGATGGATTTATGTTTGCAGCATGACATCATTTTGTTACTTGTTTGTTTTTATTAGTTAAACATCTACAAAGTAGAACTCAGAAGCAGCTTGAAGCAGAAAGTGTGAGTATGTCTGCGGTCTGGAGGCGTTATAAAGTTGATCACAACAACATATTAAAAAGATCGGATCGGGACTCGGGATCGGCAGATCTTCAAAATCTAATGACTCAGACTCGGACTCGAGGGCAAAAAAACCTGATCGGGACATCCCTAGCAATCTGACTCAGTTTAGCTGGTTTTCATCAACTCTTCCTGCTGAATCTAAGCTGTGTGGCTGTGGACCTTCAGGATTTAAAATAAATGCATTTTGTGTTCAGGATCTGAAACCTGGTGCTGCTGAGAACCAGAGTTTATATCCAACTCCAACCTCCAACTTTTTACTCCCCAAAAATGTCACCAGTCACCACTGCCAACCAGACCTCATAATGGAAGCCTTCAAAGTGAGCGAACGTCTGGAGGATCTTAGATGATACGCTGGTGGCCAACATGTAGAGGTTCTGGGTGTCGGCTCGGTCAGGATGGGTCTCCTTCCAGTTAAACAGCATCCACCAGCCCAGGAGGGCAGCCAGCTCATTACCTGAGAACACCTTCCAACCACACCTGGGACACAGGTAAAACACAGGAAGAACACTGGTAGAATACAGGTAGGACACAGGTAGGACGCACGTAGGACACAGGTAGACAAACACCTTTAAAGCATGTAAATGTGGGCGGAGCACCGAGACTAGGGCTGGACGATAATTCAATATCAATATATATCTATCGATAGATGTGTGGCTCAATAGAAAAAAAAAAACGGGTCGATAAAAAGTTTGATATAAAAAAGTTTGCCGTATTTTTTCATTTTATCCAACCAGGTAGCATAATGCTACAGTCATTATTTACTGCTAACCAATCAGGAGAACAGACACAGGAAGCACCGTCACTAAGTCCCTCCCCTCTCAGTCCAAAACAGAGCTGGTCGCGACTCGCTAAAACAGCAGGTCGCTGCAAGGAGGGGCGGAGGAATATCCATCCATCCATTTTCTGTAGCCGCTTATTCCTCCACAGAGGGTCGCGGGGCAGCTGGTGCCTATCTCCAGCGGTCAAGGGGCGAGAGGCGGGGGACACCCTGGACGGGTCGCCAGTCCATCGCAGGGCCACACAGAGACGAACGAGACAAACAACCACACACCCACTTGTCTTTGGACTGTGGGAGGAAACCGGAGTACCTGGAGGAAACCCACGCATGCACGGGGAGAACATGCAAACTCCACGCAGAGAGGCCGCAGAGCCGGGACGCGAACCCACGACCTCCTTGCTGCGAGGCAACAGTGCTAACCAGCTGCGCCACCATGCAGCCTGCGGAGGAATATATCCGGAAAAAAGTTTGGTTTGTTAGTTAACCAGCATGGTAATGTTTTGGTTTTTACAAGTCCGACAAAAACCAAACAACGGTTGTTTGCAAAATGAGCAGAGAATCAATTAAACCAGTCTGGTAACACAACCAACCTGTTTTAGCATTTCGCTGCTCGAAGCTGCAGGAAGCCGAGTCGCCCCGGTAAGGATCCACTACGGAGGAGAAATCCTCTGATCCTCTACCACAAACCAAACTGGGATAAACACGACCTGAACCCGAAGTGACCTGAAGAACATGAAGCCCAAACATGAGACCCAGACCCGAACCCGGACCATGAGCCGAATCGACACACCGATGTGCCAAAGCTGAGTTGTTGTTTTTTTATGGAGGATGAAACAAAACAGCTGATTGCAGGGTGGTTCAGCTGTCTGTCTTCTCCTGGTTCAAATACAGGATCTTCAATCACTCAGTCAGTCAATCATGACCCTAATTAATTAAACCAATGACGCTTCAGCGTCGGACACAGAAGGAGGGAGGGGGGAGGCTGTTGTCTCACCCAGCGCTGTATTTAATGAACCATCAACTCTTTTCTTCATCTGAACTTACCAAAATTTATATTTTTGTCAGAATTGGAATTCAACATTCTTTATTTTTATAATTATGACACAAGGTTTTGTTGCTGGCTGAATGGTGACGCAGTTGGTTAGCACTGTTGCCTCACAGCACGGAGGTCGTGGGTTCGCGTCCCGGCTCTGCAGCCTCTCTGCGTGGAGTTTGCATGTTCTCCCCGTGCATGCGTGGGTTTTCTCCGGGTACTCCGGTTTCCTCCCACAGACCAAAAACATGACTGTCAGGCTGAATGGGCTTGGAAATCGTCCTTAGGTGTGAGTGGGTGTGTGGTTGATTGCTTGTCTCTGTGTGGCCCTGGACTGGCGACCCATCCAGGGTGTCCCCCACCTCTCGCCCCTTGACTGCTGGAGATAGGCACCAGCTCCCCCGCGACCCTCTGTGGAGGACTAAGCGGTTACAGAAGATGGATGGATGGGTTTTGTTGCTCCTCTCTCTGCTCTCGGACTCATCCTGATCAATTAACCTAATTATTCAGCTGACCCGACTATCGGTTTGGTTAAAATATTTGAATAAAAGGTTGAATTAAATTCAGTTTTTGATGTTCCTCATTGTATGTGTTCTTTAATAAACGTAGTTCATTAAGGAATAGCATTAAATGGCCAGGGCTGCACTTAAAATATATTTTCTACTCTTTTTTCAAATTTTCAATATTATTGATTATTGATCAATATGAAATTTTTTTCATCGATAGGCTTTTTTCCTATATCGTCCAGCCGTACCTGAGACACAGGAATTTAGAGGAAAACAACACTTGTGTCATTGAGATCCAGAGTTCAGACACTTCCATAGGCTTCAATAGAAAGAATGGAATGTGGAAGTAACGTTGGTCATGGAGCTCTCCACAGAGCGCTGTTCATTCTTGTGGTTTCACAGCTATTTTCTAATGTAAGTTGACAAAATTAGAACATTTTCAACACTGTGAACTGTTAGCTGACTGCTCCACACCAAATAGGTCAGTAGTGATTTTTCATGTAGCCAGTTTTAGTAAATTAATCGTGTCAACAGGCTAGTAATATGTTTAAATGAAGCAGCTTTATGGTAAGTGCTGTACACTGTTGGTCAATAATTACAGAAAATAGCTCAGGAGATGAGAAAATAATTGTTTTAGTGTTCTCTCCTGCCAGAAACCGCTCTGACTGACTGACAGCGCTGAGCTGTTTGGAACTATTGAAGGCTACATGAACCACGTGACTGCCTGTCGGTGAGTTCAAAGCGTGTCGTAACTTTCTCTTTATTTGGCTTTGCTGTAATGTACTTACTCTAAACCAGGGGTTAAAGCAAAATATTTTCATCTGACGGAAAATCGCGCACCACCGGCCCGGTCAAAATGGACTTCTGTGCAGGTGGAGGATGCACGGATCGCTAGTAGTAAAATACGCAAAATCAATAATATAAATAATTTATTCATTATTTATTTTCTTAAAGAAAAATATCATCTAATGTGCTCAGACCTGGATTTGAACCCCGGACCTCCGATCTGAAAGGTGGTTACTCTACCGCTGGGCTACAGTTCATTACTCCCCCTCCCTTGGCGTTTTCTCTATGTCACTCATTTCTTCTCCTACCTGCTACGTTCGTGTGTGAGAGGGAGGCCGACTCATGGGTCTAATGTAACCGTGGAACGTAAATAACCATAATAACACTTTGCTGAGCTGAAAGAGAAACTTCTCTTCTTTCAAAACCCGTTTGAACTTTTTATAGCACAAACCATTGCGGGTGATGATGCGTCGAGGACGCGCTTGGAGGGTCAATGCGGAACAGTGTCTCATTTTTTCGGACGTTAAAAAAGTAATGAAACTACAGGACAATCCAGCACAAAATGGGACATCTGGTCTCACTAACCGCTAGTGTACATCCTGGACCGAGAGGCTTGTTCCGGACCGGTTTATCCAGATCACGCCTCCTTCACATGGACGCACAGCATCTCGCTTTGCTGCGGTGCTGTATTTTTATTGGCGGGGATGCAGCGCTCTTTCTGCTGGGTATTGGTGGGGACTCGTCTCCTCCGTCCACGCTAAAGGCTGAACACCGGAGATGTCAGCACTGCGCCGCGGGCGCGCCATGGTTTTGGCCAGTCCTTTAAAGGACCTGTTCCTGAGCAGTGCGCCACAGAACGCTGTTTGCAAAATCGCGTCCATGACTTCATTATTCTCAGGTATCTTTATTTACTGGCGAGCGAGAGGGAGATCTGACGGAACTTTTTTCACTTAAGTCCCAATTGACGGAATTCCGTCCCCACGACGGAGAACTTTCACCCCTGCCCTAAACTACATTCTAAGTACCTGTCGGCCCGTTCTGCCACAGCCAAGCGGTCGGCATCAGGATCTGTTGCCAGGACAACCCGAGCATTTTCTCGCTCCGCCAGAAGAAGGGACAGCTCCTGGAATGCAGAAGAAGAAACAGCTGGAGATCTTCCACTACAAGACCTTTGGGCTTCTAGAGATTCGCTTCCAGATCCTGGACCCACCAGAACAGACTCGCCCTCCTCCGGGTTAGGGCAGCGGACAGATGAGAAGTTTGGGTCGGGGTCTTTCTGCTCAGGGACAGGGATGGGTGCAGAGAAGCCGAACACCTGGAAGGCCTCCTGGACGAAGACGTGTCCAACTCCGTGGAAGGACGAATGGACAAACTTTAAAGGATAGCTGCTGTTCAGACCCCTGAGACACACCACAGTTTGGACCATCAGGTTCTGAGAATGACAAAATGACAACAGCACGCAGGCCCTGAGATATGGAGCACACAGGAAGTGACCTGTGGAAGCAGAGGGAGGCGAGTTCGTCCATGTAGCAGCTGTTGATCTGGATCAGGGGGTCTGTCCTCAGAGAACTCCGATCCACCAGGTCCTGGTCCCAGCAGGAGGCGCTCCATGGCTCTAGATGCTCCTCTATACAGCGTAGGACCTCCTTGTCATGAGGAGAAGTGATCTGAGCACCGTTACACCAGTACACCTGCAGGAGGAGACAGGTTATGTAGGGTCAGGTAGAGTTCTCAAAAGGCTCAAAAATTCAACCCGAACCTGGAATGACTTGAAGGCCTTGAAGCCCAAATCTGGCCCGGCATCATCACATTTAACACTCGGCTTGAGCCGACCAAATCCAAGGTATTTTATTTACTGAATCCCACCAGCAGATAAAACCACCATTCTAAGGCTGTTCCAAATGTCCACACTCTCCATGGTGTCTACTAAACAGGAGGGAGGGAACAGACTCATGTTTAGCTTGTTCTGACTGGGTTGTACTACCAGCTGTTAGCATTAGCATGCTCTCAGGGTGCAATGCATTATGGTCTACTTACACCACTGTAGTGAAAAAGGAATGTTCACTACTTTTATTGGACAAGATCAGGAGCGGCCAACCAGTCAGAGTCCAGGAGCCACATTTTACTACTGCGTTAACACAAAGAGTCACGTCATACATGAGCACACAGTGTTGCCAGACGTACGATAATTATTATATTTGTAGATTAATTTAGCCTCTGTGATCAATAATTCAATAAAAACAATCATTTGAGCCCTTTGTTGTGTGGAATCTGTGTAAGAGAGGCTTGTTTTAATCATCGTGTTGATTCTTTAAAACTAAAACTACTTTAAAGACTCAAACTTTGCACCCATCCCTTCCTCACACACACACACACACACACACACACGCACACGCACTTTGGTCTGTGCTGCTTTTTTAGAGGGACACATTCTAAACCACTCAGCACTTAGCAGGGGGCCACAAGGGGGCCAAGCTTGTTGTCAGGGGGGCACTGGCCCCCCTAGAACCACCCCTGATGTCACACATCAACATGATAACAAAAAAACTGACTCCTACAGAACGAAAACCACAGGACAGTCATTTTTAACAATATTTTCCCTCATTGACCTTTTTTAAAAATTTTGATGGACAAATCTGAAGGGCGTCTGTCATTTTGACAGATTACAATTCACACACATGAGCACTTGGTGGAGAGTCAGCAGATTCATTATCTCTCTCTCTCTTGATGACTTCATTGGCTTCACTCGAAAAAAAAAATCACAGCAGCTGAAAGTCATAACTCTCAATAACTGTGATGAGACCGATAGTGGAGAATGAAGGAGTTTGATTTCACTCAAGCAGGTCCACGTGGACCAGGACCAGAATTTGTTTCAGTCCACATCAGGTGACCTGTTTCTGTTTTCAATCGTTTCATCTCATTATTTAAATGCAGGCCGAACATAATATTTTCTATGAGCTGAGAATCAGGCGTAGATATTCGTCTGTAAATTGTTCAGGATGAGTCGGTTCAGAGAGCAGAGAGAGAAAAAACCTGTCATAAATATAAAGCTCTTTAAAAACCCTCCGGTTCTGACCAACTGGCTCTGGTGACCTCGAGCTGGGTTTGAGCTCATTTGAGGTTCAGGTGAATTCTGTTGGAGTGTTTCTTTTTATGTGTGCTGCTGAGCAGTGCTGTGATGCCGTCAGACAGGGAGCTAGACCGGGTCGACACAGGATTCCCTCCCTCCTTCTCTTCTGACTGAACCCAACACAACAATCATTTAAATATTAGACCCTAATCGACCAGACTGTTCAGGTTGGTTGAAAATGAGAACTCTAAATAAAAACACAAACTTCAGTATGAACGTAAGCCAGGCAAAGAGCCGCATGCGGCTCAGCCACCCTGGACTAGGTGATGAGATTCTAGGATCCTAGATAGGGATAGAAAATAAACTGCTAGAATTTAAACACCACTACAAAATGGCCGCCTTACCATAGAACAGGGATACTCAATAGTCTCCTATTTCTGTACTCGAGCCATGTAATGTTCCCCCAAGCTGCCATTGCTTCACAAAATCCAGTACCAGTTTGTGCTCCAGGAGGAGGAGCTGCAGCAGTTGTAAACACACGAGCCGCCCTGTCCCCACCTGGACCACGGACTCATCCATGGATTTTTATGTGGCCCTATCCAATTTGGAACCGAATACCCCTGCTATAGAGTGAATGAGGGGATGTTTAGGACAGCATTCATTCTGCTTGTCAGAAGAGTAATTTCCCGTTAACTCTTCTTTTGCTGCGGTTAGGGTTAAACACGTCACCCAAAAGGTCCAGGGGTCAGGTCCAGGTCCTACCTTGTATCCATTGTCCTCCTTGGGGTTGTGTGAGGCAGTGATCATCACTCCAGCTGCTGCTCCCAGTTTCCTCACAGCAAAAGGCTGAAAACAAAAAGTAAAGTGATGACACACCTGGAGGAGGACCTGAGATTTTTGTTACTGTGACCCAAAGCTAACTGCTGCTGAGGTCCAACAGGAAGTTCTGGTTCTTTAAACCTATGTTTCTGACTGATTTAGAGAAACAAATCTATGAGAGTAGAGATATAAACAGGTTAGGATTGTCAACTCCGGGTCGGGAGAGAGGTCCTGCCTCAAGTGGAGGAGTTTAAGTATTTAAGTATATGAGTGAGGAAAGGAGGGAGCGGGAGATTGACAGGCGGATTGGAGCATAGCAGTCAAGTCTCCCGTTTGGCTGGAAAACTACCGTATTCTACCTCTTTTTCCCGCCGACTTCCTGTATTATTATTATCCCGTAAATTTCACGTATTAGAGATATTAGTAATAATAATAATAATGGATTGGATTTATATAGCGCCTTTACGGACACCCAAAGCGCTTCACAGAAGCTCCATTATTCATTCACACTCTGGTGGTGGTAAACTGCGACTAACATCTGTAGTCACAGCTGCCCTGGGGCAGTCTGACAGAAGAGAGGCTACCATTCTGCACCATCAGTCCCTCTGACCACCACCAACATTCACACACAGTCACACAGGCAAGTTGGGTGAAGTGTCTTGCCCAAGGACACAACGACAATCTAACCCAGACGGAGCCGGGGATCGAATTGTTGACCCTCCGGTTGCCAGACCAGTCACTCTACCATCTGAGCTACATGCCGCCTCAAAGTGATGTCACGTGTTGTTCACGAACATTACGGCTCGTAGATTCCGCTCTTTGAAGTGACCGATGGGAGCCGGCTCACACTCGGAGGAGCCAAATCACTGTACCGGTAGTTTTTTCTCCTTCTCCATTTCTCAGTCTCTCATTGGTCAGATCCACTGCGTTCGCTTTGCTTAGCATCTGTGTGACTGCAGTAAGCAGGAGGGGGAGGAATGGGGGACACAAACAGGCTTGGAGGAAAAGAAGAGGAAAGGTGAGGACATGAGTGATAGCAGGAAGCAGCTCCCTCAAAGCTGAGACAGGTGTTTCTTCTCAAAGCTAATCTTCAGTAAAGACTAGTAGCTACTGTTTGTTACCTGGATGTTTCTTCTTTTTCACACAGGTTCATTTAAAGGATCTAGGCGCAGATTTACGAAACAAAACTCACGAGTGACGTGCCTGGCACTGCGAGTAACTGCAGCCTTACACGGGAGCGCGCACAAACTTCTCATTAGTTCATCTCATAGGGGTTCAACCAAAGGCAAGAGCAGACATGATTCCATAAATAAAAATACATTTTATTAATACAAGAGGAAATATGGTAAAACAATGCCCTGCCACACACACACACCGAGTTATGGCTCAGTTGAACCGCCACTCTAATAGTCCCAGAGGGGGGCTAGCAGAGCTACGTGGCCAGCCAAAGATCCAGTCGCTCCTCCTCCACCGGTCTGAGTTTCATTGTGTTGTCACACTCACACACGCAGCTCGCCTCGCGCAGAATGAGACAGCAGGGCGTTCACCAGCGGGTTTGTCCTAAAAACACAAAGTTATCAACACCCCGAGCTGCTGACATCAGGGTCCAACGTTCAAACTACCCCAAACAATGCGTACATACCATGATCACATGCACAACGCTTGCCTGCTGAGGAAATGCGGAGCAGAGCTGCAGTCTGTCGGGTGTTCTCACTGGTTTTTCTCCCCAAAAGGCTGCATTCTAAACCAGACCAGCAGAACGACGGAGCACAGAGCTACCGCCTCTCCTGCACTGACTGAGGAGGTAATCCAGTCGGGGAGGGATCAGCCGAGTCCCGACACACTGTCACATGCACACATCGCTGTGTGCTCATTTACAAAGCACCTGTAGCTCTGTGAAGCCCTGTAACTGGGCTGGGATAGAACCGGCAACCCTCCGGTGGCCAGGCCGGCCACTCTACCAACTGAGCTACACGCCGCCCCAGGACTGGTGGTGCCACGATGGTAACTGTGGACTGGACCGGCTGACAGTTACTTGAACTACTGGTAACCAGTGGTCAGCGCTGTGCTGGACTGGCAGTGGTCTGGTCCGGTTGAGCATCTTGAGAAATGAGCTGCTCATTTTAATTTTTCCTTTCCTGTTGCAGCAAGAGCTCAGATAAAAGGTGATGCCAGTGTCATAACACCGGTACGGTACGGTCATCAGCTGCAAGCAGACCAGATCAGCACACACACACCACGATAGCATCAGACCAGATCAGCACACACACACCACGATAGCATCAGACCAGATCAGCACACACACACCACGATAGCATCAGACCAGATCAGCACACACACACGACGATAGCAGTAGACCACGTGCAGAAACGGTCAAGAGATTAACACGATTAAAAAACGTAATGCGTTAATTATGGCTGTAATTTATCGTAATTAACGCGCTACTCTGACACCTCTAAAGTCCTCAACTGTTCTTCGGACCAAGCACACGGCGACAGCTACAGGGAACATCCCCCCCACTTCAGTAAAACATCCACACACAGGAATCATGAATTACAACTTCCTCACCACATATGGCGTGGGGACAACGGAGGAGAACAGGTGGACGGGGACGTCTCTGCTCAGCATCACTGCAGCCGTCAGCTTCGCCAGCCTGGACACAAACATACACACAGGTGAGTTCCCCGTCTTTCCCTGAACGTCTCATAGCTTTACAAACCATTACTGTTTGTTTTTAGCATGCTTAAATTAAAACATCTTAAAGTTAAAAACCTTCTAGAAACTAGAACTAGGCCTGGGTGGTATCTGTATTTTGATACAGTCAAACTTCCTCCATATTTTCCAGTGGTGTACGGTGTTATTGGTTGGACTGGGACCACAGTTTTGCCTGGGCATTTTCAGTCATGGCTCCCACCATGAGCACGGACAGCTGATGTTTGGTTAGGCCGGCTACGTTGTGGGTTGTCTGGGGGGGGGATTTTTCTGATGTTGACTGAAGTGTTGTAAGCACATGTGAACACACACGTGTTCACATGCTGTTTACGAGCATGTACAGCATGTGTACGAGTTTGCGCCGCAACAAGGAAGTGCTGATTAAAAAGAACTCTTCAGATCGCCGGCTGCGCGCCTGGTCCGGACCGGCTGTATACGGTATTACCATAATACTGCCAAGCCTAACTAGAACCATGTGACTGGACTCAGGAGAAACTCTACAGCTGAGCCAAAGTGCGGGAACATCTAACTGATGCTGACATCTAGTGGTCAGATCAAAGACAACACCCATCTTTAACAACATATTGATTTGACTTATTTTCACAACACATAATATTAAATTTTTTTTAAAAGCAATTATCGGTTGATTATTGGTTATCAGATATAAGAAGTAGAAAATTATCGGTTATAAAAAGTCATTATCGTGCATCTGTAGTGCTAGCCCAAACAACATTACATTAATTGATATATGGATTCAGCACAGAATAGTAGCAGCATAACTGCAACTTTTGTATTAATCAGGTGATGTTTTTTTACCAGTTTAACAACTGTGGCTGTTTCTGTCCTTACGGCACTGATGTGAGGTTTTCAGGATAACAAATCAACGACTAAAACAACAAGAAAACCAGCAGATCTGACCTCATTAATGGGGATTTTATTCATTCGGTTCTCATTGGAGATTTACTAAATAGTCAGAATTATTTCCAACAAATATGAAACTTTTTTATGTTAAGTGACAATTTGTTGGACTTGCATCAAGTAGATAACTTGTCAGGTTTTTCATTACCTACCTTTAAAAAAGTAACAGGATTTTTATGGTAATAAAACACACTGGTATCATCTGCAAAAACAATTTTACATAGGTTCTGACCACTCACAGGACAGACCTGGACACACCTGTTGAGTAAATAGATGTTCCTCAGGCTTACCTAAGACTGCTGCAGCCGCTCTCCTCCTGTCCTCTGGTGTCAAACCCAATGACCACGCCCCTGCTGCTGAAGTCAGCAAAACACCTGCACAGGTACGCATACAGACCCTGAGGACAGATGGAGGCACAACAAGTTAGACTTTCTTACGTGGTGCAATTGTGTTCACTGGTCTCACTTTAACCAGGTGTGGTACCTGGCCTCACCTGGTCCCCCTCCCCTCACCTTCTTCCACTTATCTAGGCCTGGGTCACGGGGGCAGCATCCTGATGTGTTTGAACATGGTGTTCATTATGGCCAAACTGAGAATTGCACAGAAGTCCAATAAGAGAACACGACTCAAGTTCAAACTGGGTGGGCCATTCCTCCCAATCACGGCCCTCCAGGTCATACTGTCATTGCCCACGTGAGCATTAAAGTCCCCCAGCAGGACAATGGAGTCGATGACAGTCGAAGCGCCATCCAGCACTAGTCCCAGGGACGGGTCATCAGTCAGGACCTGTTCCCCAACCCAAAGGTGCAGGGAAGCAACCCTATGTATCCCCTGGGGTAAACCCCAATATACAGGCTAAAAGCCCCCCCCCCCCGTATTCCGTATATTCCAATAACCAGTTTTTATGTCCGGGGATTGGACCACCAAAGCTCCCGATCCAAAATGCACCTGACCCTTCATGTTTGTTCTGAAAGTGCTGGGTCCACAGTTGGATGAGCCCATGTATCCAGTTCAGGTTGGGCCCAGCCGGGCCCCGTGGGCAGAAACCTGGATGCCAGGTGCTTACCTATGAGCCCAAACCCCATGCCTGGCTCCAGGGTGGGACCCCAGTGACCCTCCAGGCCAGATACTCGAACTCTGCAATTTAACTTCCATCAGTGGTCTTCTGAACCTTCTTACCAGGTCCAGGTGTATTAACTGGTCTCACCTGAGTGGACTGGATGATGGTGAGGTCATTGATCCGGTTGAATCCAGCTCCCATCGGGGCTCTCAAACCAGCAGTACCGAAGCTCAACCTGGAACAGAGTCTGGACCTCAGGTCGTCCAGATGAGCCGAAACCACCAGAGAGTCCACCTGAGCCCGAGTCCAGGGGTTCTAAAAATCACAGAGGGAATGGGGTCAAGCCTCAAAGTAGGGATGTACAGAGTTAACCGGTTAACTATGTACAAAACCAGTTAACTGCCATTAATGACGTAACATAGTACAATATTTTTCCCCTGTTAACTGAATTTCATGTCTTGGGTTGTGTGTAATACACAATCAAAGAGCTCGTCACACAAAGTTCCTCAAATAAGCGGTCAAGAAAGCACAGCTAGGAGTAGGGCTGGGTGATATGGCCAAAATGTAATATCCCGATAATGACAAACATACGAAACATAAAACATCCCCTTGTGAATCTCTGTCTCCACTGTGGCCTGACATGCATCATAGAAATCAGGTCACATGACTTTAGCAGTGTTTGCAAAAACACGCCGGACAGTCGGACATTACCGACGTAATTTAAAATTGTCTGACAAAAAACTTAAAACAGTCGGACACTTGGACCGATGTGCTTCTCCAGTTGTATCTCTCTCTCTCACTCGCTCACGGTCTCTTTCTCCTTTTCTCTCTCTGCCTGTCTCTCTCTCTCTCTCTCTCTCTCTCTCTCTCTGCGCGCCTCTCGCTTGTGCGCCTCTGTTCGTGTATCTCTCTCGTTCGCGTGTCTTCACCGCATTGGCCTCTGTCTTCTTTAATATTAGCTTCCAAAACGAACTGTAACCACCGCGATTTAGTTTTTATTCAGTCCTTTCTTCATTATTTAATGATCAAAACACAGCAAACTGACTCAGGATTAAGGTCGTCTGATGTCGCTCTAGGAGAATGTGCTTGTTGCCTCTTGTTACCTGTCTTTCTTAGAGTCTTTTAAACTGCTGACAGTTCTTTTAATTGTCTTTCAGACTAATCATTTAAGACATTTTGTCCTTGGCCTGTTGTTCTCATCTTTGAATTGTTCCGTTTTATTATTGTATTGACTGTGTTCAGTACTTTGGACTGCCTTGATTGGTGGTGGAAGGCGTTATATTAATGAATGAATGAATGAATGAATGAATGAATGAATGATTATTGTTTTTAAAGGACTGAGTAGGACAAAAGTACCACATGTACAAATATGTTTGTAAATGGTAAAAATGGACCACCCAAATATATTTGTGCATTAAAAGAAACTGTGCAAATGATTCTGTGCAAGTAATGATTCTGGTGATGATGCTGATTGTGAGAGCTGATAGGAAACTGGAAGGCTGCTGTACTGATATAGAGTCTCAACGAGGTCACTATAATACCTACTATTAATTAGATACAGATCTGCAGCACATGAGGAAATTGTCTGGTCCACGTCGGTCTTTTTATATTTAAACCACATCCATGAGACAGAAGTTGTCCCTCTTTTAGGTACAAGCTCCTCAGTTTGGGTTAGCTGGCCATCTTGTTGACCCTGGTCTAAAACACGTCCACTACCGTCTTCCACCATGTTTGTTTATGTTTTTCAGCGTGCAGGGGAATGATGCCGTAAAACTTCTAACTGTGGCGTAAACAATAGAGCTTTATATTTGACGTCGATGACATTTTCCATCGTCCAGATTAAATATTTTGTCTAGGGGTGTCAGATTAGCACGTTAATTATGATTAATTACGGTAATTACAGCCATAATTAACGCGTTATGTTTATTAATCACGTTAATTGCATGTTTAATCACTTGACCATTCCTGCATGTGGTCTGCCGCTGTAGCGGTGTGTGTGTGCCGAGCTGTGCTTCTTGTGGTTGTGTGTCACTGAGACGCTCTGTGAGTCTCAGGTGGAGCACCGCACTTTCAGGAAGTCATCACGTGATCTACGTGTGACGCAGCAACTTAATAACAAACAGCTGATGGCCGCACCGGTGTTATGATAGCAGCGTCTCCTTTTAGGGCGCTCTTTATCTGAACCCCGCTGCAACACGGAAGTGCAAATTATGAGCTGCTCGACCGGACCGGACCACCGCCAGGCACCAGTCCAGCACAGCTCTGTTCACTACCAATAGTACACGTATGTGTCAGCTGGTCCAGTGCGCGACCAGACCGGCCGGCTTACAGCTACCACCGCCAGCTCAGCACAGCACTGGTCTGGTTACTGGTCTGGTTACCAGTAGTAAACCTCTGGACTGGCGGTGTTGTGAGCTGGTCTGGTACGTGTCCAGCGGTACCTGGTTGAAGACGTAATTTGGGGGGTGGAGGGAAGTGTCCCCTGCACGTTTTAAAGTCCGTTTTGAGCCCTGTAGTTTTTACTGTCTAAAACAAAGTTCCAAAGTAAATGGAAGCTGGCTGTTGTTTTTAGGTGAGGGGGTTTGATGTCACTGTTTAAACAGTTCAAGCCCCTCTTCTCCACCTCCTCCCACCTCTATGTTCAAGTTGTGCCCCCCCACCTTTGAAATTTAAATGTCATTCTTGGTGGAAAATCAAATCAAATCAACTGTATTTATAGAGCACATTTCCTGCAGAGCAACACAATGTGCTTTACAGCAAATAAAACAACACAAAATAAGATGAGGGGTTAACAGAGCAGAGTGTCCAGTGGCCAAAGTAAAGGTTTCAGCAGCACTGGGACTGGATCTGATCAAGTCTGTTAAATACAATAAATGACTTCATAAAGACACTTTTTATCAATCTATTGGTCTGAAACAGTAAATTTATAAATGTAAATGAAAACAACTCAAGATGAGGGCTTTCTTTAGCAATTTCATTAGGTGCGCTTAAAATGCAATTAATTAGATTAATTAATTACAGATCATAATGAATTAATTGCACTTTTTTTTATTGCATGACAGCACTAATTTTGTCATATTGCACAGCCCTAGCATAGAGCATTTTATTCTTGTAGTGACTGGACTAATGCTAAAATCATTTGTTTTTCTTCCACTCAAAGTGGACACTCCATGCTCGTGCTTTCTTTTAGGAACTTTATGAGACGAGCTGACCGCTCCATCTATGGTTTCCGGCCGGGTAAACGTATTTTGATAGCGGCGCTCGCGTGGCACAGAAATGTATTACACCCAAGCCAAATACATAAATTCCAGTTAACCGGGCATAAATATTATACTCGGTTACTTGATTAACGGCTGTTGACCAGTTAACTATGTACATCCCTATCATCAGGGGTTTCATAGATCATCTCTATGTTTCGGAGGGTTTCATAGTAGGACTGGACGATAGATAATTCAATAACAATATATATCTACAGATAGACGTCAGTCTATCGAGATGGCTCAGTAGAAAAAAATGGGTAGATAAAAAGTTCGATAACAAAGGTTTTCTGTCTTTTTTCATTTTAGCCAACCAAGGAAACGTAATACTAGAGTCATTTTTTAACTCCTAACCAATCAGGAGCACAGACCTAGGCAGCTCCGTCACTAAGCCCCTCCCTTCTCAGACCAAAACAGAGCAGTAGGCTGCAAGTAAGGGTGGAGGAAATTATCAGGAAAAAAGGTTGTTAGGGTTTAACCTCTGGGTTAAACATGCACTGTAACACGTTACAGTGGTACCGAGTAAAAAATTACCCATTTTTTTCCTGTGATGCCTTACATTACCGCCCAACTGTCGCCCAACTCTAATAGATCATCTACGTTTCAGGCTGTTTCATAAACCATTACTACATTTCAGGAGGTTTTAAAGGGAAAGACAGAAGAACTGAAGTCCTACAAGTCCTCGATGCCTGGATTAGTTGCAACCAGTTTCTGTCTGGAGGTTAAAGATAGCTGAAATGTTTTTGCCAGCTGACATTAACAGAGCAGCCATGACCTTTAAACCCACACAGCTGAGAAGTCAGGGTGGACCCACATGGACTCATGAGTTCTGGTTCAAGCTCTGGTAACTGGACTGCATTTTTCAGGAGCAGTTCTAGCCTTCTACACCCCTCAGGTCTCACTACACTTTAAGTCACAAAGGAGGGCTACATGAGAATTTACAGCAAGGTGTGTGTGTATGTGTGTGTGTGTGCGTGCGTGCGTGTGTTGGGGGGTGGGTCGCAGGACATATAACTCAGGGTTTCCTCTGGAATAGTTTTTAGCGTGGTGGTGGGCTGTCAGGGCCAGGGAGTGGAGGGGGGGCGGGGTTCCTGCTCTTCCTCTCCACTGTTCTCTCCTTCACTCACCTCCTCCACTAATTCAGCCTGTGTACTTGTCTAATAAGGGAGACTTTCAGCATTGCTAAATGTTTTTTTCTGAACAGCTGGTCGCAACCTGGAATTTTTTTTAGTCGCACCTTTGAGAAATTAGTTCACAGTCTAGAGCAGAGCTATTCAACTGGAGGCCCGAGGGCCAGATGCGGCCCATGACCCATGTATTTCTGGCACAGCAGCCATATAAGGTCCGCCCCTAAACAATAACTTTTAACCAGTTAATGTCAGATGCTGGTGCCAGGATTAAACCTGGTTCTCCCAGGTGGAGGGCGACTTTCTCTACCTCTGGGACTGTGTCAGGATTGAATGCCATTTTAATGTAAGTCATAAGGTCAAAGAGAATACATTAAGAACCGGATTAGATGACGTTTACATTTTAAATATGACAAACTACTGCTTTCACAATAGCAAAATAATTGTATCTGTACAGTTTTAACATGTATTCTGCTCTCTGCCCTTAAAATCTTGTTCTATGCTCACGATGAACTGTCACTGTGTAAAAAATCAACCGTGAATCAGCACGGATCCCCCCGGACCGGCCCACGGCATGGAGTGTCATGTGGCCCATCCTGGTTCATACTGAATACCCCTGCTCTAGAGCCGTGCTCCCTTATCTTCATTTGCACTACACACAGACACAGAGAGAGAGGGAGAGACAAAGAGAGCGACTGATCCCAGCGCGACAAGAAAGAGAAGAGAGAAAAAGAGATTTGTCCAAACTGACGGGAAGCTGTCGCCACGACTGAGAACTTTAATCTATTAGTACAAGTGGGCAGATATAGTTTATATATATTTCATATGCTTTACATTGTTTTAACATGTATTTTTTTCAACTTCATTCTGAAGGTGTGGTGGCTTCTATGTAGTCGAGGCGGTGCGCCACATGTAAAGGAATCCTGTAGCTCCTGACTGAAGACAGCTGCTGTTCCCGAGACTTATCCCTGATCCTAAACCCAACCATGACCATGAACCTAACCCTAATCCTGAACCAAACCCTAGAGCTGGGTACCAGTAAATATTTTTTATACTACTACTTTAACGATACCTGGCTTTTGATACTGGTACCTTAACGATACATTTATCGGTACCTATATGTATAATTCTGAGAGAAAATAGCAAAGTACTAAAAGTTTTTCTTTTAATCAAACCAAAAAAACACATCTTTTTATGGCATATTTATATTTTTAATATTATTACCGGTATTTATTTTTTACCTTGGAAACTTTCTGTTATGTCACAGTATTCCCCCACACACCTAAGAGGCTGGAAGCTCGGGGTCTCCTTTTTTTTTTTGCAGTCTGAGACAGAACACAGCGCTGCAGCTGCAAGTTAATTCCATGCGTGACGCGTTGCTTCGACTAATTGCTGGTATTCCTGTTCTTCGTGGCACAAATCTTATTGCATATATTGCATTTTGCTCTGTTCCCGTTTACCTTTCCAAAAAGCAGCCAAACTTTAGATTTTTTCGACACTTAACCCGGAAATCGCTACACTTGTGGGAGAGCTGTTTGGAAAGGCAGAGGAGGGGCTGCTGTGTGTGTGAGGACGCCCTGCTCCTCTGCGTCTCGTGTAACATGGAGCGGAGCGGCGGTGGAGAAATAGAGCGGCTTATTTACAGGGACATTTTATAGTAAAAGTACCGAAATCTGTACCGTGTTTTTTTGGTACAGATTAACCTTGAACCCTGAACCTAACCCCAACCACGACCCTAGTGACCTTAAATGTGCAGGATTTCTGTCAATTGGGAAAAATTAGAACAAGTTTTGTCAAATTTTTCTCTCTCTCTTCTCGCACTGGGCTCTCTCTCTCTCACTGTCTCCCTCTCTTACTTACTCTCTCACTCACTCTCTCTCTTTCTCTCTGTCTGTCTCTTTCTCCCTCTTTCATTTACTCTCTCACTCCCTCTCTCTGTCTCTCAGCTTGTACTCTGTAGAGGAGACTAATGATTTCCTGGATGAGACTTATGGTAAATCTGTGGAAGAGCAGAAGCACTTTCCTAATGTGGGGAAGTTTATCAGGTCGGCTACTCCCCATCAGAAGATGGTAGGCTTAGATCTGTTAGATGAAAAGAAGCGTTATCGTCTCAAAAACATGTTTTAAGTTTGAAAAATGTTTAGGACTGGCCAAAGTGGTAAAGAAAGGGAAGCCTATAAAAGAAGTCCATGATGAGCAGGAACCAGTGGGTGTTTCCTCTCTGGTTGTTCTGGTCCCCCTCCCTTCTCCTCCTGCATGCAGGATCTGAGAGTAGCCTCTAAATATCAATGGGGGGAGGGATCCACACCAAAGAGCCTTGGTTGAGGACGTAATCAGACAGAAAAAACTAGATCTAGTCATTTTTCTACAGGAAACTCACAGTGATGCTGTGAATGAGACAGACTGGTCTGTGGTGGGAGGTCAGAGCTGCTTCAGCCATGGGAATAACACTAGTGCAGGTGTAGCTGTTTAATTCTCTTCTGGACTAACATTTAACATCAGATCAGTGTAGAAGTAGCACAGGGTCGGGTTCTGTGGGTTAGAGCCTCAGTACAGGGCTTTGTGGTTAACTTTATTAAAGTGCCCATGTCATCGGTTTCCATGTTTTCTGACTTATCTATCATGTTGCAACGTTGAGTTCTCACCTTAAACCTGCCAGAAAGAGCAAAAAACGGCATCCATCTGTCTCCTAGTACAGCCAGTGAGAAGTTCTTCCAGATTTCAGACCCAGGTTTCAAACAGTTTTTTTCACTCCAGCCCGCTATGAGGTCATAGTGATCCGGACTTGCTTATATGGTCAATTCTCCTCCCACATGCACTTCACGACAACTGGAGCGAGCGCCATTGCCCATAGACCGTGTAGTGTTTAGTTTCAGTTTCGTTTCTCTTTCACGCGACGGCACTGCCCCCTGCTGCAGCAGAAGTGTCAGGCTGCCAAATAAGGAGAAACCCAGCAGAACCGGAAGGCGGCGCTTTCTTCTGATCTCTGAGTTGCTCGTTAGGAAATAATTACAGCGTATTTTGAGTTATAATGGTGCAACGCTAATCTAGAGGCATCAAAGATTACACCTGTTTAATATAAAGTGATTTAAATATGGAGTCACAGGCACTTTAATGTTTATGCACCCAATCAAGGCTCAGAACGGGAAGGGGGTACTGAGTACCCAGGGCCCACTGCAGGGAGGGGCCCTCAAGAAGCTCTGGATTAAAAGGTTTTTTTAAGTGTTTTTTTTTTTTTTTTTTTTTTTTT
>SSNR01000174.1:233339-251109 GCA_006937965.1 Callopanchax toddi | reverse complement strand
CTCTCTCTCTCTCTCTCTCTCTCTCTCTCTCTCTCTCTCTCTCCCCCTCCTGTCGTTCTCGCGCGCGCCTCTCGCTCGGGCACCTATACGTTCCTCACCTCTCATTCACGCGCCTTCGCTCACGTACCGATGAGAAATGTCAAAGTATTCCTGCAGACTTCGATTCCTCTGATTATTTAGGTAATCTGGGGTGATTTATTTTGCTCTGGAGCTTCTAGGTGGACAACGTAGACTCTCTGACGTCACAGCGTTCAGGTTCAGACGTGAGATCTGCGTCAGCCTCTCTTCTCTAATATTAGCTTCCTAAACGAACTGTAACCACCACGATTTAGTTTTTATTTAGTCCGTTCTTCCTTGTCCATCATTATTTAATGATCTAAACACAGCTCCGTCGGACAATGTTAAAAAAACATCGGGTCCGACGTGTTTCTATGGTGATGAGGCAGAGAACAGCTGATCAGGCCCCCAAACAAAGCCCATATGATCTAGTAACTATTAACTGGTTACTTTAGGATGAGAAACCAAACTACATGAGAATGACGTATTAAGAATGAAGGAGTGAGAACAGGAGGATAATCTGAGAACTCCATTCTCCTGTTATGGTAACAATATATAATATTAATAATAATAATAGTTTAGAATAGAATAGAAATCCTTAATTATCCCTCAGTGTGGAAATTCAGGTGCACAGCAGCAAAGTTACAGGCAAATCAAAACATAAAGATTCACATAAATATAAATAAAAATCTGAATAACTACCTGACTGTAAAGTCATTTAGAGCCTAAACAATAATAACAGCATAATAAAATACTGCTCAATCATTAAAATGCCATACAGATCCTGATTCACAGAAATGTGAAACTGAACAGGATTCCTGAGTGAAACTAGACCAGCAGCATCCTGGGTCTTTAGAGTCAGACTCTCAGTGTTATGGTGGTCTGAGTGAAACTAGACCAGCAGCATCCTGGGTCTCTAGAGTCAGACTGACTCAGTGTTATGGTGGTCTGAGTGAAACTAGACCAGTAGCATCCTGGGTCTTTAGAGTCAGACTCTCAGTGTTATGGTGGTCTGAGTGAAACTAGACCAGCAGCATCCTGGGTCTCTAAAGTCAGACTGACTCAGTATTATGGTGGTCTGAGTGAAACTAGACCAGTAGCATCCTGGGTCTTTAGAGCCATACTGACTCAGTGTTATGGTGGTCTGAGTGAAACTAGACCAGTAGCATCCTGGGTCTTTAGAGCCAGACTGACTCAGTATTATGGTGGTCTGAGTGAAACTAGACCAGTAGCATCCTGGGTCTCTAGAGTCAGACTGACTCAGTATTATGGTGGTCTGAGTGAAACTAGACCAGCAGCATCCTGGGTCTTTAGAGCCATACTGACTCAGTGTTATGGTGGTCTGAGTGAAACTAGACCAGTAGCATCCTGGGTCTTTAGAGCCAGACTGACTCAGTATTATGGTGGTCTGAGTGAAACTAGACCAGTAGCATCCTGGGTCTCTAGAGTCAGACTGACTCAGTATTATGGTGGTCTGAGTGAAACTAGACCAGCAGCATCCTGGGTCTTTAGAGCCATACTGACTCAGTGTTATGGTGGTCTGAGTGAAACTAGACCAGTAGCATCCTGGGTCTTTAGAGCCAGACTGACTCAGTATTATGGTGGTCTGAGTGAAACTAGACCAGTAGCATCCTGGGTCTCTAGAGTCAGACTGACTCAGTATTATGGTGGTCTGAGTGAAACTAGACCAGCAGCATCCTGGGTCTTTAGAGCCATACTGACTCAGTGTTATGGTGGTCTGAGTGAAACTAGACCAGTAGCATCCTGGGTCTTTAGAGCCAGACTGACTCAGTATTATGGTGGTCTGAGTGAAACTAGACCAGCAGCATCCTGGGTCTTTAGAGTCAGACTGACTCAGTATTATGGTGGTCTGAGTGAAACTAGACCAGTAGCATCCTGGGTCTTTAGAGTCAGACTGACTCAGTATTATGGTGGTCTGATGTCGCTCTAGGAGTTGTTTCTTACCTCTTGTTGTGTCTTTTTAGTGTCTTTTAAACTGCTGACAGTTCTTTTCATTGACTTTTAGGCGAATCATTTAAGATATTTTTGCCTGTTGTTCTTATCTTTGAATTGTTCTGTTTTATTATTGTATTTACTGTCTGTATTTGACTTTGTTCAGCGCTTTGGACTGCTTTGATTGGTGGTGGGAAGTTGTTATATTAATCAATAAATCAATGAATGATTATTGTTTTTAAAGGACTAAGTGGGAAAAAATGACCATATTCTGATCTAGTGTCTCATAGAGGTCACTATAATAACCACTATATTAAATAGATACAGATCTGCAGCACGTGAGGACATTGTCCTACGTGAGTCAAAAATGTCCTGCCTGAGATGGTCCCACGTCTGCCAGTTTGGCAGGCGTGGCTCAAAAGTTTTCGCGAACACTGTATATATATATATATATATATATATATATATATATATATATATATATATATATATATATATATATGCACGCACACACAGACACACACACACATACGTATGTATACACTCTTGTATCCCAGCCCAGGTAAAGGCTGAAGTCAGGTCTGGATTGTAGGTGGATGAAGGATCCAGTGTCCTGGAGCAGAGGGTCTCTGGATGTCTCTTCCTCATGATGGTTAACAACGCTTGCCAGTGAAAGGAGGTGATATTTAAAACATTCCAACAGCAGTTCTCTCTTTTGCAGTTCATTTGACAGACGTCGTATATCTTTCCTGATGTTGGCGGTCTTTTTATTTGCTTTAAAAAGCATAAAGTCATCATTGTGGGGCAGATTTATATCTTATTAAACACTGAGTTTTCTTTAAAACTTCTTTAAAGTTTTTTTAAAATATACAAATGAACATACTGCACAACAACATTATTGATATTTTATATGAGCTTTCCTTTGGTTTGGTTTTTATTTTGCATTGTGGTAGATCTGAAAATTATGAGTTCCCGTCTTTGTTCAGGCAAAGATAGACTTTGTATTTTCACAGTAAACATGGGTAAAGTGATTGTCTGTGTGGTGCTTGAGTTTCTAATGCTGAAAATGGTCAATGCCATCTTTTTGCACATCAGGAGGCACACTTGTTGGCCTTTTGCAAGTGTGAGGTGTTCCTTCTATAGGGGATAATGTATCCCAGGCTTGATTTTGCCATGTCTTGCACTTGTGAGAGGTGCCAACAACAGCTTGGAACTTTTGCAGGGGCATGGGTTTAGCATTTCATTTGTCACTAAAACCTTGAAATACATATATGATGTCCAGTAAGGTCTGTTGTTTAAGTCTTCTTCAATACATTCATCTATAGGGTTAATGCTTTTATTTTGAAATTCGACCCCAGTCCCGCATTTGGCGGGCTTTGTGCGCGTTCACCCTGTGCGCGCGCTGTTTCGGCAGCAGGGGGCGGGGTTTGTTGTGAGAGCGTACCGGAGACAAATACCAGGAAAGATGGCGGCCGCGGGGATCGCTAAACATCCTGCCAGCCCGACCGGCTCGGCCGCCGCCGGTACGTCCCGGTTTGCGCCGGGGCCTGGATCCGGGTACAGGTCCGGGGCCGAGCCCCAGGAGAGTGGAGCCAACAAGAAGTGCTCCGCCTGCGCCGAGAGTCAGCCCGGCGGCAGCTCGGCCTGTCCCCCGCGCCTGGTCCGGAGACTTCCGAGCATCGAGGACCGACTCCGGAGGAGGAGTGACACCGACAGGGGAGGCGGCAAGGCGGGCAGGAGGGACTGCGAGTGTCGGAGAGGTGAGTATCTTCAGCCTGGGGAAGTCCGGCTCACATGCCGCTGAGTCAGCACCATCAGGCGGGTTGGTTTAACGAAAAAACGGAACCGATTTTATTATGACGAAGTTCGTTCAAGTATCAGAAGGACTTTGTCTGCTAAAAGGTAAACATCAGGTAAACAGCTGGTAAACACCAGGTAAACAGCTGGTAAACAGCTGGTAAACACCAGGTAAACAGCTGGTAAACATCAGGTAAACACCTGGTAAACACCAGGTAAACAGCTGGTAAACACCAGGTAAACAGCTGGTAAACACCAGGTAAACAGCTGGTAAACACCAGGTAAACAGCTGGTAAACATCAGGTAAACAGCTGGTAAACACCTGGTAAACAGCTGGTAAACACCAGGTAAACAGCTGGTAAACATCAGGTAAACAGCTGGTAAACATCAGGTAAACAGCTGGTAAACATCAGGTAAACAGCTGGTAAACACCAGGTAAACAGCTGGTAAACATCTGGTAAACAGCTGGTAAACACCAGGTAAACAGCTGGTAAACACCAGGTAAACAGCTAGTAAACACCAGGTAAACAGCTGGTAAACACCTGGTAAACACTTGGTAAACAGCTGGTAAACACCAGGTAAACAGCTGGTAAACATCAGATAAACGCCTCAAACACACTGGAGACGTGCACTTTAAAAGTGCACTTTTGGGTCACTTTCAGCCAAAAAAATTTTGGTGACCGAAATTTCTGTGCATCCCTACTCGATATTTAAACTAATTGAGGTTAACCTGTAAAATAGACAACTGTTAAATCACGAGAAGCAAACCTAACACAACCTGAGGAGGAGAGAAGAGAGAGTGTTAGTCAGACTAAGATATATGAGGCAGAGGCTTCCAGGGCTACAAGTGTTTCCCATTGCAATCAGCTGCAGCAGGTAACAATGACCTGATCAGACCACAGGGTTATAACAGCATAGACTGGCTCAAGAAAAATATAAAAGTTACTTTGTGTGCTTTTAACTGGTGGAGATGATCTTCTAGCCTTTAGCCGATTGAGATTGTCTTCCTGCCTTTAGCAGTTTCTTACAAACTAATTTTTCTCTTCAGAATTTTTCATCTGTCCAACTGCAGTCCTGAAGTCCTCGGATGTTCATTCAGGTGTTACCGGGAAGCTCAAGGTGAGTCCAGTGCCAGCAGTTCCATTCAGAACCAGCCTGTGCTCAGTGCCCCTGTACCGGACACATTCTGTTTACAGGAATATCACGTGATTTGTGTTTCAGCTGCCTGGGCCTGAGGATCGGGACGAGGCCAGGAGGAGAAATTCACTGATCTTCAAAGATGAGTCTGGGTTGGTCCGTCGTGTTGAGGAAGCGGTATGTCCGATCTGACCTGACTAGATGATTATTTTGATAGTTGAATAGTCACTGATTGTTTTTGATTAGTTGACTAATCGGATCATGCGAACATTGGACCGAAAACGTTCAGCTTTTTGCACCAGCATGCAGCTGCTCTTAAAGACCACTCCTCTCTAGAGTACAGAGCCAATCACGAGCACCTTTGTCTACCTGAGCCCAGCCCCGCCCTTTAAAAACCACGGAGCACTTATCCTCACAAACGTTAGAAACAGTCATGGTGACGCTACGAGCAAAGCACGGCAGTTGCTTCGTAGATGGTTGATCAACGAACACAGAAGTCATTTTGTACTCTCTTCGTTTGATACCTGAAGACCTACCAACATCTCATGAACGCATGGAGTAGAGAGATGGGCGGGGCTTAGAGAAGCTCAGCCCCCCAACTGCCCCGCCCATTTGAAAGGAACGTTTAGCTTCAGGAGGTTGGATGAGGGGGTGGAAGAACAACAGCTGACCTTAAAGTAAGGGTCAGTTTGACCAACGCAGAGCTTTGACCTGTTAATGAGATGTTAAAGAGAGTAGAGTAGAGAGAAAGTGATGAATAAGGTATGTGCCATCTAAAAAATAAAGGCAGGATGATAGTTTATTAAACTTTTAATTAAATTTGCAGCTTGTAGCAACAAACTTTAACTTTAACAAAGTGCAACATTCCTGAAAGTGTTCAAAACTATTTAAAACTGCTCTTTGCTTCTTGAAGCTGCAGCACTGAGTTCTGCTCCATGGGGCGACACTAGTATGAAGGTTATTACGTTTCTTTATTAATCAATCAAAAGAACTACTTCAAACAAAACAACAAAGTTGAAACCAGATTTTGAAAAATGTTTCTTTCAAAAAGAAAAAAATAATTTTTTTAAAACTGGGAGGTTTGTTTGATCGTCTTCTTTTGTTTTAATTTGCATTCCCTGTTGTTCAGCTAAAGAGTGCTCCAAAAATGATCAGTGGTGTCAACACGGGCACCGGCAGCATGTTACGTCATGGTATCACTTGTAGAGCACTCCGTGAAGACGGGGCGCTCACAGACTGCTGGTGACACACAAATGCCACCAGCACCCCAACACACACACACACACACACACACGCCGCAATAGTGGAATTCCACATGCAGGAACAGTAAAGAGTATAAAAATGAGATAAACGTGATTAAAACCCCTGTAAATATTGCAGTAATTTGACCCCTCTAGTTTTGTTCCCCCAGGGCGTCCTGTCTGACTCGGAGAATGAGGAGCCCATCAGCAGGAGGATCAGAACCATCTCAGCCTTCATCAGGAAAACCAAGAACTCCTCAACCTTCAGCAGGTGAGCTGAACCGCTCGGACACTCGGCTCTGACCGGGTTTGACCTCTGACCTCTGTGTGTCTGTGTCTCAGTGGTTCTCAGAGGAGTCGGAGCTGCACGGACCCGATGGAGGAGGGAGGTGGGAAGACGAAGGTCTTGATCCAGTCAGCGGTGATGATGGAGCGGGTACGTCAGAACAGAACCAAGCTGCTGTCTCTAAGGACTGGTTTATTTAGATCAGATCATTGTTTGAATGATTGATTACTCTTAACAACTAATTTCTTGAACAATTGATTTAGTTGAACTGCTTACTTGATTATTCTAAAAAAAAAAGGTTATCAATTTATTTGAAACAACATATTTTTGAAAAAAGAAAATTATTCTTTTGATTTAGTCCAGTGGGACCCTGAGGTGTTTCAAGGCTAGCTTAGAGATATCATTCCTCCAGTGTGTCCTGGGCCTCCTGACAAGATGTCAGAGCTCCTCACCCTGTCTCTAAAGGCTGGGACACACAGAAGACAGATGCGTTGTGCCACAGAATCGCCGCGGTCTAGGGGGTACACAGGATGCGCTATGCAGCCTATGGAAGGCTGAACGCTGCTTGGAAAATCGCCGTATTAAAGCCGTAAATGCCGCGCCGCTGCGCTCGAGATAGAACCGCCACCGAACTTTAGCGCCTCCGCATGGACCGGCGTTTGCGTTGCGCTCTCCGTGTAGCCACTCTCAGTAACTATAATGTTTGTTTTTTTAAAACTGCGTGTGCGCGACGCATCCATCTTCTGTGTGTCCCAGGCTTAAGGCTGAGCCCGGCCACCCTGCAGAGGAAACTCATTCTCGATGCTTGTATAGCAGGTAGGATGTTACAGAAAGCAATCAGGTGCATTATCACCCAAGGAAACTGGAGTCATGGGTTTAACAAGATAAATCCAATTTCTTTAACTGAAACAAATCACGAGCCACTAGCAGACTACAACCCCTCAGTCGGAGACTTTCCGGCAGGGGGCAGCCCAACCACTGCCCAGCGACCACTTCACCAACCTTCAACGTGTCGGCACACACACAAACACTAAAATAATCTGTCGCTTTTTAGAAGACTAGGTTTTGCACTTAATGCAAATCTCCAACTACAGATAAAACAAAACACATTAACACAAAAAAATGTGAAATAAACCTAGAGACAGGCATTTTCCTCCCTCCATACATCCACACACACTCAGACCCCAGAGGATTCTCCCTCACACACACACTTAAACCATTAGAGGGCTTCTCCTGTTCTCACAGGGAGCGTTTGACCCATCTAGTCCCACAGCTCTTGAACAAAGTGAGCAGGCTCGGACCAGATGACTCGGACCTGCCTCTCCACTCGTCGCAGGTCACAGAGCCGTAGGTTGCGCGTATCCACAAATTGTGTGCCTGGGATGTCTCCTCCTCACTGAGGACCCACTGTGTGCGATGTGTGACTGTGAGTAGCCCCCCCCCCCCCCCCCCCCCCCCCCCCCCCCCCCCCCCCCCCCCGTCCCTTTAACCAACCCAGGAAATAAACAGAAAACCGGAGCAAAGCAGCAAACCTCCTGAGCCAGACGGAACGGCCGAGTGCTAGTTTCTCTCTCCTGCAACCCAAAACACAGAGAGGCGACAAAACATGTGTGAGAGCAACACACAAACACATACCACACTGTCACCGTTCCTCTCAGCTCCTCACTCCCAGAGTAGGAGAGCCTGGTGCTTCTCTGGAGTCTGCTAAGCCCGACACAAACATCAGACGCCAGCAAAACAATCGAGTCAGTCAGCCAGATTCTTTTGGCACGTAGCTCTATCAGTAATCCAGAGCCTTGCTTTCTGGCTCAGCTCTTTCTTCACCACGACGGACCGGTTCAGGGTCCATCACTGCAGACACTGCCCCGATCCACCTGTATACATTTTCTGATCAAGAACCATGGTCTCAGATTTTGAGTGCTGATCTTCGTCCCAGCTGCTTCACACTCAGCTGTGAACCTCCCCACCAAGAGCTGAATGTCAGAGCCTGATGAGGCTAGGAGGACCACTCCCTCCACACCACGGCTGCACTTAGAAATTCTTCCCATAAAAGTTATGAACAGAATGGTGACAAAGGGCAGCCATGGAGGAGTTGAAGGCTGAACTCCCATACCCAAGAGATTGCCTTGATAACTGCTTCTGCTGCATAACCCTAACCTAACCTCTGGTGTCCACAGTGGGTACGGGGTTTAACACCACAACTGGCACCAGCCACCTTAAGACCACAGCTAGCAACAGCTGCTTCAACAGCAGCAGAGGAACAAGGCCCATTCAGACTTAGAAAATGGTCCTGGACTCAAACTGTCAACTTGGAATCTGCCTTGCTAGATATAGCATTATCTTTTAATTAAAGTATAGTCAAATGTAAAACCACATTTAAAAGGAACTTTGTGGCATACCATAAAATAATCTGTAGTGTCTGAACCTATTAACGATAACCGTTAACTTAGGGTGACTGATAGCATTTTAGAGTCTTTCTTTCTGGGCTCCCCATCTCTTAACATCACACTCTGTTACTGCTCAGTTGTTGTTTCACTTCCCAACTGCTGAACCCCTCTGTTCAGGACGTTCACTCCCATCATGCATCTGCTGCTGTCTGATTTTTTCGTATTTCTCCCTGCACCAGCTACATTCAGACTCTTAAGTGGTTGCTGGCTGACTGGTAGCAGTATCCAGTCAGCTGTTAAGGGTCACTTCAGTTGTAAGTTGTTGCCCTCGTTATCAACATTTAAATTTCTAGACCTCGACCATATGAACCCAGTTTTATGCCACAAGGCGATGGTCTGTAGGATATTGAATATCCATTCAGACCATTCCTTTGTGGTCACCGTATGCCTACTTGTCAGATGTTCATGCATTTTTCTGTTTCTGAACCTCAGGTGGGGATCAGCCACAGCTCAGCAGCAGGGATCCTTCTCTCCTCGGAGAACAGCCGCTCTGTCTCTGCCCCCATCATGGCTCCGGACCGGAGGCTCACCTGGAGGGCGGTTTTGACGTCGTCCGCACCGCTGGGCCTCCCCCCAACCAGAGTTGAGCGCTCTGTCAGCCCCGAAAGTAACGACAGCATTTCTGAGGAGCTCAACCACTTCAAGCCCATCGTTTGCTCACCATGCACGCCGCCCAAGCGCCTGCCAGACGGCCGCCTCCTGGCGCCCGCCGTTGTCAAGTCCACACCTCGGAACCTGACCCGCGGACTTCAGAAAGCCACCAGCTACGAGGCTGGTCCTGCTGTCCTGCAGAAGTGGAGGCAAATTGAACTGGATCGGCAGAGTGTCAAGGTCAACTCCAAGTCCACGTTGACCAGTCCGGTTGCAGAGTTCTGCAGCAAGCCCGACGGGTCAGGCAGTACTCCTACGACTCGCCGAGCGTCATCCAACAAAAGGAGGCTGCTGTTTGAGCCTCCGCCGGAAGACGACCTCCATGAACCACCGGTGAAGATCCGGGTCCCCGCGGTCCGCTACAGCAGAGACACGGTTCATAGAGGGGAGTCAGACCTAGAGCCAGCAGGTGGCACTGCAGGGCCTTTCAGCAGGTCAGTGCCGCTCTACGACTCGGGTGTGTTAGGTCCAATGGACTCACAGAGTCCCAGGAAGGATGGACTCTACAACCAGTCTACCTCGAACAGGGGCAGGAAGAGGAACCAGAAGACCAGACACCTGGACCTGGAACTGGACCTGAAGAAGAGCCAGTCCCTCAGCCAGGATGCGCTCCATCAGGTCCAGCAGGACAGAGCTCTTGCTCTCAAACTACAAAGACAGTTCGACATTGAAGGCCGCTGGACCAGCCCCAACCGCTACTTCCTGCGGTCCTGGAAGTCCAATCAGAACTGTAGAAGGCGTGGCCTGAGGAGGTCCCGACGAATCAGCAAGAAGCACTGAGAGCAGCTGACTCGGCACAAAAATGAACTCAAATATGCAAAGAGACCAAAGGATCTGGACGTTTTCCTTACAAACACCAGCACAGCACCCAGAAGACCTGGGGAGGATGGGTTAGTTTAAGGTCCAAACGGACCCCTCAGAACAAGACTCCAAGAGGACAGGTTAGTTTAAGGTCCAAACTGACCCCTCAGAACCAGACCCCAAGAGGACAGGTTAGTTTAAGGTCTAAAGGAACCCCTCAGAACCAGACCCCAAGAGGACAGGTTAGTTTAAGGTCCAAACTGACCCCTCAGAACCAGACCCCAAGAGGACAGGTTAGTTTAAGGTCCAAACTGACCCCTCAGAACCAGACCCCAGGAGGACAGGTTAGTTTAAGGTCTAAATGGATCCCCTCAGAACCAGACCCCAGGAGGACATGTTAGTTTAAGGTCTAAAGGAACCCCTCAGAACCAGACCCCAGGGGGACAGGTTAGTTTAAGGTCTAAATGGATCCCTCAGAACCAGACCCCAGGAGCACAGGTTAGTTTAAGGTCTAAAGGAACCCCTCAGAACCAGACCCCAGGAGGACATGTTAGTTTAAGGTCTAAATGGATCCCCTCAGAACCAGACCCCAGGAGGACATGTTAGTTTAAGGTCTAAATGGATCCCCTCAGAACCAGACCCCAGGAGCACAGGTTAGTTTAAGGTCTAAATGGATCCCTCAGAACCAGACCCCAGGAGGACAGGTTAGTTTAAGGTCTAAAGGAACCCCTCAGAACCAGACCCCAGGAGCACAGGTTAGTTTAAGGTCTAAATGGATCCCTCAGAACCAGACCCCAGGAGGACAGGTTAGTTTAAGGTCTAAAGGAACCCCTCAGAACCAGACCCCTGGAGCACAGGTTAGTTTAAGGTCTAAATGGATCCCTCAGAACCAGACCCCAGGAGGACAGGTTAGTTTAAGGTCTAAAGGAACCCCTCAGAACCAGATACCAGGAGGTTCAGAACTGGACTCGTTGCAGCAAACTGGTTCTGGGGGTGAACCTGTCCGACTCAGAACTGATTCAGATGGTGGTTCAGCAGAACCTGCAGGTGATCCAGGACAAGTTCATCTAGTCAGACATCTGCTGAACTGATTCAGTTGGTGTGTTTGATGCAGGACCGGGCCTATTTGAGTCTGGTTTGGTTTGGTCTATTTGGATCTAGGTGATTCGGGTCTTTTTGGTTTTGTCTGCTCGGATCTGGTCTGGTCTGTTCTATTTGGATCTGGGCTAGTCAGGTCTGGTTGGGTCTGGTCGGGTCTAGTTGGATCCAGGATGGTTGGGTCTGTTTGGTTTGGGTCTGGTTGTATCTGGTCTGATCTAGTTGAATCAGATATAGGGTTGTCACGGTATGAAAATTTACCTTCACGGTTATTGTGACCAAAATTATCACGGTTTTTGGTATTATCTCTGTGTTTTTTAAAAGGATGTTGAATATGTTCAACTAGACAACTAAATAAACCCTCTAGATCAGGATAATATTGTCCTCAGCTTGTGTCCTTCCAGTGAGCTTCTCAGATTAGGGGAGATGTCATCAGGCAGTAATCATTGTTAAATTCATAATAGTTCATAATTAATCAGCAGTGGCGACTGTAGATCAGTTGACCGACACCCTATTGTACTGCATGGGCCACCGTACTTGACAAAAACAACCTCGTTTCTATGATTACCCGTCGGACTTTAAGGTGGTCTCTGTACTGCTCCTGCTCCCCGCAGCATGGCTAATAAACTACCAGTTATTTTCTGCTAAGCTGGAGTTCTGGTGAACTTATTCTGACATGCTTCATTAAGCAGCGTCAACAGCGATCTGCCCGCTGTGAGCCCCGTAGCGTCATTTCAGTACGGGGGTGTCCAACTCTGTTTATGTTCTGGCAGTGGCGCTCGCTGCATTGTCCCTCAACCCAAAGTCCTCACATCATGTATTTCAGCTAAAACGCTAAACGTTACCTAATACCTTCTCTTGCAGTGACTGTAGAGTTGATGGTCACAAATGAGTCGCGTGTCGCTTCCTTTCGCACTTTTTCCGGCACGTTCTGCAATCAACTGTCCCTCAGCATTCTTCAAATATCCAAAATATGCCCATACTTCTGACTTTGTCTTCTTTGAGGGCTAATAGATGCCCTCAGTGCTGTTTTCTCCTCTTTTCGCCGTCATTTTAGCTTTAGCTTAAGAAAGTTGTGGATGTAAACACTACAACGTGCGCAGAAGCTTCACCAGCGGGGACGGTGGCCGGGAGGCTAACCGTACCAAAACCGTGAAGGCGGTTAACCCACCGAGATAATATAGTTTTTTAAAAACATGACGGTAATAATTATTGTCAACATTTTTACCGGGGTTTACTGCGAAACCGGTAACCGTGACTACCCTAATGATCAGAAATGGTCTGTTAGGTTGGGTCTATTTGGATCTAGTCTGGTCGGGTCTTGTTAGGTCAGGTGTAGTCGGGTTTAGTTGGGTCTGGTTTGGCAGTATCTGGACTGGTTGGGTCTGGGCTAGTCAGGTCTGGTTGGGTTGGGTCTGATCAGATTGGGTCTAGTTGGATCTGGGCTTGTCGGGTCTGTTTGGGTTGGGCCTGGTCTGGTTGTATCTAGTTGGATCTGGGCTAGTTGGGTCTGGTTGTATCTGATCTGGTCTAGTCGGATTGGGCCAGTCTGTTCAGGTTGGATCTGGTCTGGTCGGGTCTAGTTGGATCTGGGATAATCGGGTCTGATTTGTTTGGACCTGGTCTAGTCTGGTCGGATCAGGTTTGGTCAGGCTGACCCTGCTGTCTGTCTGGAGTTTACCTGTTCACAAGTGTTTGTTTCAAACAATAAAATAAATCTGTTTTATCTTTTACTGATTGTGTTCTTTATATTTCATCTACAGATTTTTTTTTTTTTAAGTTAATTCTTAATGAATTTATACTCGTAAAAAGTCGGGATGAATCCAAACTGCACTCTGACCATTACAGGTGACCTTAATGTGACCTTCTCTGACCTTTACAGGTGACCTTAATGTGACCTTCTCTGACCTTTACAGGTGACCTTAATGTGACCTTCTCTGACCTTTACAGGTGACCTTAATGTGACCTTCTCTGACCTTTACAGGTGACCTTAATGTGACCTTCTCTGACCTCTACAGGTGACCTTAATGTGACCTTCTCTGACCTTTACAGGTGACCTTAATGTGACCTTCTCTGACCTCTATAGGTGACCTTAATGTGACCTCTGACCTCTACAGGTGACCTTAATGTGACCTTCTCTGACCTTTACAGGTGACCTTCTCTGACCTCTACAGGTGACCTTACTGTGACCTCTGAATCCTCATGTCCAGCTGATCGGTGTTTCTGTAGTTTTGACTCAACCTGCTGTTCTCTAACAAGGAGCTGAATGGTTAAATTCACAGCAGCTGTTTGATCCATGATCCCACTAATAAATGTCCTGGATCCATTAGAACTGGTCTCTAAATAGTCCTCCTCATCAGGATGTTCACATTCTGACATCATCAGACCAAGACCACACCTAACAGCTGATCAACAGAACGTCACCATGGAGGCGCTTCAAACAGGAAGTTCTCAGATGGAAGTGTCCACTGAGCTTTGAGGTCACAGAGGGTCATCAGCAGGTTGATACAGTAAGACTGGAAGAGTCACAGAAAGACATGGAAGTGGACGTCCTTTGTCCACGTCACACACTGATGACCTAATGGTGACCTGAGGAACCAGATGTTGAATGGATCTCCAGGCACATTTAAAGGAGGTGAGGAGCCAAGTGTCACATCAATTACCATTTCCATCAGTGTGGTCTTTTTAATATTTTTATCTCAATGTATTTTTAAAGAAATGTTCTGTATTTGAGTGATATGCTTTATAAAGTTTAAAACATTTAAATATTTTCTTATTTATATTGTCATATGTATATGTGTAAATGTATATGTTTATATGTGTAAATATATATATATGTATATGTGTTCAGAAGACCCTTCAGAAGACCCTTCATGAAGAAACAATCAAAGAGTCTGAGTACCCGGCCCGGAGGGTTACCGGGGTCTCACCCTGGAGCCAGGCCTGGGGTTGGGGCCCGTGGACGAGCGACTGGTGGCCGGGCTTTTGCCCATGGGGCCCGGCCGGGCCCAGCCCGAACCGGAGACATGGGCTCATCCAACTGTGGGCCCACCACCTGCAGGAGGAGAGTGAAGGGTCCGGTGCATTGTGGATCGGGTGGCAGACCGAGGCGGGAGCTTTGGCGATCCGATCCCCGGACGGGAAAACTGGCTATCGGGACATGGAACGTCACCTCTCTGGCGGGGAAGGAGCTGGAGCTTGTGGAAGAGGCTGAGCGATACCGGCTAGATATAGTCGGGCTCACCTCGACACATAGCGTTGGCTCTGGAACCCGAGTCCTGGAGAGGGGTTGGACACTTTTCTTTGCTGGAGTTGATCCGGATGAGAGGCGGAGGGCTGGGGTGGGCTTTCTGTTAGCCCCAAGACTCTCTGCCTGTATGTTGGGGTTTACCCCGGGGGACGAAAGGGCAGCTTCCCTACGCCTTCGGGTTGGGGAATGGGTCCTGTCTGTTGTTTGTGCTTATGCACCAAATAGCAGTTCAGAGTACCCACCCTTTTTGGAGTCTCTGGGACAAGTGCTGGATAGCGCTCCAACAGGGGACTCCATTGTCCTGCTGGGGAACTTCAACGCTCACGTGGGCAATGACAGCGTGACCTGGAGGGGCGTGATTGGGAGGAACGGCCCGCCCAATCTGAATCCGAGTGGTGTTCTGTTATTGGACTTCTGTGCAAGTCGCAGTTTGGCCATAATGAACACCATGTTCGAACATAAGGATGCCCATCGGTACACCTGGTACCAGGGCAGCCTAGGTTACAGGTCGGTTATTGACTTTATAGTTGTATCATCTGACCTGAGACCGTATGTTTTGGACACTCGGGTGAAGAGAGGAGCGGAGCTGTCAACTGATACCACCTGGTGGTGAGCTGGATCAGATGGCAGGGGAAGATGCCGCGCAGACCTGGTAGACCCAAACGTATAGTGAGGGTCTGCTGGGAACGCCTGGCAGAAGAGCCTGTCAAGATGGTCTTCAACTCCCACCTCCGGCAGAGCTTCGACCGCATCCCGAGAGCAGTGGGGGACATTGAGTCCGAATGGGCCTTGTTCCGCTCTGCGATTGTTGAGGCGGCTGTTGCTAACTGTGGTCGCAAGGTAGCCGGTGCCAGTCGTGGCGGTAACCCCCGTACCCGCTGGTGGACACCAGAGGTTAGGGGAGCCGTCAGGCTGAAGAAGGAGGCCTACAGGGCGTGGCTGGTCTGTGGGTCTCCAGAGGCAGCAGACAGGTACCGGCGGGCCAAGCGAAGTGCAGCAGTGGCAGTTGCCGAGGCAAAATCTCAGGCGTGGGAGGAGTTTGGCGAGGCCATGGAAAAAGACTATCGGTCGGCTCCAAAGAGGTTCTGGCAAACCATCCGGCGCCTCAGGGGAGGAAGGCAGCAACTCGCTCACACTGTTTACAGTGGGGACGGGGAGCTGCTGACGTCAACTGGGGCTATAGTCGGACGGTGGAAGGAATACTTTGAGGAGCTCCTCAATCCCACCGACGCGCATTCCGAGGAGGAACCAGAGCTGGGAGACCTGGGGACGGACTGTCCAATCTCTGGGGCAGAAGTCGCTGAGGTAGTCAAACAACTACGCAGCGGCGGAGCCCCAGGGGTGGATGAGATCCGACCTGGGTATCTCAAGGCNTGACCTTAATGTGACCTTCTCTGACCTTTACAGGTGACCTTAATGTGACCTTCTCTGACCTTTACAGGTGACCTTAATGTGACCTTCTCTGACCTTTACAGGTGACCTTAATGTGACCTTCTCTGACCTCTACAGGTGACCTTAATGTGACCTTCTCTGACCTTTACAGGTGACCTTAATGTGACCTTCTCTGACCTCTATAGGTGACCTTAATGTGACCTCTGACCTCTACAGGTGACCTTAATGTGACCTTCTCTGACCTTTACAGGTGACCTTAATGTGACCTTCTCTGACCTTTACAGGTGACCTTAATGTGACCTTCTCTGACCTCTATAGGTGACCTTAATGTGACCTTCTCTGACCTTTACAGATGACCTTAATGTGACCTTCTCTGACCTTTACAGGTGACCTTAATGTGACCTTCTCTGACCTTTACAGGTGACCTTAATGTGACCTTCTCTGACCTCTATAGGTGACCTTAATGTGACCTCTGACCTCTACAGGTGACCTTAATGTGACCTTCTCTGACCTTTACAGGTGACCTTCTCTGACCTCTACAGGTGACCTTACTGTGACCTCTGAATCCTCATGTCCAGCTGATCGGTGTTTCTGTAGTTTTGACTCAACCTGCTGTTCTCTAACAAGGAGCTGAATGGTTAAATTCACAGCAGCTGTTTGATCCATGATCCCACTAATAAATGTCCTGGATCCATTAGAACTGGTCTCTAAATAGTCCTCCTCATCAGGATGTTCACATTCTGACATCATCAGACCAAGACCACACCTAACAGCTGATCAACAGAACGTCACCATGGAGGCGCTTCAAACAGGAAGTTCTCAGATGGAAGTGTCCACTGAGCTTTGAGGTCACAGAGGGTCATCAGCAGGTTGATACAGTAAGACTGGAAGAGTCACAGAAAGACATGGAAGTGGACGTCCTTTGTCCACGTCACACACTGATGACCTAATGGTGACCTGAGGAACCAGATGTTGAATGGATCTCCAGGCACATTTAAAGGAGGTGAGGAGCCAAGTGTCACATCAATTACCATTTCCATCAGTGTGGTCTTTTTAATATTTTTATCTCAATGTATTTTTAAAGAAATGTTCTGTATTTGAGTGATATGCTTTATAAAGTTTAAAACATTTAAATATTTTCTTATTTATATTGTCATATGTATATGTGTAAATGTATATGTTTATATGTGTAAATATATATATATGTATATGTGTTCAGAAGACCCTTCAGAAGACCCTTCATGAAGAAACAATCAAAGAGTCTGAGTACCCGGCCCGGAGGGTTACCGGGGTCTCACCCTGGAGCCAGGCCTGGGGTTGGGGCCCGTGGACGAGCGACTGGTGGCCGGGCTTTTGCCCATGGGGCCCGGCCGGGCCCAGCCCGAACCGGAGACATGGGCTCATCCAACTGTGGGCCCACCACCTGCAGGAGGAGAGTGAAGGGTCCGGTGCATTGTGGATCGGGTGGCAGACCGAGGCGGGAGCTTTGGCGATCCGATCCCCGGACGGGAAAACTGGCTATCGGGACATGGAACGTCACCTCTCTGGCGGGGAAGGAGCTGGAGCTTGTGGAAGAGGCTGAGCGATACCGGCTAGATATAGTCGGGCTCACCTCGACACATAGCGTTGGCTCTGGAACCCGAGTCCTGGAGAGGGGTTG
>SSNR01000174.1:174411-219509 GCA_006937965.1 Callopanchax toddi | reverse complement strand
GCGCAGGGCATTGTTTTACCATATTTCCTTTTGTATTAATAAAATGTATTTTTATTTATGGAATCATGTCTCCGCTTGCCTTTGGTTGAACTCAAATGAGACAAACTAGTGAGAAGTTTCTTCACGCTCCCTTTCAAGGCTGAATTTACTTGCAGCGCCGGGCGCGGAGCTCGTGAAAGTTGTTTCGTAAAACTGCCTCTGGATCCTTTAGGCGAGTGACAGAGAGTAATGAACGTGTCGGATATGATTGACTGATTTGTTTTCATAATAAAACAATACTTTGTTTTGCTCATTAAAAGGTTACATTTAAAATAAAATCTTTAGGAAATAAATAAGCTACATTTTCAGACACAGATAGAGTTTTGTATATTTTCATGTTTAGACTGCTGTCATAAATATCAGAGGTTTGTGCTGAAGGAGGCTGGAACCTGAAGGGGTTCTAACATCCTCCTAGAGACCCTGCACCCGACTCCTGTCGGCACAACCTCGTCCTTTAGTTACTCTGAGTCTTTATCCATATAAAAACAACATTATCTAACTTCATTAGGCCACTGGTGAAAACTAGGCTGACGAAACCTCTTCATCCTGCTGAAGTCTGAGGATGTTTTTAGAGATCCTCTACAGGGTTAGTCCGGTTTTAATCCAGCCTGTAATCTGGGATCAGATTGGATGAACCAGGTCATGTGACCTCCACCTGAACTACTTTATCTCCTCCTCTAGGGATCATCTTCAAACATCACTTCAGCAAACGAAGCTCCACATGTTCTGTTCCAGTACCTCTAGCTCTATAATCTACCTGTCTGGGGAAAGGCTGCATAGGGAGAGGGGTGGGGTTTGTTCTGTGTGTGGGAGGGGCTAATGAGCAGGGGGCGGGGCCTCTAATTCTACTAGAGGGTGTGAAGTGTGTCTGGCTCAGACAGTTGACCATGGCCTGTCTGATGGCTGCCTGGTCCGTCCACAACCCCACGGTGACCAACTCCATCATCATGGTGAGTCTGGACCACACACACACACATACACAGGTATACACACACAGGTATACACACACACACACACACACACACACACACACAGATATACTTACACACACATACACAGGTATACACACACACACACACACACACAGATATACTTACACACACATACACAGATATATTAGTGCTGTCATGAAATTTAAAAAATTGTGTGATTAATTAATTATGATCCGTAATTAATCTAATTTTTAATCTCACCTATAAATATCTGAGGAAAGCCCTCATATTGAGGTATTGTCATTTAAATGCATTAGATTATTGCGTCAGACCAATAGATTGATATATAACATCATATGGTGTCTTTATGAAGTCACTTATTGTGTTTAACTTGAACAGATCCAGTCCCAGTGCTGCTGAAACCTTTACTTTGGTCACTGGACTCAGTTTGCAACAGCTGTTAACCCCTCATCCTCCACCAAGGAGGACATTTAGATTTCAAAGGTGGGAGGGCAAAACTTGATGAGGGGGTGGGGGTCTGGAGGTGGAGAAGAGGGTCTTGAACAGAGACGTGATATCAACCCTACACCTAGAAACAGCAGCCAGTATCCATTTACAAGTTGTTGATTTTTTTACACACAATTTTGAAAACTGGGTTTTTATTTTCAAAATATAATTACAATTATCCAAACACTACTCTCAATTTGCATAATTCCTAGATAGTTTGCAAAATGACACACTTCAGTCAAAACACATACACACATCTGTAAAAATGGTATTAGTTGTCATTTAATTAACACAGTCCTCAGTGATCAGACACTATTTACAGCCAGTTTCACTCTGATCTGATAAATAAAAAACACATTTGTCAAAAAACTAATTTCAGTAAATAACATGTGGCAGATTTGAGTCCAGACATTTATGTGAAGGTTCATTTAGATTAAAAAAAAAGAAAATAGAGACAAACCCACAGCAGTCTATATGAGATCTAGACAGAATGTAGACAAATAGTCCTACTAAACTGACCAGGCACTGCACAACACTGATGCTGCAGACTGAAGATTTCAAGTATTTATTTCAATACTTACAGGATTTCTGACCATAATCAGTTACAGTAATCAATCAACAGTGAAAGAAATTAAACAAATAAAATCTGTAGACAAATAAAAATGACTGCATGAAATACAAACACTTTGACTCTGAAGAAAAACTACAGTCAAAACAACAAGAATACTGTAACTATTCATCATCTGGCTGGATCAGGACAGAAGGTTTCATCGCATCAGGCTGTGTCTTCATGTTGGAAGAACCTCCTCCTGTGATGAATCCACCATCCATCAGTCCGTGGTTGATGACATGGACAAGAAGTGTTGCATGGATATCTCATCTTGTACTTTTATAACACACCTGTGTGCGTCCACACCTGGTGGATGTGTTTATCCAGTTCGTTCATTAGTGTAGTCGTTGGCAATCCGGGGCTTTGTAATGACCAGGAAGTAACCTCACAATCCTTATCTGTGTCTAAGAAATGAAAATGTGTGTTCAATTTTAAAACTCACTGTGTGTGATGTTTTGCAAGAAGAGTGAAGCGGACATTGTGTTTGGTGTTGTGCAAACCTGTGGAGGTGTTTTGCTAATTGGAGTAAACTGAAAATTGTGTGGAACTTTACATTTTAGTGGGTAAATGATAGTAAAAAACTGTAATATAGTGGAACATTGTTTTAGACAGTAAAAAGTACAGGGCTCAAAACTGACTTTCAATAATTACAGGAGACATGTCCCCCCTGCACCTTCCAAACTACATCCATGTCTTCCACCAGGCACCGCTGGACTGGCAGTGGTAGCCGTCAGCCGGTCCGGTGAGCTGTGCAATTGGACTGGCTGGCAGTTACGTGTACTAATGGTAACCAGTGGTCAGCTGTGCTGGACTGGTGGTGGTCCAGTCTGGTCCACCTGTTAATCTCCCTCCTTCCCTCACATGTGAACAAGACCTAGAGATACTTAAAGGGACACTCCACCGGGACGTTATTTTTTGTCTATTGCCATATTCCTCAGACTTAGATAAGTGGGCAAAAACAATTTGTAAACAGCCCAGCCGTTTTCCTGATCCAGCAGGAGCATATTCATGCTCCTTTAGCATTAGCTTAGCGTAAAACACTGTAAGTGAATGGTACCTAATAGCATGCTAGTAGGTACCATTCACTTACAGTGTTTTATGCTAAGCTAATGCTAAAGGTTGGCAAATATCTGCCTGCCGGATCAGGAAAACGGCTGGGCTGTTTACAAATTGTTTTTGCCCACTTATCTAAGTCTGAGGAATATGGCAATAGACAAAAAATAACTTCCCGGTGGAGTGTCCCTTTAAACTCCTCCATTTGAGGCAGGACTGCTCCCTTGCCCCGGAGTTGGAAAGCCACTCCATTCCAGTTGAGATCATAATGAGGCTTGGGCGGTATTCAAATTTTGACACCGTTAAACTTCCTCCACATTTTGTACAGTATGACCGTGACCAGGGTTGGACTGGGACCATAATTTGGCCTGGGCATTTTCGGTCATGACTCTCACCATGAGCACTTACAGCTGATGTTTGGTTCAGACAGCTACGTTGTGGGGGATATCCCATTGTTGACTGAAGCACTGTGAACACATGCGAACAAGCCGTATGAGCTTGCGCTGCAACAAGAAGCTGATTAAAACAAGCTGCTCAGACTGAAGGATGCGCCAGTGTCCCGTCTCAGTCTGGACCGGCACAAAGTTCCCATCCGCCTACCGGCAGTCCAGCCCTGACCGTGCATTATTTTCATGACGGTATTGAAACTGATACCATTGTTAATTTTAAACACTGCCTGTAAATGATATTACCATAATGACCTGTATTTATATAGAGCTTTCTTGAATTTTACAATTCCCAAAGCACTTTACAACACATGAGTCATTCACCCATTCACACACTGGTGGTGATCAGCTACACTGTAGTCACAGCTGCCCTGGGGCAGAGGCAGATAGGCCATGCACCAGCGCCTGTCAGGTTGCTCCCATCACCACCAGTAGACAAGGTGGGTGAAGTGTCTCCAAGGACACAATGACAAAGTAACCCAGCCTGAGCTGGGATCAAACCGGTGACCCTCTGGTTGCCAGACCAGCCACTCTACCAACTGAGCTAGATGCTGCCCATTGTGTAGCTCCTATTATGGAATAGAACAGTTGTGGGTTGGTACCCATCTATTAAACTACCCCTGGTGTTGGTGATACACCCACTCTCAATGCTTGACAACCAAGTTGTGGCAAATTATTTATGCAATGACTCGTCTGTTTCCAATTGTTTTCTAAAGAGAACAGGATCATATAGAATCCTGACTCATAGGTAACCATGTGGTCCAACTTTACAGTCATGAACCATTGCAGAGGACTGCGAGTTGGAGGTGGTGAAGCAACAGATGGTTGAGGAGTCTGGCTGAACTAAAGCACATGCTGCTCTATTTTTACCACCATCTGTTGTTTGATTAAAGGAAATGTTTTCTTTTTGACAACATTTTTCAAAGTGTATTTATTACTAATCATGAATCAACGTTTGTTTATTTATTACTAATCATGACTCAATGTTTGTTTATTTATTACTAATCATGACTCAACGTTTGTTTATTTATTACTAATCATGACTCAATGTTTGTTTATTTATTACTAATCATGACTCAACGTTTGTTTATTTATTACTAATCATGACTCAATGTTTGAATCTTTTTTAGATAACCAGATGGTTTAAGATCAAAATAAAATTGACATGGAAACGTTTAGTCATTGTGTCCTGATCCAGACCGAAACTAATGATCCAGACCAGAACTCCTGATTCTGGCCAGAACTCATAATCCAGACCAGAACTCCTGATCCAGACTAGAACCCCTGATCCAGTCCAGAACCCCTGATGTGATCCAGAACCCCTGATCCTATCTATAACTGCTAATCTGGTCCAGAATTGAGGATGTGGACCTTGTACCAGGTCACTATAGTCTTCTTCTTTTGAGTTAAGAGCTGTTTTATGTCCGATTCAGAAGTCAGAGTTCAAACTTCTTTTAAAAATGTTCTAGTACCAGAAGTGAAACGGTATCAAAAAATCTGTCAAAATCCATAAAAATATCTTCCGACCTCCAGGTTTGTAGATCTGGATCAGAACCACTGTAGAGGATCACAGGCTCTTAGTGTGAGCAACTTGTCAAGGTTCTTAGAGGTTCTCATAGCAGAAGAAGGTGCCCTCTTGACTGATGTCTTCCTCTGATCTCCCAGAACACCAACGGGCCCCCGGACCTGATGCTGGACCCCCGAACGGTGTGCATGGGTTTGGACGAGATGGTCCACAAGAGACCAGCAGGAACCCAACAGATACAGCTGCTGAAAGGACACCTGAAGAAGGTGGACAACAACCTGATGGAGACCCAGAGGGTCTCCTCATTACTACGGAGACCAGCCGTTAACATTGAGTTCAAGGACGTCTCGTACTCTATCAGAGAGGGACCCTGGTGGAGGAGGACTGGTAAGAACCTGAGTCCAGAACTGATCCATTCTAGACCTGGGTGCTCATTTATAAAACTTTGCGTAGAATCCTTACTAAAACTTGCTTAAGCTCAGCAAAAAAAACTTTCCTGTACGCAAATTCTATTTCCGATTTATAAAACTCTGCGGACGCACAGATCCACGCAGTTCTGCTTTTTAAATCGCTCTCAGATCTAGAACTGTGCTCAGCTGTTTTGGGGTCAGAACCCTCCTCCTACACACCCACATTCTGCCATACGGTCAATGCAAAGTACCTCATGAATAATTGCATATCCATAAGCCGGTGAGTTTCTGGCTTTTAACAGTAAATCATGACAACAGAGAGGTTTAGAAAATGTGATTTTACAGAGGATGAAACTCGAGGTGCTTGTGGTGGATGGATGGAAAAATGTTTTATTTGGTGGTGAAATGTTGACGGATTAGAGAACATGGAAGTGCAGAGAGTCAGTCTGACTGCAGCGCTGCTGTCAGTCTGACAGAGAGAAGGTGTAGATCTAAGATCTAAGAGAAACGTTTAATGACAACATTTAATTTAATCCAAAGGGGAAGACACGTCATGTTGTTCATCCTATTAAACAGTCAACCTGTTGGATAAATCGCTGGTTGAAACCCGAGAACGGCCGGTGACACCGGGTTTTACTGGTTCTGATGGTTCTGTTGATCTAATACTGGACCCAGTTGATCCATAGGATGCTCTAATGAATCTATCAGCTGATCGATCGTCCAGTCATTATCTAGAAATCTCTAAAAACTCTCTCCCATTCATCCGGAGTCTGACTACTGGCTGAGCTGCAGCGCATTACGCACAAGTGTCCCTGCAGGATTCCTAAGTCTCAGAAATCACAATTAATGCACCAATAAGTGCAGTTTGTTATATAATCTGAAGATGACTGGATGAACATAATGGGATATTATTCTAAAATGTGACATATTTTCATTCAGATTTTCATTTAAAGACAGGATTGTTGGTTCTGTGCACGCGAGGGTCTAAAAGTCTTTAATTGTGTCATAAATTCAACATTTTTCATCTCACCAGCTGCTCTGACAGGTTTCACGTCTCCAACATGTGCTTACGCAAGGTTCAACATTTGCTTAGAGTTGCGCATATTTTTTTGTTACGTTTTCTTTTATAAATCCCAAAGTTTGCGTAAAAAGTGACTTACGCAACTTTCGGGTCCATTTTGTGCGTAAGACGTGAAACCTGTCAGAGCAGCTGGTGAGATGTAACATGGTGAATTTATGACACAATTTCAGACTTGTAGACCCTCACACACACACACACAGAACCAACAATCACCCCATCCTGTCTCTGAACAGAATAAAAATGAAAATTTGTCACATTTTAGAATATCACATTATGTTCATCCAGTTGTCTTCAGATTATATAACAAACTGCACTTATTGGTGCATTAATTGTGATTTCTGAGACTTATGAATCCTGCAGTGACACTGGTGCGTAATGCGCTGCAGCTCAGTCAGTATATGACAGACTCTGGATGGATGGGGGAGAGTTTTTAGAGATTTCTAGATGACAACTGACTAATCGATCAGCTGATAGATTCTCTATGGATCTATGTGCTGAACTGGGCCCAGTGTTAGATCAACAGAACCATCAGAACCAGTAAAACCCGGTGTCACCGCTGCAGCTTCTGACTGTTCTTGGTTTCCTTTCATCCAGTGTATTATCAGACAGGTTGACTATTTGATAGGATGAACAACATGACGTTTCTTCCCCTTTGGATTAAATTAAATGTTGTCATTAAATGTTTCTCTTAGATCCTGTAGATCTCTCTGTCAGACTGACAGTGGTGCTGCAGTGAGACTGAATCTCTGAACACATCCGTGTTCTCATAATCCGTCACCATTTGATCATCAAATAAAACTTTTTTCCGTCCCTCCCTTCACCACAACCACCTCGAGTTTCAGCCTCTGTGAAATCACGTTTTCTAAACCTCTCCGTTGTCACGATTTACTGTAAAAAGCCAAAATCCACCGGCTTATGCATATAATATTAAACCACAGACATTTTCTATCGTCCAGACAAAATATTTTGTCATACCGCACATGCAGCCCTACGGACTAGTTTCTCTGATCACTTTGGGTCAGGATGTTTTTGATTCTAGTTAAAGTTACACAGCTGGAGGAGATCATGTTTTATCTGAGAGTTAAAGGACAGATCCTGGTCCAGAATAACACCAAGGTCCCTTACACCAGTACTGGTGTAATGGTTGAGATAAAGCAGGACCCAGTGGTGCAGGTGGGAGGCAGGACCAGAAGACGGTGGATAAACTTTATTATAACTAAAACAAGACTTGACTGTGGGACTTGACCTGACTTGACTTGATTGCGTGACAAAAGCAGGGCTCTTCTACCTGACCATGACTGTGACAGAAACAGACAAACTGACCAGGAGAGACAAGACAACCCTGCCGGAAAAACCAGCATAGACCAGCATTGCTAGTTACCAGCATATGTTGTGTTTTGGTGCTGGTGTGCTGGTCTATAGTGATCCATTAGTTCAACCAGTATAGACCAGCATTGATCAGTATTGAATCCTGCTTGTCCACCAACTAAACCAGCACCAAACCAGCATAGACCAGCACTGACCAGCAAATAAATAATGCCTGTCTTGATTTATATGCTGTCTCTGCTGGTTTGGTGCTGGTCCTGAACGGGTCCTGACTGTTGTTTGTGCTTATGCACCAAATAGCAGTTCAGAGTACCCACCCTTTTTGGAGTCCCTGGGATGAGTGCTGGATGGCGCTCCGACTGGAGACTCTATTGTCCTGCTGGGGAACTTCAATGCTCACGTAGGCAATGACAGCGTGACCTGGAGGGGCGTGACTGGGAGGAAGGACCCGCCCAATCTGAACCTGAGTGGTGTTCTGTTATTGGACTTCTGTGCAAGTCGCAGTTTAGCCATAATGCCACAATGAACACCATGTTGGAACATAAGGATGTCCATCAGTATACCTGGTACCGGGGCAACCTAGGTCGCAGATCAATGATTGACTTGGTTTCTGGCCCAGGAACACCTTGGAGTCCTGCAGGATGAGCTGGTGGAGGTGGCCACGGAGAGGGTGATCTGGGATTCCCTACTTGAGATGCTGCCCCCATGACCCAGACCCAGATAAGCAGAAGAAGGCGATATGAGGAGACAAAATAACTGGAAACTAGCAAATAAATCAGACTCAAACAATCTTAGTCCTGCTCTCTTGATCCCAGTACAGGGTTCAAACCTCTGGAATAGAATACTGTGGTCAACTGGACCAAAGCCTGAGATCTAACAGGACCAGTATAGACACCATCTTGACCAGTATAAATACCAGTCCATTGGACCAGCATAGACTCCAGTCCATTGGACCAGAAAATCCTCTAAGATGTGATCTTTTGAGACCAGATCAGTTCTAGACATGATCCTCTGAGACCTAGTCAGTTCTAGACCTGATGCTTTGAGATCTGATCCAGTGAGACCTGATCAAATCTCTGAATCTCTGAAACCTGATCAGTTCTAAACCTTATCCTATGAGATGTGATCAGTTCAAAACCTGATACTCTGAGACCTGAGCTTCTTAGACCGGATCAATTTTAGACCTGATCCTTTGAGACTTCATCCTCTGAGACCTGATCAGTTCTAGAGCTGATCAGTGCTAAACCTGATCTTCTGAACCTGATTAGTTCTAGACCTGATCCTCTGGGACCTTTGAGACATGATCAGTTCTAGACCTGATCATTTCTAGACCTAATCTTTTGAGACCTGATTAGTTCTAGACCAGATCCTCTGAGACATTTTAAACTTTGTCATGAGGCTTCAGATAGTCTGAAGATTCAGAATCTTTTTGGACCATTAAAACCAGTTCAGGGCCCCAGTAGAACTGGTCCAGATGGACTATGGTAGCCCTGAGGAACCACACAGGACACCCACCTGGACTGAGATCACTGAACCAGACCTGTGTCTGAAGGGAACGCAGAAGCCCAGAAGGATCTTCATCTTGTAAGCTGCAGACCTAGACATATTTCTGTAGGAGGACCAGAGACCTGGATCTGGTTGCCTTGTGGGGCCAGTGGAACCTAACAGATTCCCAGCCATTTGTAGGGGTTTTTCTGGATCAAGTTGAGACAGACCTGTGGTCTGGACCAAGAGCTGGAGACCAACCGGTCAAACAAAAGCCGGTTCTGCTGATGGTCATCTGTTTTCTGACATATACTGTATGGTCAATAAGTAAGTCTTTATTTACCTTTTTCACTTGACATATTTATGTTTATTCATTTATTAGATGCTTTTATCCAAAGTGACGTACAGTACATACAATTAACAATGACCCTATCTTGATCTGTGGGAAACTGGAGTACCCCGAGAACATGCTAACTCCACGCAGAAAGGCCACAGCCAGGATTTGAACTTACAACCTTCTTGCTGCGAGGAAACAGTGCTAACAACTGCACGGGTGTTGAGAAACACCTTGAAAATCTGAGAGAACTGGTCTTTAGCCAGAGATGGTGGACCATCCTCATCCCTCTGGGTCATGACGGGTTCTGGTGGGTTCTGCAGACAAGACCATCAGAGCTGCTAGTCTGATGGTCGGTTCGAATCACAAAGCACCAAGGTTCTGATGTGGTAGACTTGGTTCTAGGAAACCAACTGGACCTTCTGGTCTACATCTGATCTCAGGAACTGAAACACGAGCAGAACTCTGAGAAAAACCAGAACTAGGACCAGCATCAGAACCAGAACAAGGACTTAGACCAGGACCAGAACAAGGACTTAGACCAGGACCAGAACAAGGACTTAGACCAGGACCAGAACCAGAATAAGGAATTAGACCAGGACCAGAACAGTTTGGTTCCAGCAGCTGGATTCTTTTAGTGTTCCTGCTGGATTACCGGGTCCTAATCCCATAATCGCACCTGAACCTTCAGCTGGAAATAACTACAGGTCTGATTAGAGGGCGCTCTACCCCAGACCAGACCCAGATCTAGACCAGGACCAGGACCCAGACTTCTATCAGGGCCCTGACCTGGGCCAGGACCACAACCCAGACCAGGACCAGACTAAGAAATGGGACCAGGATCTAGACTAGAACCCAGATCCAGAACCAGATCTATGTCCGAACCCAGACCTGGTCCCAGATCTATACCAGGACCAGGACTCTCACCCTGACCTATATCAGAAACTAGACCAAGACCCAGACCAGGGCCAGGACCCTTCCAGTCCTCTAGAGGAGAGAGTCTGGTTTCAGTTTCCTGGAGGAAACAAAGAGACAAAAGATGGATCAGCAGGAACAAAAGAGTCCAGATCCGAGGTCTGATATCTGGCTCTAAAGCAGAGCATTTAGATCAAATCAGCTTTGAGTCAAAACAAGTTGATTTGTTCTGAATAAAAACAGCTGGTTCTGGTTCTGTTAGAGGATCCAGGTTTGGACTCCTGTAATGTGGATTGGGTTCTGATGGGTTCTGCTTGGCTCTGAGTTCAGAGCTTCCTCTGCTGCTTCTCTGTTGCTTCAACTGGAATCAAAAGATCTGATTTCAACTGAAGGTTCTGGTTTGGGTTTCAGTTCCTCACCTGCTTATGTGAGACTGAAGTCCAGAACCTGGACCCCAAACTGCCTTTCAGAAACACCTGAGCGTCTGCAGCAGGCTCTGATTTGGTTTCACACATTGACTTTTCATCCAATGATTATGGATTAAATAAGACAAACTGTCCAATCAGAGTGAAGCACTATCAGGGTCAGTTCTGTTCAGAAAACTGAACCCGTTAGAACTCTGAGCCACTTTGGGTTTGAAGACGTTTGTCAAACAAAGTTCTGATTACAAATAGTTCTGACGGGATACTGGACCTCATCAGTCAATCATGTGATCAAAGACTCTAACCAATTAGAGAGCAGCAGCTTAAGCCTCACAAAAAAACAGTTGATTACAGATTTTTCACCAAACCTCCCCGAGTCCTCCTGGTGCTGGGCCTTGAAACCTGACATCAGAGTCAAAGTGGTGGTGGTGCCCAGGGCTCAGTTCACACAGGAGGATTTTCAAATAGACGATTTCAGATGATAAGAGACTTCACATTGAGATAAAAAATCATGGATGCTGACCGTTCTGCTCCTACAGTGTGTGGTGTGCAGCGACACGGACAAGACAACGCATCACACACATGAACTGATTTCACACACGAACATTCCCTTATCAGACGTGAAATCTCACAGAACTTCTAGAGATCAAACGTGACTTCAGAGTCAAACATGACTGCTTTTATTTTATTATAAACAACAACGCAGTCATGACAGTTTTGTTGACAGGAAGAATAAAAACATGTTGTTTTGATTTGGGACTCCGCTCACTCCATGCAGCGTACCTGTGCATGCTCTCTGATTGGCTACACATTACTTTCCACAGGCTGCTCCTAGGGGACACCACACACACTGCAATATCGGGTCAAGACAATCCAATATGTTGAAATTCCCAGATTTGTGATTGGAGTGGTCCCGAGGTCCTTCTGAGCGGACCAGCGGTTCAGTGGATGGACATTTCACAGACGCCGCTGTCTCCTTTGCTCCTGTTTAATTATTTTTAACATCGTTTCTTCCTCAAGATCAATCAGTTCCAACTCAATCAGAATTTGCTCTCTGTCGGCCATTACTAAGCTGAGGTAAACAAACTGTGGTCGACCAGAGACATCATAGCAGACCCGCCAGAAAAGGTGTACGCCCTCTGCTGTCCTGGTGGAGAATTGCTTCACAACACCGACGGAGAAGTATAAATCAAAACCAACTCCATCAATACGTGTGTGTGTGTGTGTGTGTGTGTGTGTGTGTGTGTGTGTGTGTGTGTGTGTGTGTGTGTGTGTGTGTGTGTGTGTGTGTGTGTGTGTGTGTGTGTGTGTGTGTGAGCGCAAACATGCTGACGAAGAAGTATAAACTAGGCTTCAAGCTGTTTTAAGGGCAGACTCAGCTGACTCACTTGGGTCTTTTGGATAATGTCTGGTGAACCAGTGGCACAGACACTTTGAAAACAATAGACAAAAGGAGAAAAAAGCCCCTTTGGTCTTTTGACCAGGGGCATCGAAGTCTCCCCAGAGTACCAGAAGCTCTGTACACAGTACGAGGGACATGAGGTACTTGACTACCCTTTTGTCCCAGAGAGAGTGACTAAAGGTTGGGCCAGCAAGGTCCATATGGTGGTCAGAGTTATAGAGTTGAGTTCCCAGGACTGCCAGAATCTCAAGTACCTGAGCATGCTAGTCCCCAGGCCCGTGCCTCTGTGGACAACTGGAGACCCAGGGCCATTTAACCCATGTTCATTGGTCTCTGATCTGGGATACACAGCAGAAGATTAAGGGGAGCTGTCCAGAACAACAGACCAGGATGAGCATCAGATCCTGCGTATCTCAATGAGGGATGCACTACCAGATAGTTCTCCTCTGCGAACAGGGAGACTTGGTGTTAGGGTTAGGGATCAGGTTAGGTTTAGGGTTAGAGATCAGGTTAGGTTTAGGGTTAGGGATATGGGATGTTAGGGTTAGGGATATGGGATGTTAGGGTTAGGGATATGGGATGTTAGGGTTAGGGGTATGGGATGTTAGGGTTAGGGGTATGGGATGTTAGGGTTAGGGATATGGGATGTTAGGGTTAGGGATATGGGATGTTAGGGTTAGGGATATGGGATGTTAGGGTTAGGGGTATGGGATGTTAGGGTTAGGGATCAGGTTAGGTTTAGGGTTAGGGATATGGGATGTGTTGGTTCTAGACTGGATGGTAGAGCAGGAAGTCCTGACAAGTTAGTCAGTGGACATCACCATAATCAAACAAATGAAAAATGAGAAAAACCTATTCAGATATTTGATTTCTAAGTTCACTTTAATTCAGTTTAGATGTATGAGAATGCCAGGGTGTCATCAAGCCAGAGACCCAAATGTCAATAATCCTGGACCAGAGAGGTCCCATCTATTGGAGAAATGTTTCCACAGCTTTCCATAAAAACACTGATTTGTGTTTGGAAAATATTTCACAAACGAAGCAGCCTGGAGATAGCCTGTTGTCCTGTAGTACCCTGTAGAAGCCTGGGGGTTACTGCCAGTCAGATTAAATCTGTTAATCTGATATAAGAGCCTTCAGCCTCCTGCAACAGAGGTTACTGCAGGTCATTTTCTGTTTATTTTGTTTCCCTTTAAGACTGTACTGGGGCAGACTAGGCCATGGTCTGTGCTCTGGAACCAGCCATGAGGGCCCTCACATTATGATGGGATTTGTCACTCGTGAATCTGGGAGTTCAGCTTGGATGGGTGAGGGAGGGGTGTGATTTTTGCCGTTTTGCTGTGTTTTATTACACATGGACAGCTTTTCATGAACATAGAGCTAGATTTTAAAGGCACAGAGCAGATTACATGTTTAAACTGTACAGATACAATCATTTTCCTACTGTGAAAATTTGTTATATTTGAAATATAAAGGTAATCCAATCCAGTTCTTAATGTATTTTCTTTGAAAGCCTGAAAAAACCCATGACATTGAAACATTTTTCCCTGAGAGAGATGATTGGCCTAGAGGTAGAGAAACCTGCCTTTCCCCTGAGAGACCTGGGTTCAAGCACCTGCATCCTTAGATGGTTCAGACTTATTGTTTAGGGGTGCGTGGTGGGGTGGGCCAGAAACATGTGGGTTGTGGGCCGGATCTGGTCCACGTGCCTCCCATTGAATAGCCCTGCTCTAGCTGATGGAGATGGTCTTCTAGCCTTTAACAGATAGATAGATAGATAGATAGATAGATAGATAGATAGATAGATAGATAGATAGATAGATAGATAGATAGATAGATAGATAGATAGATAGATAGATAGATAGATAGATAGATAGATAGATATACACAAGTCTCACACACACGCATACATAAATCAGTAGTGATTAACAACTGAGAAATTCTGCAGGTTATTGCACGTCATGGATTATATTTCACAGTGATGTTGATTATCAGGTCATGTTTTATCATTATCCCTGTTCCTCTCTGTCCCCCTCCATCCACCTGTTACTCCTCCCTTTCCCCCAGTGAGGAGTTCTAAAGTTTGATGGCTGTGGGACAAACGAGTTCCTGAGTCTGTTGGTTCTGGACTTGGGGAGGAGCAACCTGTCACTGAACAGGCTCTGGTGTTGATGACAGTGTGCAGAGGGTGCCTGCTGTTCTCCATGATGGCCATCAGGTTAATCACTGTCCTCTCCTCTGCCACTGTCACCAGAGTGTCTAGCTTTGTGCCGACCACAGAGCTGGCTCTCCTGATCAGTTTCTCCAGTCTGGACGTGTCCTTCTCTGTTGAGCTACTCCCCCAGCACACCACAGCGTAGAAGAGGACACTGGCTACTGCAGCCTGGTAGAACATCCTCAACAGCTTTGTGCAGATGTTGTAGGACTGCAGCCTCCTCAGGAAGTAGTCTTCTCTGGCTCTTCTTGTACAGCTGCTGTATGTTGTGTGTCCAGTCCAGTTTGTTGTCCACCCACAGTCTGAGGTACTTGTATTTGTTTACCATCTCTACCTCCTCCCCCTTGATTTGAAGTGGCTGTAGACTTGGTCTGGACCTCCTAAAGTCGATGCCCACTTCCTTGGTTTTTGAGGTGTTGAGCTGCAGGTCCTCACCAGACTCCTGTACTCCTCTTCCTGATCATCCCTAATACACCCCATGATGGCTGGATCATCTGCAAACTTCTGAATGTGACACAATTCAGAGTTATTACAGAAGTCTGAGGTTTACAGAGTGAACAGGAGAGGGGACAGCACAGTTCCCTGAGGTGCTCCTGTGCTGCCGACACAGTGTCTTTCAGCCTGACGTACTGTGGTCTGTTGGTGAGGTAATTGAAGATCCAAGCAACCAGGCAGGGATCCACTCACATCCTGGTCAGTTTTTCCTGGAGCAGACAGGGCTGGATGGTGTTAAAGACACTAGAGAAGTCCAGGAACAGGATTCTGACTCTGCCTTTTTCCTTGTCTATATGCGAGTGAGCTCGGTGTAGGAGGTACAGGATGGCATCCTCCACACCAACACCTGCCTGGTATGCAAACTGTAGGGGGTCTTGAGCATGTTGTACCTGGGGCCTAAGGAGATCAAGGAAGAGCCGCTCCAGAATCTATATCAGATGAGAAGTGAGTGCCACGGGTCAGAAGTCATTCAGCTCGCTGGGTCGGTTCTTTTTTGGGACCGACACAATGCAGGATGTCTTCCAGAGGGTTGGCACTCTCCCTTGCTGTAAACTAAGGTTGAAGACTCCTCAAGTTCAGCAGCACAGGTCTTCAGCAGCCGAGGACACACCTCGTCTGGCCCTGCTGCCTTCCTGGGATGAAGACTCCTCAGTTGTCCTATGAAGAAGAAGAAGTTTTATTTATATAGCACCTTTCAAGATAGGGACCACAAGGTGCTTTACAGGAATATACACAGAGCTCACAGGATGAAGAGCAGGAACAAGAGACATCAGATTAGCATAACTGATTCATCAGAGGTCATGAAAAGCTAGTTTGAATAGGTAGGGTTTTAGCTGCTTTTTAAAAGTCCACTGACTCAACTGATCTCAGGCTCAGGGGATAGAGGTCCAGAGCCTGGGGGCCACGGAGGCAAATGCTCTGTCACCTTTGGTTTTCAGCCTGGTGCGTCTCACAGCCAGGAGGCTCTGGTCGCCACACCTCAGGGACCTGCAGGGGGTGTACGACTGGAGACGATTGCTGCTGTAGGTGGGAGCTTGATCATGTAGGGCCCGGTGAACCAGAACCAGGAGCTTAAATTGAATTCTGGAGTTTATGGGCAGCCAGTGGAGCTGGTAGAGTAGTGGGGTGACATGGGTGGATTTGGAGGATTTGGTCAGAAGCCTGGCACAAGCATTCTGAACCAACTGTAGCCGGTCCAGTGAGGTTTTCTTCAAACAGGTGAAAAGTGAATTGCAGTAGTCTAGACGGGACGGGATGAATGCATGGATACAAATTTAAAGTTCAGAACGTGACAGAGTAGGACTGAGCTTAGCAATGTTCCTGAGATGAAAGAAGGAGGAGCGAACCAGAGAACTGACATGAGCATCTAGAGAGAGAGCTGGGTCAAAGGTCACACCCAGATTTCTAACAGAGGGTTTGATAAATGAGGCAAGGTGACCAAGAGAATCCCTGACTTTGGGGACTTGCTTATCAGGAGCACAGATGAGGATTTCAGTCTTTGATTTGTAAGAAGTTCTCAGCCATCCAGTGTTTAACAGAGTCTAAACATGACAGTGGCAGCTGTAGTTTAGACATCTCATGGGGCATAAAGGAGATGTACAGCTGAATGTCATCAGCATAGAGGTGGTAGGAGATGTCTTTGAAAGAGCTCAGGGTGTGTTGAAGGGGGAGCAGATAAAGGAGAAACAGCAGAGGGCCCAGGACTGAACCTTGTGGGACACCATGGGTGAGGGGTGTGGAGGACTACCTGTAAGTGGAGACAGCCACAGAGAAATAACGCTCTTAGAGATACGAGGAGAACCACTCTAGAACAGGTCCTGATAGGCCTACCCAGTGTCTCAGCCTACCAAGAAGACTGGGATGGTCAATGGTATCGAAGGCTGCAGTCAGGTCCAGCAGAACCAGAACAGAGCATTCTCCTGCATCACACTGGGACAGCCTTTAGCTAGAGTTAGAGCTAGAACATCAGTCTTTTCTAGAGGTTCCAACATTTTTAATCCAGACATGTTTCATTAGTTTGGTTTTTTTAGATGTTTTTGTTGAATTTAAACATCTGATCTTCAGTAAAGTGTTTTTTACTTTTGTCAGTATTCATTTATTTCAGAACCGTTTGAGGGCCCTTAACGTTTTGGTACCAGCAGTTTGATCTTGTGTAGCTGGTCTGGACTCGAACATGTTTTACTGGACCAGAGTTCAGGGCGGCTGCTCGTGTTCATGTGAATCTCTGCAGACTAGAGTGAAACCAGGTGGAGAGAAAAATCTCCCAACAGGTCTGAAACCAGAGCTGGGCCTGGGGAACAAAGAGCTGCTGTGAGTGCTGCTGGGAACCTGCACACTGATTGTTCCTGTCCTGTTTCAGGTTACAAAACTCTGCTCAAAGAGATCTCTGGGAAATTTACCAGCGGCGACCTGGTGGCCATCATGGGTCCCTCTGGGGCTGGGAAGTCCACCCTGATGAACATCCTGGCGGGTTACAGGTGGGTTGGAGGATGAGTTTTGGTGTTCTGGTTCATTTCTTAAAGCTTCAGCTCAGATAGAGGTTTCATTGACTGGACTTTGGTGTGAGGTTCTGATCTCTGGACCTTCATCTTCTCTGTGTTCTTATGAACAGGGAGACGGGGATGAAGGGCGAGATCCTGATCAACGGTCATCAAAGAGACCTGCGCTCATTCAGGAAGGTTTCCTGTTACATCATGCAGGACGACATGCTGCTGCCACACCTCACCGTACACGAGGCAATGATGGTACGAGACCCTGAGACACTGCAGGGCCCAACAGGTCCAGTAGCAGAGTGGTTCCACCTGCCAGCACCGTGAACCAGGGATCAGTTTCTGCAGAACCAGTCAGAATATTTATGAAATCAGACCTCATTTCATCTCAATTAATTCCAGAACGTTGAAGTTCGTAGAAACATGATAATAAAGTTGACAGTTCTGCTCAGCTGGCTGGCTGGAGGCGCTCAGACCTTGTAAGAGTTACTGTTGGTTCTGGGGTGTTGCAGTGTGTTGCCACACAGTGGCGCCACTTGTAATGTTACAGTCCTTTTTCTTCCTCTACATCAGAGTTTTGTACATGTGTACTGTACGTGGACTGTGTGCATTTTGTACCCAGTGGTGAAGCTGGCAGTCTTCTTTTTTTAGCTTTAAATAAATAAGCTTTTGTGGAAGCTACCAGTGGTTGCTCTTGCTGTCCAGCTGCATAGGCCCTTTACACTGCTCCAGTACAACCTCTGCAGCAAACAAATCAGACTGCTTGAAGTCTCCGGTCTCTTCCTGGTCTGCACCATAAACCTTGCCCCTCTGTGGGTCTCTGTGTTCCAGTTTCCTGATGTTTACCAGGTGTCAGTGACCCAATGTCCAGACTCTACTGATCTTTGTGTTTCTGCAGGTTTCAGCCAACCTGAAGCTGCAGGAGAAGGCCGAAGCTCGGAAGGAGATGGTAGATTTGATCTCAGAACTCGTTCCTGCTTTTCATTCTGGTCTCTGAGCCTGACCAGCAGGTCTGGTTCTGGTTTCTGCTCCATCAGGTCCAGGAGATCCTGATGTCCCTGGGTTTGTTGGACTGTGCGTGCACCAGGACGTCCCACCTGTCGGGGGGTCAGAGGAAGAGGCTGGCCATTGCTCTGGAGCTCGTCAACAATCCTCCTGTCATGTTCTTTGATGAACCCACCAGGTCCAACCTTCATCACTTTAGTGTTGCTGTTGTCCGAGCTGAAAGTGGACTTTCAGAACCGGTAACTTGGACTTATGTCTCTGCAGCGGTCTGGACAGTTCGTCCTGTTTCCAGGTGGTGTCTCTGCTCAAAGCACTGGCCCGAGGGGGTCGGACCATCATCTGCACCATCCACCAACCAAGCGCCAAACTCTTTGAGCTCTTTGACAAGGTGAGTCTGATTGACAGTGTTGGGCTAGTTACTTCAAAACTGTAATACATTATTTATTCTTACTGTCATTTCAAAGGAATTAGTTACATTACAATATTACTGTATTTTAAATATAAGGCATTACACTACTATTAAGTTACTCTCACTAAAATAACTGTAAATATGGATTTGACCATCTAAATGAAGCTCAGGACACTCAGTGAGCTCATTCCACATCCAGTGGAAGATGATGTGATGGATGCATGTAGATATCCAACTATCTGTAGATTGATCCATTCATCTATCAATTTTTTTAATTTAACCTTAATTTAACCAGGAAAGACTCTTGAGATTAAAAATCTCATTTAGTGTCCTGGTCAAGACAGGCAGCAGCTCAACCAGTAACAGTGACCAACACACAAACGGAAAACACTTTCCACGTTATAGAAAACAAAAGGCCATTAAGATCATCAGCAGAGTCAATAACAGGAATCAAAGATCAGAACATTTACATCCAGATATCTGAGAGTCTATAGGAGTTTTGTGAGTGTCCTAAAATCGTATTTTACCTTATTTTGATGGGACCCATCAGTGGATGTGACTTTATTTTGTTGTTAATTCCCTTCATTAGTTGAGCTGATTGTCATGACTTGCTTGGTTAGTGGTTGTTGTCTGAATTGTAACATTAATTATCTGACTGTTAGTTAGAGATGGATTTATGTGGTGTCAGTAGAAAGCTGTACAAACATGTTTCTGACCTTGTGTAGGTCAGGTTGTTTTTATCCTTGAAACTCTTACAACTTCTGTTGTGACCACATTGTGTGTGTTTTTTTGTATCTAATTATATTGATATTATTCTAAGGTCTTCTCATGAAGACTTTATGATTTATTTAGTGTTTGATGTGTAGAATTAGACCTAACTGCACCACATTGTTAGAGAACTGGTGGTAGGGATTTTTACCAGCAAAATTTTCAGTCAGATGAAAATATTTTTGCCTCATCCCTGCCCTAGTGGTGATGATATGTGATTTTTTTTTTTTGTGCGTATCTGAAAACTGACTTGCAAAAATGCACCCCACCCAAAAAAAATTCACCAGCTGCCACTGAATGCATTACAGTAATGAATTACTTTGTAACACGTTACTCCCAACACTGGTGTCTGACCTGTTTATAGCTTATGGGTAAAGAGAGATTTCATGTTGGAACATCTCACTAGAACCTGAATCTAGTCCAGGTGAGACTGTAATCAGACCCTGAGCATCAGCAGACCCATGAAGATGTGTGTGGTCTCAGAAACACTGGTCTGGACTCTGTGTGTTCCAGCTCTACGTGCTGAGTCAGGGTCAGTGCATCTACAGAGGGAAGGTCTCCAGTCTGGTTCCCTACCTCCAGGACCTGGGACTGAACTGTCCCACCTACCATAACCCAGCTGACTTCAGTGAGAACACACACACACACACAGTCATAAAAGAGGGGTTTAATTCTGTAGGAGTGTGTGAGGTTCAGTGGATCGCCTCCGAGTCTGACTCCATCTCAATTTGAAAAAGTTCTCCTGTTGAAGTGGAACTAGCAGAATCTATTCCAGATAGGACCCACATTTCTTAGCATAGCATCGCAGATGTTTGATTGAGGAAAGTTTAAAGGGATACTCCACCAGAAAGTGATTTTTTGTCTGTTGCCTTATTCCTCATAGTTAGATCAGTGAGCAAAAACAATTAGTAACCAGCCCAGCTGTTATCCTGATCCGGCAGTACTCCTTTAGCTTTAGCTTAGCAGAAAACAATGTAAGTGAATGGTAACAACTAGCATTGTGAGAAAAAAGTCCTTAAAACTCACTCAGTAGTGATAGTAATGATACTAGGTTCAGAAGGTTTAACGTACATAAAACCAGCAGCCTGGTTTGGTTCAGAAAGTCCTCATCTAGTGATGTTGAGTCAGCTTGTGGTCCATGGTGTTCCTGATTTATCATCTCCAGTCTGTTCTTGCTGCAGTCATGGAAGTGGCCTCTGGAGAGTATGGGGACCAGATGGTGAGACTAGTGAAGGCCGTCCAGGACAGGAAGTATGAGGAGGAACATCAGACGGAGCTGAACGGAGACGCTAACCTCCACTCGCTCCTGTGGCATCGTGCAGACGAGGTAGAAAACAAACACACTCAGAGACAGAAAATTATGAACATAACATCTGGTTCTGCATATTCAACAGTTGACTTTAAACTAACCCAGACCATTTCTATAAATTGGAATAAAAATATTGATATTTATCAAATTCCTTTGTGTTTTGCCAGGAGGGCTCTTCGTCTGAAAGTTGTCACAGCTTCTCAGCCAGCTGCATGACTCAGTTCTGCATCCTGTTTAGGAGGACCTTCCTCAGCATCCTCAGAGACTCTGTGAGAATCCTCGTCTTCCTCCCATCACAACCCAACACATTAGCAGCTCTGACAAATCCACAACACGTCTGATTGTTTGAGGCTAGAACCTTAAAGTTATCAGCACACATCGTGGAGAACAAGATAGAGAAAAAAGTGATTAAAAATAAACACTGAATTACATACAGGGCTGCACGTAAGTGGTGTGCATGCGTGCTAAATATCATGCATGCGTACCAGTTCCCTCCGCCACTGTTACATCACAGAATCAACTGTACAGGTTCTTTGTCTTTTAATCAAGTTTTAATTCTGATGTTTTTGTGAAGTACTTTGTGATTTTTTTTTCTTTGAAAGATGCTAGAAATAAACCTTAGCCTGTGATCACACACTGACAAACTGCAGCTTGAGCTAAGGGGCTTGTTGTAAGTTTTACTTCCCATTGTGGGGGAGGGGGGGGGGGGTTGGGAAGGAGCGCTGATGTGGTCACAGACACACACTGCAGCGCCCCCCCCCCCCCCCCCCCCCCCCCCCCCCCCCAACCTATAGCCTTTCAGTCCAGGATGTACGTTAGCAGTTAGGCTAGATTAAGACACTGTCCCACCTCAGCAAAGTGTTCTTATGGTTATTTACGTCCCGCAGTTACATTAGACCCACAAATCGGACTCCCTCTCACACACAAACGTAGCAGGTAGGACAAGAAATGAGTGACACAGAGCAAAAGCAAAGTGAGAGAGAGTAATGAACTGTGGTCTAGTGGTAGAGCAACCTCTTTTCATATTGTTTACCTGGGTTCAAGTCCTGATCTGAGCATGTAACAAAATCAGATGTCATTTTTCCTTAAATAATGAATCAATTATTTATATGACATTGAATTTGCGTATTTTACTACTAGCAGTTCGTGCTTTCCAGGGTTTGTGTTAACCGAAAATTTTCCCTATTTGACGTTTAAAAAAAAAAAACCCTGACGGAAATATCTGGAGGCCGTCGGTCATTTTGACAGGTGTGTGTGCGCGCCTGCCCGTCCATCAGACCGTCATGGGCAGTCACTGAATTGTCCCCACTAATAATTCGAACCAAGGATGCAGAAATAGCGCTGCATCTCCACCAATAATAAACATGCAGCCCAGCAGACTGAGGTTCTGTGCTGCTGTGTGAGGACCTGTGTTCCAGACACGCTCTGCAACAGAAGAACTACAGGAACTGGTCCGCCAGTACGCACCAGGTGTCAGACCTGATCCGCTCAAACCTTTAAAGGTCCCGATCGCACTCAGCGCGTGATCAGATGCGGATTAACTACACTTCCTGTTGTAGTGCGCTCTGAAGGAGCTCTCAGAGTAGTGTTCATAGGCTGTGGAGGCTTGTTGACACGCACAAGCTGCTCCGCGAGCACAAACACATAGAACTGGACTCCAAATCCACTCACTAACCCGCGAGGAGGAGGAGGTCCGCATTAAACATCAGTGACAGGTTCTCCCCTGAGTATCTCAATGAAACAAATATATGAACCCCTCATCTCTCTCACTCACTCACTCACTCACTCACTCACTCACTCACTCACTCACTCACTCACTCACTCACTCACTCACTCACTCACTCACTCACTCACTCACTCACTCACTCACTCACTCACTCACTCACAGGATCTCATAATGAATATTATATGTAATCAGTGTCCTGCAGAGCTGCACCTCACCTGCTCTTGCACTGCGCTCCAGATGGAGAGAGTTCTTAGAAATGTCTATATGATGATTGGCTGATCAGCTAATTTAGTGTCCAGCTCTGTGGATTTATGTGTTAAATGGGCCCAGTGTTAGATCAATCAAATAACTGGAACCGAGCGATCTGCAACTTCTAAACAGGTTCTCCAAACCGTGACCGTCTGGAGGATGAAAAGGTCAAAGAACAATTACAATATTATCTAAAAGTAATGAAACAATCCTGCTGAAAATGTAAATATTATCATTTTTTAAATTAATAAGTGACGGATAAAAATAGATTATGACCTGATTTTTTTAACCCTGTCAGTCAAAATGACAGAAAATGAAAAAGTCTAGTGTGACCTCTGGTGCTTCCTCCACCTGGACAGAAGTACGTTTGGACCGGGTTCCTATATGTGTGATGTGTTGTCTTTTCTGTGTCGCTGCACACCACACACTGTAGGAGCAGCGCTATCAGTGTCCATAATTTTGTATCGCCATATGTGGTCTCTTATGATTTATATTCAGACAACTATTCGAAAACCCTGCCGTGTGAACCAGCCTTTAGACAAGACCTTCCTAAGATTTTGGTAGGATCTTGATAAGATCTCATTAAGACCTTACTCAGACATAACTAAGACCTCTGTAAGATCTCAATAAGACCTTGTTAAGACCTCACTAAGGCCTTGCTAGTATTTTACTAAGACCTCACTCAGAATTCTCTCTAAGAACTCACTAAGACCTTGCTAAGATGTCTCTAAGACTGTAATAAGACCTAACTAGGACCTTAGCCTTTGCTAAGACCTTGTTAATATTTCACTAATACCTCAGTAAGACATTGGTAAGCCCTCACTTAGACCTTACTGAGACCTCAACAAGACTTATCTAAGACAAGACCTTGTAAATACCTCACAGACGGCTTCCTACGACTTCACCAGGACCTCACTAAGAGCCTGAACCTCACTAAGAGCCTGAACCTCACTAAGAGCCTGAACCTCACTAAGAGCCTGAACCTCACTAAGGGCCTGAACCTCACTAAGGGCCTGAACCTCACTAAGAGCCTGAACCTCACTAAGAGCCTGAACCTCACTAAGAGCCTGAACCTCACTAAGAGCCTGAACCTCACTAAGGGCCTGAACCTCACTAAGAGCCTGAACCTCACTAAGAGCCTGAACCTCACTAAGAGCCTGAACCTCACTAAGGGCCTGAACCTCACTAAGAGCCTGAACCTCACTAAGGGCCTGAACCTCACTAAGGGCCTGAACCTCACTAAGAGCCTGAACCTCACTAAGAGCCTACTTAGACTCTCCAGGTTCTGGCTGACTAGTCTTGTTGTCAGGACTTTTTTTAAAATAAACATCAGATGTTTTAGATTAGCAGGAAATATTCTGTTGTTGTGTTTCCACATCAAAGGTGATGCTGAGTAAAGTGCTGTGATTGGCTGAACAGGTGCTGACTCACCTGAGGATCTCTTCCCACATCGGGATTGGAATTCTGATTGGTCTGCTGTACCTGGGCATTGGGAACGAAGCCAAGAAGGTTCTGAGTAACTCTGGGTTCCTCTTCTTTTCCATGTTGTTCCTCATGTTTGCAGCTCTGATGCCCACAGTGCTTACATGTGAGTCATCACACACACACACACACACACACACACACACACACGCACGCACGCACGCACGCACGCACGCACGCACACACACACACACACCATTACAAATACAAAAAACCCTCAAAGTTTGAAGCTCCAGGCAGCAACAAACACTGGTGCTTTACGCTGGTGAAGGTTCTCAGTCATCCAGGTCATGATAATCCAAAAAAGGGTTTCAAATAAAGGCAACTGGCAAACTGGTGCTTTAAGTTTCTCCTGATATTCAGTTTCCTTGGTGTGTGTGTGTGTGTGTGTGTGTGTGTGTGTGTGTGTGTTCCCAGTTCCTCTGGAGTTGGGAGTGTTTCTGAGGGAACACCTGAACTACTGGTACAGTCTAAAGGCGTACTATCTGGCTAAAACCATGGCTGACGTCCCGTTCCAGGTAGGAGTCTTAGCTGGTTTAGTTGCAGATTTTTGGGATCTGAAAGATAAACAACCAGGTTAACATCTGATCCTGAGGCTGTGCAGCTCTAAATCCAGATATCACCAAAGATCAGCCAATGTCAGAATCCAGATGGGGAGAGTTTTTAGAGACCACGTAGATTTCCAGGTCCATGATGATGACTGGCTGATCAGCTGATTTAGATTCTCTAGATCAGCGGTTCCCAAACTTTTTTGCCGTGCACTCCCTTCTATGTCCCAGCCGTGTTCCCCAATCCCCCTAATCATGACAGGCTTTGGTCTTGGGTTCTTGTCCTGAGCTACTACCCCCTTCTAGGCTTCAGTCCTGGGCCAGTCTGTTTTTAGGTCATGTGAATGTGCTGAACCCTGCAGACCTGTTCCAGTTTTTCATCAGAAGACTTTCACTCTTGAGGTGGTTCTGATGTTTTCTGGTTCTATGTGGTCTAGGTGATCTTTCCGATGATTTACTGCAGCATTGTGTACTGGATGACGGCTCAACCTCCAGATGCCGGGCGGTTCTTCCTCTTCCTGTCTCTGGGGATCCTGACATCGTTTGTGGCTCAGAGTTTGGGTCTGCTGATTGGGGCTGCCTCCACCTCGCTGCAGGTTGGTTCTCTGGCCTCACCTTCAGGTTGGTCTATGTACAGATGTCACTCAGGTGTGTTTGCTTCCTGCAGGTGGCCACGTTTGTGGGTCCGGTCACTGCCATCCCAGTTCTGTTGTTCTCTGGGTTCTTTGTGAGCTTTGATACCATCCCCTGGTACCTGCAGTGGATGTCCTATATCTCCTATGTCAGGTGGGGTCACTGTTGCATAGAACATTATGACATCACACCTTAGTTCCTTTCATTTTAATTTGTTAATTACCTGCTTGTTAGCAGGAACTTAACAAAGGTTGTTTTCCAGTGCTGGCAATTCGGTTAGAATCCAAATCTGGTTTGTTCGTGTGGAAATGATCCAGTAGGATCCAGTTGGATCAGAACCTGTTTCATGATCCATTTTCTTTTCTTTTTCTTTGATCTTTTACATCTGTTTCTGATGTTTCCATCAGGGGTGGTCCATCAGGACCAGCAAGGCCTTCTCTGCTGGCCTAAACTAAACCCTACAGAGGGTCTCAGGGAGCCGGTGTCTATCTCTAGGGGTCAAGGGGCGAGAGGCGGGGGACACACTGGACGGGTCACCAGTCCGTCACAGAGATGAACAGGACAAACAACCAGTCACACACCCACTCACACCCAGGGACAATTTCACAGCTGCCAATTAACTTAACAGTCATGTTTTTGGTCCGTGGGAGGAAGCCGGAGAACCCGGAGAAAACGCACACATTCATGGGGAGAACATGCTAACTCCACGCAGAGAGGCTGCCGAGCTGGGGAAGCAAACCCACAACCTCCTTGCTGCAGATTTGCTGTGGCTCCGGACAGAACTGGACCTGGGTCCATTTGGTGCTGCCTGGTATAGACCCAGCATCCCAACTTTGAGAATAGATTAATGGCGAAAGTTTTTTTTTTTTTTTTTTTGTCACGCGATAAGAGTCTGGCGATAACGCTGATAACGGCCCACCACTAATATTTATTAAACCCTTTTTAACACTACCCTCATTACCTTTTCTCTATTATGAAATTCAATAAACTACATCATATTTATGACTATGTGACTTAACGTATAACATTAAACCAAGACAGTTGCATTATTTTCTAAGCTTAGCTATAACTTACTGATTGCGTGAGCACCCCCTAGTGGGTGAAAATTTAACCGTTATACAAATAGCAAAATGTAAACTCCATGAAATATAACAAATACACATTTAATCAACAAAAAACTCCAATGCCCTCATCAACCAGTTGCTCATGAACTAGTTGTATCTTACAATAACACCTTAACATCAGCTTTTTCCTTTTTGGCTGTTGGACAACCTTTTCTCTGTACCTGGGAGTTCACACGACTACACCTGATTTACAAACCCCAGAAGTTATATACCTTTTAAAATAAATCCACTCACTGCGTCATCACAGCAACATAATAATAAACACTGATAAACCAACTTACAGTAAAAAAAAACCTTATCAGGGTCATTTACACTTACAATACTAAAACAAAACTTCACTGAGACCTAGCAATGAACTTGCTAAGACAAACACTTAGTAGACAAGACCTCACTAAGATAGACCTTGCTAGAACAAGACGTTGCTGTAAGTTCACTAAGACTTAATTGAGACCTCGTTAGAACAAGACCATAGTAAGACCAACACCTAAACCTCACTAGGCCTCACTATAAAAAGACCTTTTTCTAAACGTCCCTAAGAACTTGCTAAGACTTCTTCAGGACCTCCCTAAGCAAAGACCTTGCTAAGACCTCACTTTGCTAAAACAAGACTTTGCATTTTGACCATGTAAAGACCTCGCCAAGACTACACTATACATAGCTAAAACCTTATTTAGTTTTAACTAAGACCAAGTATAGAATACCTTTCTAAGACCTCACTAAAATCTCACTGTGACATCAAGAATGACCTGACCAGATCCTCCAGGTACTAGCTGATTTGCTGTGTGTTCAGGCAGGTCATTTTCCAGAGTAGCTTTGTAAAATTTGTTCTGCGTTCCGAGAGCTGATGAAAACCTTGTTTTTTGAACAAATGTTTGGTGTTACAGCCCAAACTGACTGAATCCAATGGCTGCTGCTGTGTTTCAGGTATGGATTCGAGGGTGCCATCTTGTCCATCTACAGTCTGGATCGGGATGACCTTCACTGTGAGGAAGATGAGATGTGCCACTTCCAGAAGTCAGAGGCCATCCTGAAGGAGCTAGACATGCTGGACGCCAAACTTTACCTGGACTTTATTGTTCTTGTCATCTTCTTCTTCTCTCTGAGAGTCCTTGCTTATTTTGTCCTCCGCTACAAGATCCGGTCTGAGAGGTAGACCAAAATCTGGACAAGAAACAGGATTAAAGGGATGAGAAAGGACAGGTGTGGAGAGTTTAGGCCAAAGTTAGCTGTGTAGTCTGTTTACACGTGGGCTTGGACTCATATTCGGACCTGCTTGAGTTCTGAAGAAGAGATGCTGTCTGAGATCCAGTCTAGTCTTTTTATGTCCTGCAGGGACTGGAGCTGGCCTCCTGGTCTCTGAAGGTTTTACTGTGCCACAATCTGAAGGGCTGTAGGAAAACTAGGGTACCTTTCAGAATAAAAGCCTCTCCAGTCAGGGTGCTCTGAAACAGGGCTTCAGGAGGGACATTGGACTGTTGATGAGGACACGTGGACAGGTCTTCAGTTTTTACCTTAGGGCTTGTTTGGCACCAAGTTGTCAAAAGCTCAAACTGTCAGACTTGTATTAAACTCATCCTGAACCTGTCATTTTTATTTAGGACAAATTGAAGATTGACCTTTGACCTGATTTCACTTTAAAGGGACATTCTGAAGTAGTGTATATGTCTACAGTAAGGACCACACCCACCACTGACGTCACAAAGTGGGTGGAGTCTATAGAAACAGTAGTCTATACTCACAGCTCATTAGAGCAGGAGAGACACTGCTGTAGATCAGTGAAAAATCAGCAGCTAATTTTCTGGTATTTAAAACAAGTCTTGCTCTAAAAAGTTAGAAAACTATATTCCTGTTTGTAAACGTCTCAAATGCTTTTGAATTGAACTGAATAAACTTTTATTAACCCACAAATGAGGATTCAGCTACCTATATACACAGATCGAGTAAGTAAGTAAAAGTTTGTTTTAGAGCGTCTCTTACAGGAGGTACACCACAAACCACTGTCCAACACATTCTAAACAAGGAAACAAGCAAAGACAAAATTATGAAGAAATCCATCTACACATTCAGTGAGAGAAAGCCTGGTTGAATAGGTATGCTTTCAATGTTTTCAGAAAATAAACAAATGTATGAAAAATGATCTTAATATGTCAATCCAAAAAAGATGATAAATACACTGCAAAAACTGATTTCTAAGAAAGTACAATAGCCTTGTTTTTAGACATTTTGTCTTTTTTTTTGTCTAAAAAGAAAATCTATTCTTACAGCCCTACTTGAAATAGGCCAAATCTTCTTAATTATGGTCAATATTTCTAGATTTGAGCAAAAAAAAAAAAAAATCTGCCAATGGGGTAAGCAAAATTTGCTTGGCTAGATTCCTTAAAAATAGTGAATTGTTCTAAATGCAGACATTTTTGCACAACGGCACAGTCAAAACCAGAGAATTAATGCTTATTATTTAAGTATTTATTTTAGTTTTTATCATTAATTATGGCACTGTAACACACTGATAAGTCATAAGTGATTACAAATAAAGTAAAAAAATAAAAAAATAGAAAAACGTATTGAATGACTTAGACCGGATGTTGACCCGGAAGCTGTACAGAGCGATCGTTTGCTCCTGCCTGGCAGCAGACGTGAGTTAAAACTGGAGAGAACTAACTAACAAAATTGATATTTATTCAAAGAATCCTTCTTGGCAGCTAGTGACAAAAAGCTGTTTTATTCCATGGGTCCTGATTTCATCAACTCCATGATGAGTGACTTCGTTGTTTGTTTTTTTCTTTCGTTTTATTTATATGTGTCTCGCCGATTTTTGCTATTGAAAATGCCTATCAGCAAATGGCAGAGACCTACTGTTTTGTGGATTTATACCTTAAATAGCGACATGCCTTTGTAGCCGAATATTAGAGGGACACACATACTGTTGAGTGAATGTTGGTTCATATAGTTTAGCCCGTTTTGAGGCAGTGGATGACACTTTTAATAAAAAAATGAACGGCGCTCTATAGGAGTTTTGTATGAGTGGTCTAAAACCGTAATTTTACTAATTTTGATGAACATATCAGTGGATTTGACTTTATTTTGTTGTTAATTCACTTCATTAGTTGAGCTGATTGTCATGACTTGCTTGGTTAGTGGTTGTTGTCTGAATTGTAACATTAATTATCTGACTGTTAGTTAGAGATGTATTTATGTGTTTGTGGTGTCAGTAGAAAGATGATTGTGAATATTAAGTTGTGTTTCTGACCTCGTGTAGGTCAGGTTAGTTTTTCCTGAAACTCTTACTTTTATTATGACCACATTGTGGTTGTTTTTATTTTATTTGGATCTGATTATATTGATATTATTCTAAGGTCTCCTCATGAAGACTTTATGATTTCTTTACTGTTTGATGTGTAGAATTAGACCTAACTGCACCACATTGTTGGAGAACTGGTGGTACTAGGGATTTTTACCAGCAAAATATTCAGTCAGATGAAAATATTTTGCTTCATTCCCTGCTCTAGTGGTGAGATGTGATTATTTGCACATCTGAAAACTGATTTGCAAAAATACGCCCCACCCAAAAAATAATGTCACCAGCCGCCACTGTTTAAGGAGCCGTCCCTTTGTCACGTGATGATGTGTCTTGTTGGGTTTTAGCTTCGTTCTGTTCATTTATTTAAATAAATCACCTCATTCCACAAATAAAATAAACTTTTTGTTAGCTGAACTTTGTTTCTGTTTTTGATGAAACTCCTCCTCTTGTTTGGTGAAGTTGCATCACTCCAGCTTACTGCTGAATCCCATGAGGTCAAAGGTCACCTCTACGTGTCAACATACTGTCCCTGAGGAGTCTTCCTAATGGCCTCTGAAGCAGAGAGCCAACATCCCTCCGTCCAGAGGACACTAATGATGTCCCCGCGGAGCGATAAGAGCAACAAAGTTTCTGAACAAACAGAAAAAGGCAAACGGATTAAAGTTTAATTTTCTGTCTTATTTCTTGTATGACGTGACACTTAATCCTGAAAACGTTTGTCATTTTAGTTGTTGTGTTTTGAGAAGACTCAGTTCTTGTTATTTGAGGATTGATTGGGTCTGGTTTTTGTGCAATCCGGAGGTGGTCCTTCAGATCCAACTCTCCTGTCTGTAATCTGTTCACCTCTTCTCTCTGTGTTCCTCTCTGCTTTATAGATCCTGGTGTTGATCCCTGTTCTGGTCCTGAGCCCTTCAAGTGTTTGGATTAGGGGTTAAAGGGATACTCCACCGCCATGTTATTTTTTTGTCTATTGCCATTTTCCTCAGAGTCAGATAAGTGGACAAAAACTATCTGTAAGCAGCCCAGCCGTTTTACTGATCCAGCAGTACTCTTTTTGCTTTAGCTTAGCATCAAACACTGTAAGTGAATGGTACCAGATAGCATTGCCAGAAAAAACATCCATAAAACTCACTAAATAGTGATAATAATTCAGCCTACCGACCTCAGTAAACATATCGACTGCAAGGGAAAATAAAAAGTAACACGAAGGAATTACATGTAACTCAGGACTACTTTTATGACAAAGAGCAGCTGTAACCCTCCGCTGAACGGCGCAGCTCCAGTGAACAGCGCAAGGACATGACTCACGGTTCGCAAACAACGTGTGTGAATACGTGTTTACAGAAGTAGGAGTCTTTGGGGCTGTGCGTCATGTCCTTGCGCTGTTCACCGGACCTGCAGATTCGGAACCCATCCCTATCCACATATGAGGTCGTCATTTTAAACTGAGATAAAACTCTATAAAGTCACCACTGAGTCCTGATGTGATCAGCTTTATTTGGTGTCTGAACACAGCAGGATTTTCCCTGAGTACAAAAACAAAATGAGAGCCTGGTACTGGTCGACTCTCCAGTACCAGACTCCAGTACCAGACTCCAGTACCAGACTCCAGTACCAGACGCCAGTACCAGACTCCAGTACCAGACTCCAGTACCAGACTCCAGAACCAGACTCTCTCCCTCTCCCTTCCTCCCTCTCTTTCTCGCTCTCTCTCCCTCTCATTCTCGCTCTCTCTCTCGCTTGCTCGCTCGCTCGAGTTTTGACACTGTTCAAGTCCAACTTTTGCTCAGAAAGAACGTATTGTTCAGTGACGATGCCCCCACCCCAGCGACCCGAATCATTAATAATGTCTTCTACCTTCTCTGCTGCTCCAAGTACTCAGCGCACCTGTCTCCTCCTCCTCAAGGCCGGATTATCCAATGGGCAAAGTGGGCACAGGCCCAGGGGCCCACACCCACTCGGGGCCCATGTGAGACCGCAGTATAAAAAAAAAACCTCTTCAAATTTCATCCCAAGTCGGAAATCCCAGACCGCCCACTCATCCCCAGCCACCTATCAGCCGGCAGCCCGAATCGCCTCCACTGGCTCCTCTCGATATGGAGGAGCAGTGGTTCTAACTGAGTCCCTCATGAAGCTCCGAGCTTCTCACCCTATCTCGGGGAAACTCATTTCGGCTGCTTGTATCCGCGATCCCTTTCTTTCAGTCATTACCCAAAGCTCATGTATTAATTTATATAGGAGCCAGTGGAAACGGCGCGCCGCATCCAAAGTGCGTTTGTTAGATGACAGCTGCGCCAAACTGAGGAGGCGCAGCCCACCACCAAACTTGCCAGCGTGCGTGCGCTGCGCCTGAGTTAAAATGTCAACTTGGCCAGTGACGGATCCTCCATATCACAGGAACGTGAACACTTTGAGGCCAGGGCTTCCCGATGATCGCGTTACGCACGGAGCTCAGTCTCCAAGCTGGAGTGTTTGCGCTCTGTGCGTCCTGCTCTGCGCGTTTTGCTAGTTTCTGTTTCAACATTCGACACGCATGCCAGCTGCAGCATCGCTGCGCTGAGCTGAAGCTGATATTTTTAACTAGAGCGCTGGACGTCAGCTCTGAGCACAGATCAGTACTGTCCTGACACTGAGCAACAGTCCAGTGCTGCTTCTCTGTAGCCCAGGTCCGCCGCTGTTTCTGGTTCAAAAGTGTCTTGACCTGGGGAATGCGGCACCTGTAGCCCATTTCCTGCACACGCCTGTGCACGGTGGCTCTGGATGTTTCTACTCCAGACTCAGTCCACTGCTTCCGCAGGTCCCCCAAGGTCTGGAATCGGTCCTTCTCCACAATCTTCCTCAGGGTCTGGTCAACTCTTCTGGTTGTGCAGCGTTTTCTGCCACACTTTTTCCTTCCCACAGACTTCCCACTGAGGTGCCTTGATACAGCACTCTGGGAACAGCCTATTCCTTCAGACATTTCTTTCTGTGTCTGACCCTCTTGCTTGAGGGTGTCAATGATGGCCTTCTGGACAGCAGTCAGGTCGGCAGTCTTACCCATGATTGCGGTTTTGAGTAATGAACCTGGCTGGTAGTTTTTAAAAGCCTCAGGAATCTTTTGCAGGTGTTTTGAGTTAATTAGTTGATTCAGATGATTAGGTTCAGAGCTCGTTTAGACGACCTTTTCATGATATGCTCATTTTTTGAGATAGGAATTGTGGGTTTTCATGAGCTGTATGCCAAAATCATCAATATTAAAACAATAAAAGGCTCCAGACTACTTCAGTTGTGTGTAATGAATCTAAAATATATGAAAGTCTAATGTTTATCAGTACATTACAGAAAATAATGAACTTTATCACAATATGCTAATTTTTTGAGAAGGACCTGTATTTTAAATGGTAGATCTCAACCCTCAGTTAAACACTGATCTTAGCTTAGAAAAGGTTGGTGAGTTCTGTTTTAGAGTGTTCAGTGTCTTTATTAAATTTTCTGTAGAATATTCCCGATAATATTACTCTGGTGTTGCAATTCTAATCAACATACAAAAGAGGTAAGAAACGCATTGTCAAATACTGTATTGTTGTTCATTTCTGCAGTGGTTTGTGTGTGTGTGGGTGTGGGGGGGGGGGGGGGGGGGGGGGGGGGGGGGGGGGGGGGGGGGGGGGACCACACCACACCACACCACAAATCATTTGCACTTAATTGAGATTATTCCTAATATTCCCGTTGAGGGTGGGGTGGGGGGCCCTTAATTATTTGGTGCCCAGGGGCCCTGGCAATCATAATCCTGCCCTGCTAATCCTCCTGCCCGGCAGCGGTTCCCTGCTGCGCGGCCGGCAGGCGCTGCTTCATTTCCGTCCGTTGCGTGTGTGAATGAACTCTGTCCAACTTCTTTATTGGCTGGTTTAAAAACATTCTGTAAGCTTTGGTATATTCTGTAATGTCTCATGGAGCAAATTTCGTTTCTGAGCATCGTTCTCAAATTTCTTTCTCGACATTTTTTCAAGTTTCTTTACGTCTTGAGGAACACGCCCCAAAATCATCTAGACTGTTTGATTGGTGAGCTCATGGTCCAATGGGCCTTTACAGATCACGTGGGGGATGTAGGTCACTTCTAATTTGGACCAATCAGCAGCCTTAAATGAGCTGATTGACAGAAAACCTGACAAATTGTAAAACAAATGTGTTTTTTTTCTTTTTGTTATACCTGAAATGATAGGCCCCTAAATATCATAGGCTGCTGGCCACTGGCCCGGTTTGCCCGTGCATTAAGGCGGCCTTGATTGTAAGCATGTCGGACAGGTAGGATGGTGCAAGACAATTCAGGGCATTAAGCAGGATCTTAAAGAGCATATTTTAAGTTAGACACTCCCTTAAACAAATGTTTAGAGAAATATAATAGAAACTTTTTCTGAATAAAAATTTACACAAATTCAGCTTATTTAGGCTCTTGGAATCGTTTTTGTGAGAATTGTCAATTTTTTCACCAAACCGGAAGTGACGACAGTTCAGGGAGACCGTTCGTTCTCTATATAGAAAACTGATCCACTTATCACTACTTGTGACAAGCAAAACAAACCCCCAGAGTGCCGTTATTTTATTACTTTATTACTATAGTGAGCAGTTATTTTATTAAGATAAAAAAAAAAAAAAGATAAAAACAATCAGTCCTGTAAGCCCTGTCGGTCCAGCTGTAGACCGTGACCCACCTCCTCACTCGGGTCTGGGTAAAATACCAGCGTTTAGCACCAGGTTTTGATCATCAGAGCTCCAAACATTGAGCTGCGTTCAGGTGGATTGTTAAGAAATGAAAGGGTTTATAAAAAGTTTCACAGGATACAGCTAAACGGTTCGAGGCTGACCGAAACAGTGTCGGGTCAGGCTGGAAACCCCACTGGGAAGACCCTCTTGGTAGCCCCGCTGGGAACGGGAAGCCCCTCTGGAGAGCATCGCGGCATGGATTTACTGTACCCCGCCAGCCAGGTGAGGGTCAGACACCTGAAGGAAATGCTCTCATGAAATCGCGGACCGGTACCGGATTACGACCCACCACGAACCGTACCAAACCTGGCATGGAAACGAGACTCAAGTCTCCCCGTTAGCTCCTGTTAGCTGCTGTGTGCTAACAGCGGTTCCGGTGAATGGATCGAAGTAACGGTGCCTGTTTAGAGTCACACTGAATGTTTTTCGTCGGTATGTGGGACTCCATCACATCCAGTCCTGGACTAGACCAGGACCGCCGGAGTTTTTCGTCTCCAAACAGAAGTCACCGTACCGGTAAGGAAGCCGTCCCGTTGTTGACTCAGTGTCCTGACAGACTGGCGATTGGCATTCATAAACATAATAATTTAGCATTTTTTATTAAAATGAATTCACACCGACTCGATTAAAGAGCGCTCTAACCTAAAACTAACAACTCATCGCCGACAGCGAGCAGGCAGCTGGCAGACTAGAGCGGTGCCAGTCTGAGATGTTAAAGTAGTTTAGCTTTAAAAAATCTAACACAATGATTAAAACAAGCATCTGTTACACAAACTCCACACAACAAAGGGCTCAAATGATCATATTTATGGGATTATTGATAGTACAGAGTGTTAAATTATCCTACAAATACTTTATTTATCTACATCTGACAACACTGTAAGCAGCGCCACCTAGCTAGGAGCTCCCTTAGCTGACGTCACAGGTCCACATATGAAAAAAAAAAGCGTTTTTAGAAGCTTTGCAAAAAGGGGCACTTTTGACTAGAAAAATGGTTTAAAAAAATGTATTGTAAAACAAAATACCCTCAATAAACATTTCAAATAGTATTTTTGGACAGAGTTTTATCAGAATAATAAAAAAAAAAGAACTTAATATATGCTCTTTAAAATGCACCCTAAAAACACAGGTAGCCAGTGGAGCCGTGCCAGAACAGAATGTCTGAGTGCCAAAAACAAGCCCAACAGTGTTGCTGTTTCAGGTGAGAGGTTACAGCCACTGCTATAAAACTCCTCCTGCTTTTTGTTTAAATATAACCCCCAAAATCTTTATTAGAGTATTTTTATGGTTGATTGGACACAGCGCCTGAAAGTGAAGGGAAGGGTACAGAAAGAGGGATGGGGGAGAAAGTAAACAGAAAAAGAAGAGAACAAGAGACGTGAAGAGTCCACTTCTAGACCTGTAAATAAAGCACAAACAAACAAGCAAACAAAACAGGAAGAAAAGATACAACAGCAACAAACAGCATATGAATACACAACAGTTGTGATATTCTTCAAATGTATACGTATACACCAGTTCAAGAGAGTTCAGTGTCAACCACGGCCCCAGTCAATGTGTCTGAAAACACCTGAGTCCGTCTTTATGTGAGCACCTTGTGATCACCTGTGTGTATATATGCGTGCTTGTTTATGTAAAGTTTCTCTATTGAAACATTCAATAATAAGTTTGAAGAGCCACAGACCCGCCCCCAGGGCCCACGGAGGACGCGGAGGAGGTCCAGGCCCCAGACGTCCAGAGGCCACCCAGGGCACGGACACCCCAGGGAGATCGCTGTCAGGGCAGTCGCTAAACTCTCCCCCAGAGGGCGCAGAGGCTCACCCCACGTGGGCCCCCGGCAGTCGCCGCGCTAGAGCCCCTGGGGGGTCGCGGCTAGGAGCTCACAGGCACCGCCTGCAGCCGGCCATCCAGGGTAGATCTAGCCGGAACCAGAGACCCGAGACCCAGGAGCAAACCGGCCCCAGCAGAGAACCAAACAGGTTCTGTTGAACCATGCCACATCCCTCCTGGATATCTCAAGACTATGTATGGTGTTGGACTGTCTTGGTTGACACGCCCTTATAACATTGTGCTCATTGGGGAGAAAGCCTGTCAAGTGGCAAGGTGGTGGTCCCCATTTTAAACCTGGGACCAGAGGGTGTGTTCTAACTATAGTGCAGGGATGAGCAACTCCCTTCCCTGAGGGCTGGTATCCAGCATGTTTTAGGTGTTTCCCTGCTTCAGCACACCTGATTCAAATGACCGAATTCCTTCATCAACGTGTCTAGTTCTGAAGAAGTCTGTTACTCAGCCATTCATTTGAATCAGGTGTGTTGGAGCAGGGAAACACCTAAAACCTGCTGGATACTGGTACTGGAAAAGGAGTTGCTGATCCCTTTTATAGGGGTCACACTTCTCAGCCTCCCTGGAACGGTCTACTCCAGTGTACTGGAGAGGAGGGTCTGGTTGATAGTTGAGTCTCAGATAAAGGAGGAGCAATGTGGTTTTCGTCCTGGTCGTGGAACTGTGGACCAGCTCTTTACCCTCGCTAGGTTGATGGAGGGGTCATGGGGGTTTCCCAACCAATCCACATGTGTTTTGTGGATTTGGAGAAGGCTTATGACCGTGTCCCCAGGGGCACCCTGTGGGTAGTGCTCCAGGAGTATGGGGTGGATGGTCTTTTGTTGAAGGCCACCCGTACCAGAGGAGTGAATCTGGTCCTCATCTGGGTGTTATTTTCGACCAATCAGTGTCTCTTGAAGGTCACTCAAAACAGCTGGTCAGAAACTGTTTTTATCATCTGAGAAATATTTCTAAACTGAGAAAGTTGGTGTCAAAACCTGAACTGGAAATGGTTCTTCATGCTTTGATCTCCTCCCGTCTAGATGACTGTAACACACTTTTCACATGTTTGAACCAAAAAGCCCTTTATGGCCTTCAGCTGGTCCAGAACTCTGCAGCGAGGCTCCTCACTGGAGCAAACAGAAAAGATCACATCACTCCTATTCTGAGGTCTCTGCACTGGTTACCTGTTAAATGTAGAGTTCATTTTAAAATCCTGACTCTAACTTTCAGGGCCCTACATGGTCAAGCTCCTCTTTATGTTACTGAACTGATAAAGCCGTACGCTCCAACCCGAGCTCTCAGGTCCACAGACCAGAATCTCCTAACAGTTCCAAGGACCAGATTTAAAAGTCGAGGTGATCGCTCCTTCCAGTCTGTTGCACCGCGACTTTGGAATGACCTTCCTTTAGTTTGACGCTGTATAGACAGTCTGGACTCCTTTAAAAAGCAGTTGAAGACCCAATTATTCAAAACTGCTTTTAAATAACTATTTTGTGTTCTCTTGTTGTTGTTTATGATTTTGATTTGTAATGATATTTTGTTTATTTAATTGATTTTATTTGTTTTATCATGTTTGATTCTGTTTTCTGTGAAGCACTTTGTGATTTTTTCTGTGAAAGGTGCTATATAAATAAACTTTACTTACTTACTTACTACTTAGTAATGGCGCTTACTGATCAGTACCCACTCTGCTCGGTTTGATAGTATCAGCTCGCCCCCGCTCGGTTCGGGATGATTCTTCACTGTCATCTCAGGAAGGCAGAAGCGAGCGAGCAGATGGGCGGCACCTTAAAAGTGGCAAGGGGAAATCCGTGACATCACACACGTTCCGCTGCTGCAGCGGGTCTGAAGACGCAAGCCAAGCCTGTAGGTAAGCGTGAAACTTCAGCCGACCAATCAATCCACAGTGGGCGTGTAGCCCGGCTGAGTGGCCCTGCTCAGACCATCGAGGAGCAGGGTCGAGAAAAAGTGTGGGCTCGGCTCCGAAACGGACATGGGGGCTGTATCTGAAAGGTGAACTGGGCAAAACCGAGCAGAGCGGGTACTGGTCTGTAAGCGCCATAAGTCGGACCTGTTCCCAGTGAGGGTTGGACTCCGCCAGGGCTGCTCTTTGTCACCGGTCCTGTTCATAACCTTTATGGACAGGATTTCTTGGTGCAGCCGTGGTGTGGAGGGTGTTGAGTTTGGTGACAGGAGAATCTCGTCTCTGCTTTTTGCAGATGATGTGATCCTCCTAGCTTCATCAGGCTCTGACCTACAGCTCTTGCTGGGGAGGTTCGCAGCAACGTGTGAAGCAGCTGGGATGAGGATCAGCACCTCCAAGTCTGAAACCATGGTTCTCAGTCAGAAAAAGGTGGCTTGCCAACTCCGGGTCAGGAGAGAGGTCCTACCTCAAGTGGAGGAGTATAAGGAACTTGTGATCATGTTCACTAGTGAGGGAAAGAGGGAGATTGAGAGGTGGATCATGGCATCGTCAGCAGTGATGGACATTGAACCGGTCTGTTGTGGTGAAGAAAGCTGAGCTGTAAAAAAAAAAGCTCATATTTTACGCTGATTTGAATTCCAATCCTCATATGGTCACGGGTTTTGGGTAATGACTTAATGAACCAGATTGCAGATACAAGCGGATGAAATGTTTCCTCTGCAGGGTGGAGCCTCAGACATACAGTGAGGAGCTCGGACATCCAGGAGGAACTTGAAGTGAAACCTCTGCTCCTCCATATCGGGAGAAGCCAGTTGAGGTGTCTGGTCATTATCTGGTCAGGATGCTTCCTGGTCGCCTCCCTGGGAGGTGATTCAGGCAGAAGGCCCCTGGGCTGACACAGGACCTGCTTGAAGGATTATATCTCTAGGTTGGCCTGGGAATGCCTTGGGGGAGCTGGGGAGAGGAAAGTCTGGGATTTCCTACTCATGATGCTGCCCCCGTTATCCCATGAAGCGAGGCAAGGGTATTGGAAAGGAGGATCTGGTTGATAGTCAAATCTCAGATGGAGGAGGACCAATGTGGTTTTTGTGACCTGAGTTTGTGTTGGACTTTGTGTACCTGCATGTTCCTCTGTGTGTTTGTGGGTGTATGTGTGTTTCCATGTGGATTTGTCAGCTGGAGGGATTTGTGAATGAGGTTCAGGGAGAGGGAGGAGCCTCTCCATCACCATCCTCTGCTGGCGCAACACGATGGGATCACGCATCCCGAGGAACCTTTATCTGAGTGTGACTGGTTGTGGGTCAGACCGCTTTCAGGCTCCACTCTACAGCCGAGTGAATCAGCTGCTCGCTCTCCTGTGTTGGTGTTTAAGCTGCTGTTTCTCCAGACTAACTAATTACTGATGATTGTTGTGAAACGGATGGGGCATCATGCTGAACTCCACACAGGTTTCAAATTTCACTCTGACTGCCTACTTTGAGTCCAGCGTTGTAAATTATTTCAGTTTTCTGGTGGTGCTGTTCCTGTACGTGTTAATCGTTGTGTGTAACGTCCTGCTCATCCTGGTCATCTGTGTGAACAGGAGTCTACATCAGCCCATGTACATGTTTCTGTGCAGCCTGTTTGTGAATGAGCTGTATGGTAGCACAGCCTTGTTTCCCTTCCTGCTGCTTCAGATTCTCTCTGATGTTCACCTGATTTCTGCTCCTCTCTGTTTCCTGCAGGTTTACTGTGTTTACACCTATGCTCACATTGAGTTCTGTAACCTGGCCGTCATGTCTTATGACAGATACCTGGCCATCTGCTTCCCTCTGCAGTATCGAACTCTCATGACGCCCTCAAAGATCATGAAGCTGACGGCGCTGACGTGGCTGTTCCCGCTGATTGAATCTGCTGCTGGGGTCGCTATGACTGCAGCTCTGCAGCTGTGTGGAAACGTCATCAACAAGGTGTACTGCGACAGCTTCTCCATCGTGAAGCTGTCCTGCTCCTACACCACAGACAACATGTTCTCAGGAATCGTCTACATGCTGACCGTCATCTTGGGGATGATCCTCCTGATTATCTACACGTATGTTAAAATCCTCAAGGTGTGCTTCTCTGGGTCCAGACAGACCCGACAGAAAGCCGTCAGTACCTGCACGCCTCACCTGGCCTCCCTGCTGAACTTCTCCTTTGGCTGTTTCTTTGATATCTTCCAGAGCAGGTTCAATATGAGTCGAGTTCCTGGCGCTCTGAGAGTGGTTTTATCTTTATATTTCCTCACCTGCCAGCCGCTCCTCAACCCTCTGCTTTATGGGCTCAACGTGTCCAAAATACGAAGCTTCAGTAAACTCTTTGTTTTGGGGAGGCTGTGAGCCTCCTTTGGTGCTTTTAGACCTGTAACATAAACACGCTGCTCACACACATCTCTGAGTGTTTTTAGAACAGATTTCCTGAATGTTTCTGGTTTTTGTTGAACTCAGTTTTTGGTTTTATGTATGTCATGCAGAGCAGAAACATTCAAGCACAAAGAGAAGTGATGAGATTTGGGCTGCGTTTGAAATCTCCACTAGTTCACTCCATGGTGTTCACCATCTAGTCCTCCATACAGGAGGTATAACATTTACATTTACACCACCTGAACACAGTTTTCAGGTCAGCGTCTCGTAAAGAAATGGGCTCATAGGTCACTTGAATAAAACACCTGAATCTGAGCTGACAGATGGCATCATGGGAAATATAGTTACCATCATTAGTCTCCATAACACTGATGTCGTCTTTTATACCACATATTAGTGATCACTAGTGACACGTCTTCAGTGAAACGTATCACTGACTCCAGCATGGAGCAGCAGCTGCAGCACGACCTTCAACATCCAGACATTAGACATGGATCTGATCCAGGACCAGCCCCAGGCCTCCTCTCCTCTTTTAGAGACATATTCTCAAAGTTTACCTGTCCATATAAAAGTGACCATATCTCAGCAAATACATGGTTTATTTGTATTTGTTTGGTATAAAAGACAGATGAATCAGAATCAGTGAAATACATTTCACCAGATTAGAGAGCACCCCACTAAGTCTTTATTTATAAAGCTCTTGTGCTGATTAGAAACAGTAAAAACAGTTTGTTTTGTTTTAAACAGCTCCACTGAATCAACAGACCTCAGAATAAAGAGGGCAGAGTTCCAGAAACCTGGGCCCTGTCTCCTCTAGTCTTCAGCCTCGTATGGGAGACAACCAGCTGGCCTTGGTCACGTGACCCATAGAGACCTACTAGGGACATATAAACGTGGAAGTCCCTTGATGCTTGCTGATGCTTGATCATTCAGTGCCTTGAATGCCAGAACCAGAACCTTAAACTGGGCCCTGTAGTGGATGGAAAGCCAGTGGAGCTGGATGACTAGTGGTGACCGGACTCAGCGTTCTGTCCAGGCTGCAGACGCTCCACTGGTGCTTTTTTAGGCAGGAGAATAATGAGTTACAGTAATCAAACCTCAAAGAAACCAAACCATCAACGACTGCTTCCACCCTGAGAGATGATATTTCATAGATGGTAAAAACATGAGTGAACCAGAGACTGAATGTGAACCAGGGTCAAAGGTCAACCTAAGGTTCCTGGTAGAAGACTTATGAGGCTACAAGGACAAAGAGTTTCCTTTATTAGAGCTCAGTGTTCCTCTGGAGCAGAAACTAATATTTCAGTTTTATTTTTATTTAGCTGAAGGGAATGTTTAACCATCCAGCTTTTTACCGCGTCTGAACGCTTGGGAGAAATGCAGTCGGGAGTCTGGACACCTCCTGAGGCTTGAATGATGACTGAATGTGTAGCAGCTCCACATCAACAGTGATGTGAGCATACTGTATGTGCTGTAAGCCAATTTAGTAATTACATTCTTGAAAACAAAAACACCTATTGCAATGTATAAAATAAACTATTACCATTTTAATTAAATACATATTAAATACATTTTTTTAACCAATTTCCAGCCAGTGAATGTGGAAATTACTGTGTGCAAAGCAATGGAGTAGCAAAAGTCTGGAAAAAAGCTGCACAACACAAGTGGGACTCTAAATAGTTTGACAAGGTTGGCAGGTCTGAGTTATCTATCGATCTTAAAGATCCAGAACTAATTGTTCTCAGAACATCACTGAAGATGCTTGTTTTCCAGTTTCCACTAGCAGACGTAGAACCATCATAATACGTCCACAGAGCTCTCTGCACCAAGTTACTAAGGCTCTCCACCAGCAGAAATGACTTTTCTTATTAACAAAAATCATTTCTCCTTCTTTACAGTCTTTGATTGCAAATGAATACCAGTTATTGTTTTACCTAAATTGGGCACAACAATCACAAACACCACTGCACCGTCCTGGAGGGATGGTTTAATACAGCCCTGTCTTCAAGTCTCTCATTTCTGTTAGTTTTCATGCTCTGCAGCTTTAGAGGGGCCAAAAATAAACATGCTAACCAAACATCAGCTGGTGTGGTTCCAGCAGGAAGTTTCAATACCACAAAATTCACTAAAACCTGTCAGAGACATCAATGGGATGTAGGTGAAGCAGGTGAGAAAGCCCCGCCCCCTTTAGAATTCTATACCTCAGGTTGACTTACAGTAGATGGATTTTAACCCTCACAGATAAACTCAGTGAAGGTTCTTAGTAGGGGTGGGAGTTGCCACTCTCAGATCTGCCTATCACCCATATCCTTTTCAATTCCTGAGTAGTTCGTTAAGTGGCAAAAAAAAAAGATCTACGCAGTCTTCTGCACCATGAGCAACCAGAGTGCTATTTGAACCCCCCCCCCCCCCCCCCCCCCCCCCTTCCCCTGGTCATTAATCTTTCACCCCCAGGGGGTGGGGGCTCCTATGCACATCTCACTGGTCTGACTGCAATACCCCGGTTTCTGTCTGACAATCTACTCCCTGTGTTTGGAGGTGCAGTGTGAGCAGGGGAGGGGGCGGGACAAAGTGCAGCTTTGTGTGGTCTGGACAGAACCGGCCCTGCGTCCAGACCCGAACCGCTGCGGTGCCTTCACCCTCCCGTCCTCTCAAACAGCATGATGTAATCAGTGTGCGATCTGTGAAAAAAGCAGAGAGGAGGATCTGGCATTTGTTGTGAGTTCATCTCGGTGAGTAAAACAATGCCAGTTCCATCCGGGCTGCACAGAGCCGCGCCTCGTTAATAATAATAATAATAATGCATAGGTTTTATATAGCGCTTTTAACCACTACTCAAAGACGCTTTACAAAAACAAAAAGAAGGAAACTGTAAAATAAATTAACAGGGTTTAAATGCTTGGTTAAACAAGTAAGTTTTCAGAAGTTCTTTGAATTTCAGAAGTGAGTCAGCAGTACGAATATGTTGGGGGAGAGAGTTCCATAAGGTGGGAGCAGCTACAGAAAAAGCTCTGTCCCCAATGGTGCGATGTTTTGACGTTATTGTGTGAGAGAGGAGGTTGGAGGTCGAAGATCTGAGACACCGAGAAGGGCGATGGTGACGCAGAAGGTCAGACAGATAACAAGGGGCGAGGTTATTGAGGGCCTTGTAGGTGATGAGTAAGATCTTGAAGTGAATGCGCTGCTGAATGGGAAGCCAATGAAGGTTTTTTAGGACCGGGGTTATGTGATCTCTCTTGTTGGTATGAGTGAGGAGCCGTGCAGCTGAGTTTTGAACATACAGAAGTTTCTTTATGTGTGTGGATGGAAGACCATAGAGTAGGCTATTGCAGTAATCTATTCTAGAGGAGATGAAGGCATGGATGAGAGTTTCAGCTGCAATAGAGGACAGAATAGGACGGAGACGGGCAATATTTTGAAGGTGAAAGAAGGCTGTTTTAGTGGTATGACGGATGTGTGCTAGGAAGGAGAGTGAGGGGTCAAAAATGACTCCCAGGTTTCTGATCTGAGAGGATGGAGTGACTGTGTAACCGTCAATACTGAGCGTGAAATCTTTGGAGGAGGAGAGAAGGGATTTGGGTCCAGTTATGATTAACTCAGATTTATTGCAGTTGAGCTTGAGGAAGTTTGTAGACATCCAACTTTTTAGGGCATTGAGGCATTTTGTTATAGAGGAGACGGTAGTGGAGGTGATGTTTTTAGTAGATAGGTAGAGTTGGCTGTCATCGGCATAGCAGTGAAATTGGAGTCCATGGTGGCGAATGATACGCCCAAGGGGTAGCATGTAGATCAGGGGTCACTAACAGGCGGACCGCGGTCCGGATCCGGACCCAGAGCCGGCTCTGTCTGGACCCAGCAAATCCAGACCCGGTCCCTGGTCCTTAAGGAGCAGGCGTGTCCTGGTCCAGGTCCAGGTTCGTCGCTCACTCGGAACCCGCGGACCTCGCCCTCCCCCTGCCATGGTTCGGAGCTCAGTCCCGGACCGGAGT
>SSNR01000174.1:148421-159226 GCA_006937965.1 Callopanchax toddi | reverse complement strand
GGAATTAATCTCTGTGATGACATCATCTAAATCTCCCAGCAAGCAAACTGGAGGGAAAGCTGGAATATTACATTTCAGACACTTTGACAGGTCTTCACATATCCGGGACCAAAATCTCTGCACAGGTGGACAAAACCAAAGTGCATGAATATAGGTGTCAGGGGTGTTGTCTGTGCAGCTTGTGCAAATTTCAGATGGTGCATAACCCATCCTGAACATCCGATGACCTGTATAGTGAACTCTATGTAAGATTTTATATTGGATTAATTGTAAACTGGGGTTTCTAGTCATTCTAAAAGGTTTTAAACATGTCTGAGACCAGAAGTTTTGGTCATAACTGACTGATAGGTCCGCCTCCCACTTAGCTATAGGAAGAGATATCGAATCATCTACTTTAGACAGTAACCTATATATTTTAGATAGTAACTTCGGAGATTTGAGATTAAGGAAATCTAATACCCTTGATGGTGTTTGTAGCTCTGTTCTATTAAACTTAAATTTATGTTTTATTATAGATTTAATTTGCTGATAAAAACACCTAAAAAGCAGCACTCAGACCCACAACAAATTGCCAAAAACTGTAAGACTTTTTCTCTGATGTGGGTCCAACTTTAGCTTCTAGGATCCATCAGGCCCCGCTGGACCTTTAGATTACATGAAGTCTCCCGTTCCTGACTGTTTCATCATCCTGCCTGTTACTGAGGATGAAATTAAGGAGACCATTACTGAGTCAAAGGATTGCTCTCCAGGATATGAGAACACTGACAGTGAAATGTTCAAACCCTTATATAATTAAACCTTTAGTTCATATTTTTAACCTCTCCTTAGATAATGGAGTTATTCCCATAGAATTAAAAAGAGCAAAAATCACACTAGTCCATAAAGAAGATGACCCCGCCATCTTCAACAACAACTATAGACCCATATCCGTTTTACCAACCCTCTAAAGTTCTTGAAAAACTCATATTCAAGAGAGTAGCTCAATATTTGGACAAAAATATTTTATATGCACATCTGTGGTTTTAGGAAACAGCCTTCTACTGATGTGGCACTTGTTCATTTTTTGACTGATAACTAAGTATCTGTTAACTATAATGGATTAGAATCCCCTCTCCTACCTCTTCAGTGTGGTTTACCTCAAGGCTCCATTCTGGGCCCCTTGTTTAATTATATATTAATGACCTCCCTAACAGTGGCGGCTTGTCAATAGGGGGTGCTAGTGCGTTGCCCCACCAGTCCAAGAGGAAGAAGAAGAGATAGGAATCACAAAATATAAAAAACAAACATGAAAATAAAACTAAACGATCCATCCATTATATATACAATAAGTACTGTGTATGTATAATCTGCATTTAGGTGTAGTTTTAAAATGTTCTCTCACTATTTTTTACCAGACCAAAAGGTCGAGTGATCTACTTCCTGTTTCTTTTGGGTCTACTGCTCATGTCCTGGGCGCACTCAGCTTTACCAACAGACCTACGCTTTGTTCGCTGTTACTGACACATGCGCACTGGAAACAGCCTTTAGTGCAAAGTATAGGAGACCTGAAGGGCGCTGAATCTAGCGTCCGTGTCATGCGCAGAAAGGCAGAAGACTCAGACCAGCAGGACGGTGAACCCAGAAATGTTTGCTCTTGGCTTTATCATGGAGGAAACAAAATGGATATTTATTCAAAAAATCCTTCTTGGCAGCTTGTGACAACATAGTCGATTGATTCCATGTGTCCTGATTTAATGAACTCGATGGTGAGTGACCTCGTTTGTTTTTTTGTTAACAATATATCTGTTGCAGATTTTCTATTCAAAAACCCCATAGGCTTAGCTAGCCGCCTGTTCTAAGTCCTGATGAGTGAATTTCTACCTTAAATAGTGACATGTTTTTGCTATAGTTGAGGCCGAATGTTAAGAGAAATACTGATGCTGTTGACTGAATACGTTGGTTTATGTACTTTAGCCGTTTTGAGGAGGTTTTTTGTTACTTTTCCTTAAAACGTTATGGCGGCCTGAGGGAGTTTTGTGTGACTGAGTTTGATGGGACCCATCAGTGGATTTGACTTTATTTTGTTGTTAATTCCCTTCATTAGTTGAGCTGATTGTCATGACCTGCTTGGTTAGTGTTTGTTGTCTGAATTGTAACATTAATGATCTGACTGTGTTAGTTAGAGATGTATTTATGTGTTTGTGGTGTCAGTAGAAAGCTAATTGTGAATATTAAGTTATGTTTCTGACCTTGTGTAGGTCAGGTTGTTTTTTCCCTGAAACTCTTACAACTTCTGTTTTGACCACATTGTGTGTGTGTTTTATTTGTATCTGATTATATTGATATTATTCTAAGGTCTCCTCATGAAGACTTTATGATTTCTTTACTGTTTGATGTGTAGAATTAGACCTAACAGCTCCACATTGTTAGAGAACTGGTGGTAGGGATTTTTACCAGCAAAATATTCAGTCAGATGAAAATATTTTGCTTCATTCCCTGCCCTAGTGGTGATGATATGTGATTTTTTGCGCATCTGAATACTGACTTGCAAAAATGCGCCCCACCCAAAAAAATGTAACCAGCCACCACTGGTCCCTTATGTTTCAGACAAATTGTCTAAAATCTTATTTGCAGATGATACCAGTGTGTTTTATTCCAATAAATAATATGTTACTCTTATAAATAAAGGTAGTTAAAGGTGTGTTTTACTCATTTTTTTATACTTTTGCAGTGTTCTCTAGTGTAAATCAATGCCTATGAGTCATACAGTATTTATAAAGAAAAAGCTGTGATGTTTCTATTCTCTGATGCAGAAGTTTGCTGATTCAGAGGTCTGCTTGAAACAGCAGGTTTCCTCATTATTATTAATGATATGCACAACCCTCGCTTCTGATTGGCCCTAGGAATTTGATCCCAAATCTGAGGGCGAAGGAGAAATTTTAGAGGAAGTGCTTCCTCAGCGTTTGTCAATGAATGTTTCAGAATGGTAATACCTACATGTGAACTGACATTTTCTCCTAAAAGAGCAGAACGTTCTGCTGTGACACCCGAACCGAGGTGAAAGCTGACCGTAGGACGTGGGAGTTGCTATGTTAACATAACTACATGAACATTAAGTGTAACACAATGTGAGTCAAGATCATGAAAAATCTGTGTTTCTTAAGACTTTGTGGGTCAATTCACTTTAAGAATATTCTTGAATGTAAATTTAAATAATAATAATATATTTTACTGGCCAATGAGACCCATCAGACCTGAAACTTGGCTTGAACTTGTCCCTGAGACTTGACCTTGTCTGTCAGACCTGAGACTTGTTTTGGGCCTGTCCCTCAGACCTGAGACCTGGACTTGTCTTCTGTCCTCTCCCTGTTCTAATAGGTTGATAATAGTATGGTTATTTATCACATGTAAAAGCTACTGTTTTTTTACTCACCTTCTGCTAATTTATCCAGTTTTACGTAGGATTTACTCGAGAAGCTCTGTGCTCTGAGACCGGGTTTAAACAACTGTATTTGATAAATGCAGGAATCTCTAGGCTCATTAATTACAGGGAGTTATTGTACGTACCTTGTTTGACGGATAGAAGCTGAGTCAAGAATAAATATTTTCAATATTTATTAGAAAAGCTGACGAACATTTGCAAACAGATTAACATTTGAGGTAGAAATTTGGTTAACATATCAATAAGTAGGATATTCTAAAATTGATCTTCTGAGTTTAAGAACCTGAGTCTTGTGATGATATGAAGACTAGGGAGTTAACTTAAAGGGGTTTTAGTTACCAGGGATGAAGTGGAGAGGTTACTTTGGGTGGAGCGGCCTAGGTGTAGGTTTTAGCGTATCAAAGTAGCCTAGACTTTACCAGATCATGGATTTCTTACGGAAAGTCGTTCCTGGATCGCGTCCGGCTGGTGGAGTTCGACGAGGAAGCGGAGAATTCCCCCTCGGTCGATCTGAAGCCCTGACAGGTGGATGACCCGCCCGGGCAGCGGAAAACGTCCAGTGGATACGACCTTAGCAGATCCACGGCCGGTTCAGCTGAGCGGTGGCTTTCTTCCCCATTCTGGTTGAGATAGAGGCAGACGGGTGTTGTCTGTGCCTCAGGGGTAAGAAGCTTTCATCGACCGCTAAAGGGGCTCGTTACCCGTCACTCGGGGCGGTCGGCACCGAGAACAACACTGTGTAGCAAGTGACAGTGTGTCTTTACTCCTCCACGGCTGGTGGAGAACTCTTTACTTCCTCTCTGGGGCAGACAGCTGAGAGGAGCCGTGAGAAGACGTGGGCCAATCAAAAGACTTAAACAAGGCACGTGATTCAGGTCTTAAAGTCGTAAGTCACCTTTATGGCAGGAGTATTAAAAATGATACTTATTTATCCTCAGCAAAGTAGAAATAAGTAATAACACTGATTTAACCTTTTAGCAAAGTAACAATAATACTGAAGCTGGATCAACATTCACAACGTGTCAGAACGGATCGGCTGAAACCTCTGTGAGTTTGAGTGTAGCGTGTGTGCGGCTCAAACGCGGCAGTAATTAGCGCTGAGCGTTCGCGTACACGCAGTTAATCTCGGAGCAGCCGTGCGGTTCTCGATGGAAGCGAGACCGCGGGACTACTCCGATAAGTAAGTAGTAAAACTGACTTACTGGTAGGTTGAGGATGAAGCTCGGAAGCCTGGTAGGTTTAGATGAAGCTCGTAGCATGAATGAATGAATCGATGACTGAGCACAGGTGTGTGGGCTGAAGGGTCATTTATAGAGGAGGTGAAGCCAGAGGGATGATGGGAAATGGAGTCTTAGCGGGAGGAGCGGTCAGAAGGAGGGGAAACCGTGACAGTACCCCCCCCCTCCAGGGGCGGCTCCAGAAGCCCTAGACTGACGGGCACGGAAGTCAGAGATGAGGGTCGGATCCAGAATGGAGCGAGCGGGTTCCCAGGAGCGTTCCTCAGGGCCGTAACCCTCCCAGTCCACGAGGTACTGCCACCCACGACCTCGACGACGGGCGTCCAGGATGCGCCGAACAGTGTAGACCCGGTCGCCGTCGACGAAGCGAGGAGGCGGAGGAGAGAGAGAGGGCACCAGGGGCGAGGAGACGTAGGGCTTGAGCTGAGAGACATGAAAGACGGGATGGATCTTGAGAGTCGAAGGAAGACGAAGACGGTAGGTGACAGGGTTGATGGAGTGGTCGATGACATAAGGACCAATAAAGCGAGGGGTGAGCTTCCTGGACTCGGTCCGGAGGCGCAGGTTGGAGGTGGAGAGCCAGACCTTGTCGCCGGGCTGGAACGAGGGACCGGGCCGGTGACGGCGGCGATGCTGGCGGACGTACTGGGACTGGGCCCGAGCGATAGCAGCACGAGCTTTGACCCAGGCCAGCCGACACCGACGGACCATGTTCTGGGCAGCGGGAACTTCCACCTCCGGTTCCTGGTGACCGAAGATGGGCGGCTGGTAGCCGTAGCACACCTCGAATGGAGACAGGCTGGTGGCAGAGGAGACATGTATGTTGTGGGAGAGCTCCGCCCACAGGAGGTATTTGGGCCAGAGCGACGGCTGGGTGGAGACAAAGCAGCGGAGGTAACGTCCTAGCTGCTGATTGGCCCTCTCAGTCTGGCCGTTGGTCTGAGGGTGGTAGCCGGACGAGAGACTGGACGTAGCACCCACCAGACGACAGAACGCCTTCCAGAACCGGGCGGTGAACTGGGGGCCTCGGTCGGACACCACATCCGTGGGGAAGCCGTGCAGGCGCACCACGTGCTCAAGGAGGAGTTCTGCAGTGCGCTTGGCCGTGGGGAGGCCAGTGAGGGCCACCAGGTGGACTGCTTTGGAGAAGCGGTCCGTGATGGTGAGTATGGTGTCCAGACCGTCCACGACTGGGAGGCCGGTGACGAAATCCAGTCCTATGTGGGACCACGGCCGTTTAGGGACTGGAAGGGGCTGAAGGGACCCAGAGGCTGGCTGGTTAAGGGACTTGGAGCGAGCGCAGACGTCGCAGGCAGAGGTGTACTCCTTAACATCCTTCGCCATTTGCGGCCACCAGAGGGCCCGCTGGAGGAGCTTGAGGGTCCTGGCGAAGCCCGCATGGCCGGACAAAGGTGAGGAGTGAGCTCACGTGAGGGCTTCCTGACGACAGCCTGTGGGAACGTAGAGGCGGTTGTTGGGAGTTTCTGGAGGAGCCGGGTCATTGGGGAGTGCTGCTCTGATAGAGTCTTCCAGGGGCCAGTGGAGAGGGGCCAGGAACCGTTGGGACGGCAAGATGGGACTGGGGTCTTGAGAGGGAGCGGAGTGCGTGAATTGACGGGACAGAGCGTCAGCCTTGTGGTTCTTGGAACCGGGTCGATAGGACAGCAGGAAGTTGTAGGGTTCGAAGAAGAGGGCCCATCGGGCCTGGCGAGGATTGAGCTGTTTAGCGGACTGGATGTGGATGAGGTTTTGGTGGTCTGTCCAGATGGTGAACGGCTCCACCGTCCCCAACAACCACTGTCTCCACTCCTCGAGAGCCCACTTAATGGCTAGGAGCTCACGGTCTCCCACACCGTACTTCTGTTGGGTGGAGGAGAACTTGCGGGAGAAGTAGCTGCAGGGATGGAGTTTTTGGTCGGGACCCCGCTGAGACAAGATGGCGCCGGCGCCAACGTCAGAGGCGTCGACCTCCACCACAAAGGGTCTCGTGGGGTCCGGGTGGAGCAGTATGGGTGCTGAGGTGAACCGTCTAATGAGGTCTCGGAAGGCTTGGTTGGCGGTAGGGGGATGACAGAATGGACGGGGCTGATTGGTTGGTTTGGTTAAAGAGGTGAGTGGGGCGACTATGGAGCTGTAGTCCTTAATGAAGCGGCGGTAGAAATTGGCGAACCCCAGGAAGCTTTGGAGCTGCTTGAGACTGGTGGGGTGAGGCCAATCTGCGACAGCGCGGACCTTTTGGGGGTCCATAGAGAGGCCCTCGGAGGAAATGATGAAGCCTAGGAAGGCCACGGAGGTCTGGTGGAAGGAGCACTTCTCCAGTTTGCAGAACAGGCGATTCTCTAGGAGTCTGGAGAGCACAGCCCGGACGTGGTGGACGTGTTCGGCCTCTGATCGGGAGTAGATCAGGATGTCGTTGAGGTAGGCGAACACCCACCGGCCCAACATGTCTCTCAGAACGTCATTGATGAGACGCTGGAACACGGCGGGGCTGTTACACAGGCCGAAGGGCATGACGAGGTACTCCCAGTGCCCTGTAGGGGTGATGAACGCGGTCTTCCACTCGTCCCCCTTCTTGACGCGCACCAGGTTATAGGCGCTCCTCAGGTCGAGTTTGGTGAAGATGCGGGCCTGAGAGAGAGAGTCGAGGGCAGTGGACATGAGCGGTAGGGGGTGACGGTCTCTGATGGTGATTTTGTTCAGGCCCCGATAGTCTATACAGGGGCGTAGGCCTCCGTCTTTCTTCTTTACAAAGAAGAAGCCGGCAGCCCCTGGGGAGGTGGACGGGCGGATGAACCCCTGCTGGAGCGCCTCTGAGACGTACTCATCCATGGAGCGGGTCTCAGCTGGAGACAGGGAGAACAGGCGGCCACGTGGAGGCGTGGTGCCCGGTTGGAGTTGGATCTCCATGTCGTAGGGGCGGTGAGGAGGCAGGGTGGAGGCCTGCTCTTTGTTAAAGACCCGGACTAGGTCCTGATAGGGAGCAGGGACACCCTCCAGAGGAGTCTGAGGCAGGCTAGGTGTCTCTGTGGTCTTACTGGGGAAGCAGGAAAGGTGGTGATGGCAAGTGGGGCCCCAGTGAACTAGACTGTTGGTGGACCAGGAGATGTGAGGGTCATGGAGGCAGAACCACCGGTGACCCAGGATGAGCGGTGTGGAAGGAGCGGAAATGATGAGGAATTGAATGGTTTCATGGTGGTCCCCCACTCTCATCTGGATAGGTTGGGTCTGATGTTGGACTGGGAAGGGATGAAGGGGGCGACCATCCACAGAGGTGACCGGAATAGAACGATCCAGTTTACACCGGGGAATTTGGAGTCGGTTGGCCAGGTTCTGGTCTATGAAGTTGTCGGCTGCTCCTGTGTCCAACAGAGCTTCGAGTTCGGTAGACCCCTGGTCCAGTAGGAGGGTTAGTTTGAGGAGGAAACGGTTAGAGGGGGAAGTGGCAGCACCCGGTAAAACACCCCCGACGTTTACCGGGTCTCGTCGTTTCCCGACGGCGGCCGCAGTGGGCACTGAGGGCGGCGATGCTCCGGAGAGCCGCAGTAGGCGCACCTCCCCTCTCTCCATCTGCGCTGCCGTTCCTCTGGGGTCAGGTGACCCAGTTGCATGGGTTCCTCTTTAGAGGCGAGGGGCGTGACCGCGCTGGGAGAGACCGGTCGAGCCGCCGGAGCAGCGGGGTGAGGGGCTCTTGAGGAGCGGGGGCGAGTGAGGACACGCCGGTCGATCTGTAGGGCCAGGTCCGCTACAGCGTCCAGAGTGTTGGGGAGCTCGCGGCCCACCATCTCGTCCCTGATGTAGTCGGCCAGTCCCTCGACGAACACGGACTTCAGAGCCGCGTCCTCCCACTTTAGCTTAGCGGCTAGGGTCCGGAACTCCGCCACGTACTGGCACACAGGACGGGCCCGTTGACGGAGTCTGAGCAGCTGGGACTCGGCTCCGACCTCGCTGCTGGGAGGAACGAACATCTTCCTCAGCTCCTTGACGAACGCCGGATAATCATTGCAGGCAGGGGATTTGTTGTTGTACAGAGCCGCAGCCCACTCCTGAGCTCGACCGGTTAGCAGCGATGTTAGCAGAGCTACACGGGAGCAGGCTGAGGTGTACTTGGTCGGCTGGCACTCGAACAACATGTCCAGCGAGGTTAACAACCCATCGGGGCGGCCGTCGATTCCGTTCCAGCGGTCCGGAAGGTGGATGTGGGGTTCCAGAGCTGAAACCGTTTGGTGTCGCTGGAGAGCGGTGACGGACGCCGTGAGCTGGAGCACTGTGTTGTTCAGCGACTCGATCCGGAGGTTCTGGCGATCCACTACGGAACGCAGGTGGGTCAGCTCAGAACGCATCCGCTCAAACTCAGCAGGGTCGGTTGTGGGCTCAGTCATCCTGTCAGAACGGATCGGCTGAAACCTCTGTGAGTTTGAGTGTAGCGTGTGTGCGGCTCAAACGCGGCAGTAATTAGCGCTGAGCGTTCGCGTACACGCAGTTAATCTCGGAGCAGCCGTGCGGTTCTCGATGGAAGCGAGACCGCGGGACTACTCCGATAAGTAAGTAGTAAAACTGACTTACTGGTAGGTTTAGATGAAGCTCGTAGCATGAATGAATGAATCGATGACTGAGCACAGGTGTGTGGGGTGAAGGGTCATTTATAGAGGAGGTGAAGCCAGAGGGATGATGGGAAATGGAGTCTTAGCGGGAGGAGCGGTCAGAAGGAGGGGAAACCGTGACACAACGCTGTAAGAGAAAGTGCATTAATCATTTTAAGACATTTCTGTAACAGATTAAAGTGTCATTTTAGCAAGAGACACCAAGAGTGTTTATTATTATTATTATTATTATTATTATTAAATAGAGTCCGGTGGATTCTTCTGACACGACCGAAACCTTGGAGGAATGTTGATTCAGGTTAAAGCATAATAAAAGAGTCATTATAATCCGAGTTATTGGGAAGAAGATGGATTATTGTTTTGTGATGGTCACGTGATCAGAGGTTATAGCATATTTGATAATCCTACACACCAAAGACCTTGTTGTCAAGCACCTCTCTGGGCGGTAGATGATGATTGGAGGAGAGCCCACCATCAGGGGAGTGGCTACAGCTGTAGTATAATATAATAATCATATGATGAAGGGTGTGTTGACATCATGTGCTCTGCTGCTGTGTGGGAGACTCTATCAGGACCCTTTTCAGGAGCTAATCACAGCTAGATGGGTCGTCTGAAGCCTGTGTAGAAACTACTTCTGACTTTAAAATGTTGAGTTTTCTAATTTCAAGGTTTATTTTGGCAACTTGTATAAAATAAGTTTTCCTTCCTGCAGTTTAGGTCAGAATGTGAGGTTTCCTGGTGAGGCGTTGATCCAGTGAAGGTCTCTATGGTAGTGTTCCAAACTAAAATCAGGATGAAGGTTAACTCTACTCAGGTTTTATATCTGACTCTAAACGCCTACCTGGACACAGGTGTGTTGACATCCTTGTTCTTCCTGATTGTTCTGGTAGTGTACGTGTTAATCGTTGTGTGTAACGTTCTGCTCATCCTGGTCATCTGTGTGAACAGGAGTCTACATCAGCCCATGTACATGTTTGTGTGCAGCCTGTTTGTGAATGAGCTGTATGGTAGCACAGCCTTGTTTCCCTTCCTGCTGCTTCAGATTCTCTCTGATGTTCACCTCATTTCTGCTCCTCTCTGTTTCCTGCAGATCTTCTGTATTTATACTTATGGAAGTATAGAATTTACTAACCTGGCTGTCATGGCCTATGACAGATATATTGCAATTTGTCATCCTCTGCAGTATCAAACCATAATGTCTGGTAGGAGAACAGCCTTTCTTGTTGCTGTCATATGGGTCCCTCCTGTTTTTGCTGTTGGAGGAACAACTTTCCTGACTTCCTCTTTGCAGCTTTGTGGAAATCTGATGAATACAATCTACTGTGAAAATCACTCTGTCATCAAACTGGCCTGTTCTGAGCCCAGAGTCAATAACATCTATGAACTAGTTATGACTTTCCTCACAGTCTGTCTACCATTATGTGTCATCCTCTTCTCCTACATCAGGATCCTGAAGGTGTGTTTCTGTGGGTCCAGACAGACCCGACAGAAAGCCCTCAGCACCTGCACGCCTCACCTGGTCTCTCTGATCAACTACTCCTTTGG
>SSNR01000174.1:118673-148411 GCA_006937965.1 Callopanchax toddi | reverse complement strand
AAGTGCATTAATCATTTTAAGACATTTCTGTAACAGATTAAAGTGTCATTTTAGCAAGAGACACCAAGAGTGTTTATTATTATTATTATTATTATTATTATTAAATAGAGTCCGGTGGATTCTTCTGACACGACCGAAACCTTGGAGGAATGTTGATTCAGGTTAAAGCATAATAAAAGAGTCATTATAATCCGAGTTATTGGGAAGAAGATGGATTATTGTTTTGTGATGGTCACGTGATCAGAGGTTATAGCATATTTGATAATCCTACACACCAAAGACCTTGTTGTCAAGCACCTCTCTGGGCGGTAGATGATGATTGGAGGAGAGCCCACCATCAGGGGAGTGGCTACAGCTGTAGTATAATATAATAATCATATGATGAAGGGTGTGTTGACATCATGTGCTCTGCTGCTGTGTGGGAGACTCTATCAGGACCCTTTTCAGGAGCTAATCACAGCTAGATGGGTCGTCTGAAGCCTGTGTAGAAACTACTTCTGACTTTAAAATGTTGAGTTTTCTAATTTCAAGGTTTATTTTGGCAACTTGTATAAAATAAGTTTTCCTTCCTGCAGTTTAGGTCAGAATGTGAGGTTTCCTGGTGAGGCGTTGATCCAGTGAAGGTCTCTATGGTAGTGTTCCAAACTAAAATCAGGATGAAGGTTAACTCTACTCAGGTTTTATATCTGACTCTAAACGCCTACCTGGACACAGGTGTGTTGACATCCTTGTTCTTCCTGATTGTTCTGGTAGTGTACGTGTTAATCGTTGTGTGTAACGTTCTGCTCATCCTGGTCATCTGTGTGAACAGGAGTCTACATCAGCCCATGTACATGTTTGTGTGCAGCCTGTTTGTGAATGAGCTGTATGGTAGCACAGCCTTGTTTCCCTTCCTGCTGCTTCAGATTCTCTCTGATGTTCACCTCATTTCTGCTCCTCTCTGTTTCCTGCAGATCTTCTGTATTTATACTTATGGAAGTATAGAATTTACTAACCTGGCTGTCATGGCCTATGACAGATATATTGCAATTTGTCATCCTCTGCAGTATCAAACCATAATGTCTGGTAGGAGAACAGCCTTTCTTGTTGCTGTCATATGGGTCCCTCCTGTTTTTGCTGTTGGAGGAACAACTTTCCTGACTTCCTCTTTGCAGCTTTGTGGAAATCTGATGAATACAATCTACTGTGAAAATCACTCTGTCATCAAACTGGCCTGTTCTGAGCCCAGAGTCAATAACATCTATGAACTAGTTATGACTTTCCTCACAGTCTGTCTACCATTATGTGTCATCCTCTTCTCCTACATCAGGATCCTGAAGGTGTGTTTCTGTGGGTCCAGACAGACCCGACAGAAAGCCCTCAGCACCTGCACGCCTCACCTGGTCTCTCTGATCAACTACTCCTTTGGCATTTCCTTCGAAATGTTAAAGAGCAGGTTTGACGTGGACAGCATCTCCACAGTGTTGAAGACATCTCTGGTATTTTATTTTCTTAGCTGTCAGATGTTCTTTAACCCGGTTCTGTACGGCCTGAACCTGTCCAACATACGTAACCAGTGTAAGAGACTGATTCTAGACTCTGTCAGGAAACATTAATAGCCATGTGTTCATGTAAAGAACGAATAAGTAATAAAGTAAATATTTATCCTGGATGGTGCAAATGTTAGTGATGATTTTTATGCAGTAAATTTATGCTAATGCAACATTTTGATGGGAAGCTAACTTTAGTTCCTTTTGCAACTGATAATCAATTAAAGGTAAATTGAGGACAAACTATTAAACATTATAAAATGTGACCAAAATCAAACATATGAGCTCTTTTGTCCTCATAAACCATGTTCTGTGTCAGGTTCTAAAGCTGTACGTTCCTTATAAACAAATGCCTCCTCACAATGTCTACATGCTCTAGATCCAGTCATGGAGCTCTGAGGTTCATAACAAACCTTAAAACGCTGACTCATCACTGTACATCGCACTCTGGTGTTGGATGGTCTGCTTTGTCCTGTCACAGATTAAACCATTGGCATGTTTTAATTTACAAAACTATTCTTGTTTCATCCCATCATGTCTACAGAACTGCATCTTCCAAAAGACAACAGGAGGCTACTGTATGACTCGTTCCTATTAAATGTACCAAGGTTTCGCACTGAGTTGGGGAAAAAAGCTTTCAGATCTTCTGCTCTTAAAGGCTAGAATACACCGGACACGTCGGCGACACGCCACGTCGTGGCTGCGGCGTTATTTTGATTTAACACCATTCTAGTCCATCAGATCACTCACACAGAGCTCGCCACAACGCGTCCCAGACACGCGAGACGCCGCCAGCCCGCTAAAGATTCGCACCAGTTTAAAAGGGAGCGCCAGTCGCAGCTGTGCGCGTGTGTCATGACATGTTGAATACTTTCTGACACCGGCATTACCATGACACCGACGTTACGACGCAGAACGGCTCCTATTACGGCACACAGAAATAAACCGCCACAAACATTACGGCACACATAAACAACAGCTTCATTAAACAGCTTACTTACCCATTTTGAAATAATTAGAATTAGGTTCCCACAGCACACGACGGCAGCTCTGATCACATATAAACAAAGAATTCACTTCCCGCTTCCAGTTTTCAATTCCCGCGTGATGTTGTGACTATCGCGCGATTATTTTAAGCAGCGTCCTACGGCGCGCTGTGTCAGGACCGCGTCTTGTGTGAGTACAAGACTCGCCAACACCGCAGCCAAGAGGTGGCGCATCGCTGAGGTATCCGGTGTATTCCAGCCTTTATTCATGGAATCAGCTCCAAAACCAGCTGAACCTGCAGGATCTTATCTCAGTGAGTGAGTTTAAAGTGATAATATGCAACTTTTTCATATTTTTAAATCTTTTCCTTGAGCCAGTATGTGCTAATGACCCTTTACAAAGTTAATGAAAAGTCACTTAGCCCCATCTGGTGATTACAGCCGGAAAACCACGATTGCAAGATGTCCGTCGCCGTCACGGTACCCAGGAAGTGTCTCACGAGGGTTAGGCTAACCCAAAGTGGCTAGCTGTTATGCTAGCGCTGGAGTGTTTTTAGCTCATGATTCCTGCTTTTTTTCCATCTCTCCCTGCTTGAACACAGCTGATTTCTTTGAAAGAGTAAATAACCGCTCCTGTAGAAAGCTATGAAGGCTGAGGAGACATTTCAACAGGTAGATATTGGCGTTTAGAAGCTGAAACAATATGCTAACTTGTTTAATGCAGTAATTTAAAACGGACACCAGAGGGAGCCCAAAACAAGCAAAACTGCATATTATCACTTTAAACAGGCTTTAACTGCTTTACATACTCAGACACCTGGATGTAAATGCTCTGATCTGTGAATCCTGTTACTGACTCTGCTGTTTGTTCTGCTGGTGATCTTAATGTACATGTGCTTTTTGTGATGTGGGAACTGTTTCCTGGTTGTGTGTTATGGAAAGCCGTTTTAGTCCAATTTAAATAAATAAATAAATAAATAAATACTGTTAAGGAAATAATTAATAAACACTTCATGAAATAAATATTCCCCTTAAATAAATAAAATAATGCTCTTACTGATACATAGTAATTAATATATATTCCATTAAATAAATTAATGTCCTCTTGAAATAAGAAAAGGTTTCTGAAAATAATATATATGTAGCCCGTCATAAAGAGTGAGACGGCACAAGAACTAACCTTCTGTGGGTTCTTTATTCCCCGACTATACCAAAAAGAAATACAGCATTAAAGCAGCTCTCTGGAGCATTTTTCTCTGTATCAAAGTTTTCTAAATGTTTTAAATGATATTTCAGGTCTAAACTATGATCTATGGGTTGAGTTCCACAACATCTGTCATTCTGATGAAGACCCTCCTTCCTCCTAGAGACCCCTTTCCATTTTTTCTTGCCGCCGACATTTTTCAGCCAATGAAATTCAAATTTCTGCATTGTCTGAATATGCACGCGCATCGACCAAACCTGAACCAGTAGGGGGCGCTGTCGTACAGGACGCTCCGTGTGTTTCTCTGCCGTCTCAGCCGTTCACTGAGGACTCACGGCTCATTTCTACTAAAAACCTACCCATTCCCCAGCTAAAGATGGATTTATTTTTATTTTTAAACCTTTCACCTCACAGAATGGCAAGGCTTGACAGGGTTATGCGTTTATTTTGGTCAGAAAGTTCATCCAGGGCCGAGTCAAGTTCAGCTTCAGAGTCCAGCAGCAGCTCTCTGCTAACAGAGCTAATATCAGAAGCAGCAGGGACAGAGAGGGCTCATCAGACCCTCGTAGTAGTGTTGGAATAAGATTGTGAACTTTGAGTGATTAAACCCTACACATTGAGCTGTACAGTTCATGCCCGCAACATATATGCATCGTGTGCACGCGCGCACACGCGAACGGACGCGCATGTCGAGATGTTTTGAGAAGGAGTCTTTGGACGCTAGATTCAAAAACTGCTCTCTTGATGAAATCCTCCAGAGTGCGGCTTTAATACTAGAACTTTGAGGAAAGTTAAATTGTATTTTAATGACATAGAACTCCCATAGGCTAAGTAACAGTATGGACAGGTGACCTAAGGTATTGTTTTTAGAAAGCTTGAATCACAGTACTTCAGTCCCTTTTTAGTAAACAGTCTATAGAACCTGAAATCTCCAGCTAACTCACTAGTAGCGTTATTTTACATTTACTGAGCACAGACAACAGTAGCGGCTCGTTTTCTATGAAAACAAAAATAACAAAAAAAACACAGATAAATAGACAGAGCACATCTGAACAAGTTACAGTAAATGCATTACTCAAATAGAACACAGTCATTAACATTCAGCCTTACAGACATTCATTAAATCAAAATACACTTTTTGGACAAAGAAAAATAATGAACTCACTCACTGTGAGATGAATCCTGAACACTAAGCTGCACGTGTGGAGCTCAGTACAGCACTAGAATCTCCCCTCTGAGTAGTGCAGAAACATTTAAAGTTAAACAATCATAATCAGAACAGAAAGTCTGACAGATATCCAAGTTGAAACAAAAGTATTCCAAAACTTACGCCTTTTCACTATCCAGCAACTACTTGATAGTTTCCTCGTCATGCAAAGTCTCATGAATGTCTACAAAACCAGCAGGAACACGGAGTTATAAGCACCAAACTCAACTTTCTCGATGAAACACCCTATTTCTCACTACTTAAGTTGATAATTTTGACATTATGTTATGACTTTTCATGTATTTATCATGCACATGGACAAAACATACCATTTCAGTCCTCTGCTCTGTCGTTCTCCCACGTGTTACAGCAGCACAACGTTTTACGACACCCTGCACTGCTCAGGAGCTGCTCCTAAAAGGACAGTGTCCCCGAAACCCCCAGACAGCTCTCACAATAACCATTACATGAGGAGGAATTCCTAGGGGAATTTTAGGAGTATGTGACCTTTATTTGCCCTGCTTCCAGTCTATTATGAAGAATACTAAGTTCACCTGGCTACATATAATTATGATTTTTTTTCCCCCCAAGTACGTTGAGAGGTCAAATCAAATGTTTACCGGTGAGTAACCGGGCCACTGAAAGCACGTTTCAAGGCCAACTAAAATCTAAACAAACCAAAATCACCCCACTCAGTGTGGCAGGCATTCAGCAGGTGCACAGTGGAAGAGCGCACACACACACACACACACACACACACGTGAGAAGTCCCCACCACCAAGTCCTATGGCCCCCTGCTGGAAGCTCAGCCTGGAATAAAAGACAAAAAAAGTTAAAAACTGACAAGTCCAAGCAGTAGCCTACCGTGAATAACTAGTGGTAAATAGAAAAAATTTGCCACATTACAATTTCAAAGATGTGTGTAAAATAATAAAATACTGGACACACTAAAACTACAGTGAAAACCAATTCATCAGCAGCATTCCTGCTCCTTCACCTGCATTAAAAAAAATTGTTTTATCCAAAACACTGTTCTGTGTATTATAGCAGATCAATACAACTTATTTAGTATTATTTAGAATGAAACGCTGAAAGTAAAAAAAAAAATCTCCATTTCACAAGTATTTTATTTTTTGTAGAGAGTGATTTGCTGCAACATGGCTTTCTCAGCTGCATATCGACTCATCCCTCCCATTTTTCCAGGACTTTGTCACCTGAAAAACATGCACAAAAGCATTAGTTCACACACTGACAAACGTTTATTTTAATTACTTGCATACTAACTGTAGTGTATTTCTGTTGGTTCTCTCTGCTGTGTGTTGTTGGAGGAAGAAATCTCTGCTGAGACAGACTTTTGCTGAAAAGAAGGTTCTTTATTGCAAAGCCCGTCACAATACAGTTGATGTCATCAACAGGTCTCTCTCTCTCTAAAGCCAGGACGAGAAGAGCGCCCCGACCAACCTCTGGCCGGCTTTTATACATTCTCGGCTTCTTTGTCTAAGACATCTGGTTTTCGCCTCTAACTTTGAATGATAATGACCAACCCCTTGAGTCATAGTGTTTTTGACAAGGATAACATACATGAACACGTTCTCATCTGTATTAATATTTTCTGTTAGAGTAGGGGGTATCCGCATCTGTTCCAGGTTAGGCTTAAGGCCCCAAAAACAGATCAATGAGTTTTCTGGTCATTGGGTTTAAAGCAGAAAATACTGTATACCATTCACCTCATAACCACTCGTGATCTCGAATCACGAGTAATCACGAGATCACGGATACAAGCGGCCGAAATGAGTTTTCTCCACAGGGTGGCCGGGCTCAGCCTTAGGCAGGCATGGACTGGCCATCTGGCATACCGGGCAATGCCCGGTGGGCTGGCGCACCTATTTGGGCCGGTCCCGACTGATGTTGTTTGGAACCGACCGGCCCACCGGGTCAGCTGTTTGTTGAGTTGCGATTTAAAGCGTGAAGAGGCCCCAACGCCTGCTTTCTCCGGACTGCATAAAGGGGCTGCAGGCTGCGCCGTCGCTCCGCCCGCGCGCATCACGCACTGTGCCTAGTGCACCATGCGTCCATGGGGAGCACATAAAAAAATCGGGCTATTATAATGTTCATACTAACGTAATATTTAAAATAAAAACGTGTAAAGCATGTTAATAAGCAATGACAAAACTAAAATATTTGCTGGAAAAAGATGGACCTCTCTCCAGTCTCCCCACCACCTCCCACCCCAGCATTAGGGGGCTGGAGGTGGAAGAGGCAGCGGGGTGATGACTGCCCGTCACTTGCCGGTAAGACTTTTAAATACAGGTGATGTTTTAACAAAGTGATGAGTTGATGAATGGAAAACGGATCGGTGACGTGAACTTTGACAAAACCTGCAGCTGGGCTGTCAAATTAACACGTTATTTGCGCGTTTAGGCAGAATCTTTTGAACAATTTTCATGTGAGTAACGAACGTGCCTCTGTCCTCTTTGGACCTCGCTGCGCTGCAGTTTGAACTTTATCTCCTGTTTCTGCTGCTTCTCCTGTTTATTTATTACTAAAGTCAATACAGCTCCACTATGTCCCCCCAACTCTCCTCCTCCGCCATATGCTCCTCCTGTCCCCCGCTCCCCTGTCCTGTCCTCCTTCTTTCCTCCTCTCCTCCTCTACACTTGGTCTCAGCTGTGAGCTCCGCTCAGAGCAGCTGAGTATGGAAAGCTAAATTGTTCACAATGCATGCACAATAGCTTAGAAGGAGAGGAAGAATAACAATTTGCATAAATATTTTTCTGTTTTAGACCCAAAACATTATTAATCATCATTTTACCTGCAGGTATTCACTACTGAAGCAAAACTAAACGTCATTAAACAAATACAAACATGAAAAATGACCAATAAAAACAACAAAGACCAAAATGAACCAGGTTCATCCTGTTGATTCTGTCCTGCTTCAGAAATCATTCACTTTGAACAGCAGCAATACAATCTGTTCATCTAGAACAGCATAGAACTTACTGTGAAGAAGTTAATAGTTTTCCTCCTAATGAAGCGACCTCAGGAAAACAAAAGCAGTCCTGATTCTACGTATGGGTCAGTTCACTCTGTGCACTCTGACCTGTCTTGTTTTAGAGGTTTGCATCAAACAAGTAAAACCAGCACCAACATAAGTCTAACAGCTCTTTATATGATGAGTCCTAGTTCTTTCTTACATTTCATTCATAGAACTTTTTCATTTTATTCCCACTTAAAATCTGTTGTCTTTGTTAATGAGTTACTGATGTTTTTCAGTAGAATAGTTTTGATAACATTTGTCATGTTTGGTATTGTTGTGATTAAAATAAACATTCATTTGCATTAAAGAAGTAAGACATGCACTGACAAAAACTGTTTAATGGCTCATTCAGGCAGAGATGGAGGTGCATGTCCAGGGGGAGGGGGCGTGGTCGGGATGATCTGGTGGGCTGCTGAGATTAAATATGCCAGGGCCGCTTTTTGGTCCCAGTCCAGCCCTGGCCTTAGGGATAGGGTGAGGAGCTCGGACATTCAGGAGAGACTCTGAGTAGAACCGCCTGCTCCTCCATGTCGAAAGGAGCCAGTTGAGGTGGTTCGGGCATCTTGTCAGGATGCCCCCAGGGAGGTGTTTCAGGCATGTCCTGCCGGTGTAGGTACCCGATCTGCTCGGGCTGCCAGATCGACTCGGGGTCCTTCTCCTACCGACGACGTCACACTACGGCAAAGCCACTCGGACAAAATACGCTGTAAAGCCCTATCGATGCTGTTCTTTCACACAGGTTTTGGAAAGAGTTTAGCAGGTTTGTTATTAAATCCATGATTCTGACCGCCTAAATGTTTTTTTTACATCTGTAGTTTGTTAATAAAAACACGATGTTGTCTTTGTTTTGAAACTACATCAAATCAACATCAGATTGTGCCAAATAAGCACAACAGTTCTCATATGTGAATGTTTTAATGTATTTACATAATTTGCAGGCCTGGCCGTTTGTATAAATGTAGGATTCTTCTGTCGTTAGTTCCTATTTAAATAAATATATAATATAATACACGCACACACTGTGTTTTAGTAAGGCGAATGTGCTAAATTGTAAACTTGTGTTTTAGAGTCACAAATGCAATGACACTGCTTTGCACCTCTGGAACAAGCACATCAAACACCAAGTCCAGAAAATGGAACTCTCCCTCCTTTATGTGGTCATTCAGGCCTACACATGATCCAATCCGCCCCATCAGCTCTTCAAGCTAAAACACATTAAGAAACATAAAAATTAACAATACATTCCTCTTAACATCATGCCACATTTAAGTAATTATACATTTTTCATAGATCTATTATTTACTCAGTGGACTCCATCCCAGGTGACACATTGTAAAAGCTTACACTTTTTCCTCCTTTATGTTTGTATTTGGAACATAATAAACTGTGCGTACAGTGCGGTGAATATTATTATTATTCAGCAGTTCCATACATTTACCTGTGCATCAGTAAAGTGGAACATCAGTGGTTTTAATCTTTGCTTTAATTTAAGTGAGCCATGTGGATTCTGCCACTGATACATGCAGCCGGACTTGACTATTCCACTGCAGAGATCGTCATACAGAGTCTGAGTAGAGACACGAGTTCTAAATAAGCAACATAAGCACAGGGATATCTTAATCCTACATCAAATATTTGAAAATTACAACTAAAAATTACCTGGATTTCTTCATCTGAAATCACTCCCTTGGATCCATTTTTTAGGGCCTCAGTCAATTCTGTAAAATAGATCAAAATTAATCAAATTTATTAGGTAATGGAGACAACAGAAACATGTTAGATATATTTCAAGCCACAGCCAACTTCTGAAGGATTTGCAGCTAATCGCAAACAACACATGAAATCATACTGATGGTTACATTTCATCAGAAATGACCACTATCGAACAAATAATCCACACAAGAGGCTGCAATGTGCTATAGCCAATTTTAGACAGCTGTTTTGATCAGGTATATTTTTATGTAAATATTACTAGATGTCCAGACGGCCCGGTTCAGAGGCTAGCTCCACAGCTAGCTTATTCAAACGGGACCTATTCATTGCCTGCGATGCTCTCAGTACCGTTGCCCCTACTTACCTTTCTGCTCTCCTAAATCTCCATCACCCCTCCCACTGTCTGACAACCGTTTAAAAGCATCGGGACAGTTTTTTCCCGTAGTTGTTCCCACCCTACGGGACTTTCTCTGGCTCCATTCAGAAATCAGGGAAAAGTACGAAAAGCTCACCTATTTAACCCCCGTTAATTCATTTTACTTATTTGTCCGATATGTTTTGTTTCCTTCTTCATTTTTCAAAAATCTGTAAAACATCTTGGAGTTGTTGAAAGCGCTTTATTTTGTTAGTTTAAATCGCAGAGATACAGCTCTGTTTAGCTGCCAGACTTGGAGCTGGGTTTTTGCCCTCCAGCGACTGTGCTTGTCCAAAAGTACCCAGATGAAAACAATAACATTCAAGGGGTCTATACCGGTAATGTTGCTTACATTTACGGACTCATTCACGGTAAAAGAAAATTAAGTCAATCTCATTCAGACCTTACCTCTACAAATCCCGCCGAGTATGTGGTGGAAGCTAAAGCAGTGTTACCGCCCAATCGCTTGAAAACACTTCGACTTCCGCCCGTTGTAGCAGCATACTTCCGATCAATGTATTTCCGGTCATTGTACTGACGTCATTTTAGACGCCATTTTGAAGTCTGCAGCCAGATCCTACTCGTAGTTTCTGGCACTGTGCTCCGCTGGTTCTAGCCATATGTCACTGACAGGACTCATGTCATTGAAATTAAGACTTTTACCTTCTCTCCATCCGTTGTTTCTACAGGGGTCCTCAAGGTTCAGTTCTTGGCCCTCTTCCTTTTATAGTATATCTGCTAGTAATATGCACGATATTGACTTTTTATAACGATACGATAACTGATAATTCCGATAACTGATAATTCCCTACTTCGTATATCCGATAACCAATAATCAACCGATATTTGCATTTTTAAAAATACCTGAGAGAAAATTATTTCTTGAGTACAAACTAGCAGTGCATACGTAGGTCTGATTCAATTCAATAAACTTACAGCACTATTGTTACCTTCAAAGAAACTGAACAAGATTGTACAAAAACCATTTATTAACTTTTTAAGCATAAATGACATGCTTTGACTGCTAGTGCAGGGGGCTGACGGGTATTTACGTGCAAGCTGTGTCAGGTGTGGGAAACGATACTTGTTGCTGTTCCAGTATTCCAGTGGTGGCATGGGCTTCTCGTAGTTTTCAGATGGATTATCTGGGCTCATTGGAAGTGTAGACTCTGAGAGATATGTATACATCTAAAAATAGAAACATATTTATTAAGTTCAATCAGTATTTAAGTACCATTTAAATATATATAGCTGGCCCTGACGTCACAATAATGGGAAAATATATTTCTGTGCACACATATTTATTAAAATATAGATTTTTTTTTTTGTTTTTATTGCTAATATTTATTTTATTGTTTGTTTTTTATTGTTCTACGGTATCATCTTAATTAGTAGACATTTTTGGGTATTTTAAATGCTTTAAAATGAGAATAATGAATAATGTTATAATGCAACACTTGCACAACATCCAAATCTGGCATTGTGCTGGCCCAGATGTAGGCCAGCGGTAATATTCACCCTGGTGGCCCATATATGGCCCTTTATTGGCCCACATCTGGTAAACGACATACGTGCCGGTACAGGGCCGTCATTCATTGCGGTATGTGGGCCGGACGTCGGTGCTTCGTGTGGGTCAGATCCGGGCCAGACCTATTTGCAACATCTACATAACATCCCCTCAGCCCCACATTTATAATTACTTAATTATACATGTGTGTGGCATTTAATGTGTTGCCTTTTATAATGTCAAAATACATTTGGGTAAAGTGAGTTTAATAAGCTATAGCTGTAATAGCTATATCTATACTTCTGAAATATAACTACATTCTTGCTAAAGCACTTCTGGATTGATGCAAACTACATTTTGTTGTTTTGTATTTATACCAATGACAAAGTTGAATTCTATTCTATAAATAATCAGTTTTAGTGTTATCAGATGCCATAACCATTTTCTTACTGTGACTACTTTACTATCAAAATTGTTCTTGTTTTATGATATCTTAATTCAATAAAAGCACCCACTGGTAGACATGGTCTGTTTTGTGTTTGTTACGATTTGAGTTTGGTGCAGGACCCAAGATGCAGGGATGAGTGGAGGAACAGCAGCAGAAGCAGGTTTGAGTCCAAAATGATGGTTTTTATTAATCCAAACTGCAAACGAGGAAGACGACAAAGGACACAGTAGAACCGACAAACACTGACAAGACAGGGAAGCTTAAATAAGGAGGGAGGTGATCACAAAGACGAGACACAGGTGGGCTGGATGACAAACAAGGAACACCTGTGAAAACAACAAGAGGAGAAAGATTAATACAAAAGACAGGACACCAGAGGACACCAAAGGAACAGGATGTGACAGTGTTGGCAAAAAGGAGCAAGGTAAAAGTTTTAAGATATTTATTAAAAACACTGATTACCTACACAAAGTAAACACGGAACACGGTTATTAACTTCAATTAAATAGAACACATTTTAAGATATATACATTTATTTACAATGTCCTCATTGAGGAAACTTCCTCCTCATCTCCTCCAACCACTGATCCTTTGTCAGGCTCTCAGAGTTTGGACAGTACACCCTGCCACGTAACTGACTATGTCCAGTCTCAGTTGCGCGGAACTGGACACATTTTTTGGAGGTGTTTGCCTGTACTGTCCTCCTGTATGGCCTCATTGGGTTGCACCAGTTGTGTCGGTTGGAGCCGTAACGGGCAGGACAACCGGGTACATAAATACAGGTTGTCCTACTTGTGTGAGGATCTGGTGCTTGTGCTGGTACTGGTGCTGGCACTGTTAGGGCTGTTGCTGGGGGTGTAACAAACAACTGCCTTTTTGCAACAGCACATTTTGGCAAGATGGCGCGTGGTGTCTGTCTCTGCTTTGCCTGCCCTGCAGTATTCTCTGGCAGATGGTACTGGTGTCCGTGCTGGGAAACAGGTTCAGCAGGGAGTGCTCTTGCCTCCTGAAGTGGCTCTTCAGGCACAGGAATTGCTTGAGATACGGCAGTGCCTTGAACCAGCACAGAAAGCTCCTGCCTCTTCTGCCTGCGGTTGTGTCACTGCATGAGGGTGTTCTGGCTGACCTCCACAAGTTGAATTTTCATTCCCTGCATAACCTGAGTGTTGCCAACGACCAGTTCCATGATTTTCCTGTAGTCTCCTAAAATCCTAATATAAATTTTTTGGAGAAATTTTTATTTTTATGTTTTATTCCAAAACGTCTTTTTCCCAAAGTCAGCTTTTATTTAATAATGGGATTTTTCATAGTGGTGTATTTATTTCAAAATTCCATTTAACAATTGAATGACCTCGTCAGCCAATCAGGGTCAGAGGGTGGGATATTTATTTCATAGAGCCACACTAATTGTGATTTTTAAAAATCTGAAATTGTTGCATTGGTTAATAGATCATATCATCAGCCTATTTTGAAAAAAAAAAAAAAGAATGATTAACCTTTTTTGTAAAGTCCAGTTTAAGAATTGTGCCGTAAGTTGAGGTAATGTGGGCTTTGATGTCCTCCAGTCTTGTCTAAATATCCTGGCTGTAGACAGACAGGAGCCACTTGCAGCTGGGCACAACAGCAGGCTCTGGAGGTTCAGGGAAATCAACTGGTAACAGTTCAGGACGCTGGAGGAAGGCCACACGTTCTGTGGTGTATCGTGCCACATGATGCAGCCACTCTTCGGTGTGGTTCTCTCTGAGCTGCTTCAGAACCCGTGTTGGGCTGTTGCCGAGGCCCCTTTCCCGCAGAAGACGAATCACCCGGATGTCACAGGCAGACCTTGGACACAGATAAATAGATTAGTAAGAATGTTCTACAAATTTCATTGTGACAAGTTAAAAGAGAAAACGGACACTACTCACTTTTGAGTCAGGATGACTCGAAACTCTGACCTGTGGGCCAAATCCAGCTGTTGAAGGACACTTTGGCTCCAAGACACATGTGAAGTTTTACACTTCCCGCAGATGAGGGTCTCCGTGACCATGTTGAATATGCGGTCAACATCCAAGACCCGCCGTGTCCTCTTATGCCGTCCAGCGCCCGTCAGCTGATGCCCACCACAAGAAGGGTTAGGACAGACCACCTTGACCTTCCACAACTTGTAAGGCATCCAGACAAGTGGCGGGTGTGCAAAAATAGGTCTGGTGAAGGCGCCTGGTGGTAGAGGTGACTCGGCTGAGGTGGGTAGTACCACAGCTTCAGGATCTCCTGGAGTTCAGGTTTACCCTTGGCCCCCGTCCTGAATAAGACCTTGCAAACTCACTTATGGTCTTCAGGTGGAAAGCCCTCTGCCCACAAACAAGGCAGCCGAGGAGTCGAAGCAGAGGTCAGGAGTTGCAATGTCATGGAGTCAGTCCTTGTAGAAACAAAATGTATGATCTTAGTTTGTAGTAGTAAAATACACTGCTGGAATTTTATATATAAACCACATTGTTATATTACTTACTGACAGAAGGAACCACTGCTACCTTGGGTCCTGCAGCCTCCAGGCTCATTAATTCAATCACACAGACTGCCTTTTTCCATCTACGTAATATAAACCATCTCCATCCCTCTCTCTCTGAGCATGATGCTGCCATCTTGGTCAATAGTTTGGTCATGTCTCAACTGGACTATTGTAACTCACTTCTTTTTGGCCTACAACAAAAATCTCTGCATAAGTTAGAGTTAGCACAGAACGCTGCGGCTCGTCCTATTCCGAGAACTCCTCTTACTGCCCATATTACTCCTGTCATGCAACAACTACACTGGCTGCTGATAAGATTCAGGATTATTTACAAACTCCTTCTGCTTACATTCAAGGCTTTGCACAATCTCACTCCCTCCTATATCTCTCAACTCATCCAAATCTCCATACCCTCTCGAGGTCTCAGCTCCTTTAAATCTACACAATCCTCCTGCTTGACTTGCCACCATGAGGAAACCCATGAAAACACATCTATTTAAAACTGCCTATTCAGTGTAATGAGAGTTGTGATTTACAGTTGTTTTATCCTGGTTGTTTTTATGCTGGTTGTTTTTAATTTGTTGGTTTTACTTTGTCTTATTGGTGTTATCACTGTGAATTTTGTGAATTGTACGGTGACCTTGGGTGTTAACTTGCTCACACTGTGTACAGTGGGGACGGGGAGCTGCTGACATCAACTGGGGCTATAGTCGGGAGGTGGGAGGAATACTTCGAGGAGCTCCTTAATCCCACTGATGCACATTCCTATGAGGAACCAGAGCTGAGAGACCGGATGGACTGTTCGATCTATAGCAGAAGGTGCTGAGGTAGTCAAACAACTACAGTGGCAGAGCCCCAGGGGTGGATGAGATTTGACCTGGAAAGGGGTCAGGGTTGAACAGCCTTTTGTTAAGGGCCATTCAGTCCCTGTACCAGAGGAGTGTGAGTTTGGTCCGCATAGCCGGCAGTAAGTCGGACCTGTTCCCGGTGAGGGTTGGACTCTGTCAGGGATGCCCTTTGTCACCAGTCCTGTTCATAACCTTTATGGACAAAATTTTTAGGTGCAGCCGTGGTGTGGAGGGTGTCAAAATTTGGATCTCTATTTTGTTTTTTGCAAATGATCTGGGCCTCCTAGCTTCATCAGGCTCTGACCTTCAGCTCTTGCTGGGGAGGTTCACAGCCGAGTGTGAAGCAGCTGGGGGTGAGGATGAGTACCTCCAGATCTGAGACCATGGTTCTCAACTGGAAAAGGTTGACTTACACACCCCGGGTTAGGAGAGAGGTCCTACCTCAAGTTTAGCAGTTTAGTATCTCAGGGACTTGTTCACGAGTGAGGGAAGGAGGAAACAGGAGATCAATGAGAGGATTCACTGCAGACACTGAACTGGTCTGTTGGGGTGAATAGGGAACTGAGTCAGAAATCAAGGCTCTTAATTTACTTGATCTACATTCCAGTCCTCACCGCGCCTATGGTCATGAGCTTTGGGAAATGACTGAAAGAACGAGATCATGAATACAAACAGCTGAAATTAGTGTCCTCCTCAGGGTGGTTGGGCTCAGCCTTAGAGATAGTTTAAGGAGCTCTGATATTCAGGAGGACCACTGATCCTCCATATCAAGAGGAGCTAGTTGTGCTGGTTCAAGCATTTGGTCAGAATGCCTCCTGGACGCTTCCCAGGGAGGTGTTTTAGGCATTTTCTGCTGGCAGGTGTTCCCTTGGTTGACCAACAACAAACTGGAGAAAGTACAGGCTGGCCAGGGAATGCCTTGGGGTCCTGCTGGAGGAGCTGGTGGAGGTTGCCAGAGAGAGGACAGTCTGGGATGCCCTACTTGGGAATCTGCCCTCGTAACCTAGTATCAAGTGCATATGAGAAATTGCTTCTCTTTTCAAATCTCTTTCTGCTGAACCAGTAGTCCTTTGAGGTGAACTGCTCTGGAAGTGAAAGTAAAGTGAGCTGCTCGCGCTGTAACATCCGAGTGTCAGCATTTTTGTCATGGAAATTGTGACATTGCATACAGCATGTGTGTGGGTATGTCATGTAAAGTTGTTGATGAAAATAAAAGCCTAAACAAAAAGGGTCCGTGTACTTTCAGGCAGTTCATTTTTCCGTTTTAAACCAAAAATGGAAAAACGAAAACTGACTAGTATTTTCTATTTTCCGTTTTTAAAACCAAAATAAAAAATCGGATAACGAGTTGTTTTCTCATTTCCGATTTTGAGCACTAAACGAAAATGGAAGAAACGGATAACCAACTCATTTTTCGATTTTGCATTTTTTCATTTATTGTCAAGAGGCCTGACCCGGACGTTGTATCTAGTCCACACTCCGTGTAGAAAGTTGCGCAAGTTTCCCAGACAGCGTACAATTCAGTTAATCGTGCCAATTACACACGGAAAGGCTTAAATTATGTTTTGTATTTAACACAAGAACATATTAAAGTCCCAAAGATCGGTGTTTAACCGTGTTCAAATTCAATTTGCCAAATCGGGAAGTTAGTTCCGTTTGGACCCGTGCTTCAATGGATACACACACACACACTTACATATATATGTACAAACACACCCCAATACACCTGTGTGTATTTATATAAATTTCTGGAAGGGATTATTATATAAGTATCTATCTCTTTTTATGTATATCTGTGTGTGTGTGTGTGTGTGTGTGTGTGTGTGTGTTTATGGGTGACTGAAGTTATATTAAGCAAGTTTTCAATCTTTACCTCACCCTTAAATTGTTTTATCAATACTTACCACTGAATTTCTAATATGTTTTTCTGTAACTGTAAAAAAAACTGCTGCCTCTGTGTAGAGTTGCATGTTCTATGAATGTGTGGGTTTTGTCTGGGTACACCAGTTTCTTCCCACAGATTACAACATGCCTGTTGAGTAAAATGTAAATTGCTTTTACAAAGCATCTCTTGAATAAACACAAAAGAAGACTGAGAAAAAGAAAGAATGAGTAATGTTTTTAAACAATTTATTTTCCAATATCCAGAACTTGGATGGATGGAGACATATTAATAAACAAATATTATACACCAATATGAAATCAGTGCAGTGTGTTAGCCTTTGGAGATGTACAAGGATTTCTTACAAAGATAAGTTGTGAATTTGTATATCAATATTTCAAATTATTTTTTTTTAAAAACTCTATTCATTTTGACCATAGAAAAAATGTATTTAAACTTTTTGGAAATCACAAAAGTCAATATCTGATTTACAAAATCTTACCACATGCTGTATGGTTTACAGAATAAATTTCATATCACAGTCAGTAAGTGTTCTTTTGATGTCACAATGATTTGGAATGACCCATTCCTAACATGGGTGGAGCAGTCAGCTTCAACAACCACAAACAAAAAACAACAACAAAGACTGCCTTCAACTTTCTAATAACAATGGCCCCAACAATGCCTATATATAAATATTGGCCCTCACACATCAAATTTATTGTCTTTCCATGGGAGCGTTAATACAAAAAGCTAACCTTAAACATGCCTCCTTGTTATGTTGACCAGGTCTATCAAACAGTCCTGGAATGGTCTGTAGTGCCTATTCACAATAGAATCAAGTAAAACTGCTAGGTTAGGGTGAAGCAAACTGAACTCTGCTTCTGCCCTCCTCTTATTTTCTTCTGAATCAAATGGGTCAGTGCCAAATACTGACTCTCTAGTCAGTGAATTTCCTGTTTCTTCCCTGTAGAAATCGGCAGCCACAGAGGATTCAAGTAGTTGGCCTTCTGGGACTCTTGCCTTGCAGCCACATTGAGCCAGGTCGTTGGGGATGCCTTTCCCTGAAAAGTCGTAAATGGAAAATCAGTAACTTATCATTTAATTGTGGTTATTATTTAAAATAAAATCAGTATTAAAACTTTTATATAATTTCTGTAAGTAGTGCACTTTTAAAAATGTGAAAACCTTGGAAGTAATAGCATGGATTCATTAACTTTCAGTTTACCATCAACAAAGCAAAAGTACTATCATCTTTTTTTCAAATTCTTGAATGTAACAAATGGTAAATTATGTAAATGTTTACACTAGACATGGACATGTAGAACCACTAGGATGAGCTATGGTTTATCAATGAGGGCTGCTTTATAGCATGCATAAGCGAAGAGTTAGAATCCTGTTTGTTAATCTACCTGAACACCAAATTAGCTTTAATTTTAAATTCTGCAGTACTTTTGAAGTTTGAGATTGAAAGGTCATGTTGTCATGAAGACAATTTGACAAACACAGATATGAAATGAGTTTGCTTCTATCGGTCACTTGAGAATTAAGTTCTTGTCCTATCAAACAGTCTTAAAATACTTTGACCAGGGTGAAGATATTCAGAATCTACAAACTGTCATTCTGGACTGGAACACTGGGGCTTTTGGTTCCTGCGTCAGTTTTGGAGCCATAATTTTATGGCTATAATATATATATATATATATATATATATATATATATATATATATATATATATATATATATATATATTCATATATATATATATATATATATTCATAGATAGATAGATAGATAGATATACCAATATCCAAAATGCAAAACACTGTACAAAATATAATGGTAAATAAGGTTAATAAAGAAGGGGTTTAGAATTTGTGAAAGTCAAACGTAAGTGGATCAAATGAATGTGCAAAGAGAGACAAATTATCAATGTGCAGAACCAATAAAGAAAATCCACCATAACATCTGTGGATAGTTAAAAACTGCTGTTGAAGTCCAATGTCCTGTACAACACTGAGCTCTCTCAGCCTGTTGGAGAAGGTTGTTACAGTGGAAGAAAGTTGTTATCCATGATAACAGTTTAATCAGAACCCTCCACTCCACAGTATTAAAATAGTCCATCTTGCAGCTAATGATGTGCTGTGCAGTTAGTTTTCTATTGTAAAACTTGTGGTGTTATAATTGTCATATGAATAGATATTTTTGTTTTATTATTGATGCTTGAATTTCTTTTTAAAAACAAAGAAACAAAAATCTTTTTTGACAACATATTCATGTTTATGTGCCCATTGTGCCCATCTACATTGTGCTCTAAGGTCCAGTACAGGTTATGTAGAACCCAGGTTACCCGAGTAAGCAGGTGATAACATTTTACCTGGGATGCGATGGGCATTCCATGCCTGTACTGTTCTCTGTACTCCAATGCTGCTGATCTGGCAGCTCAGGTTGGATGTGCAGTACTTTGTCAAGTTGTCATCCATGTCCAGCCTTTCTTGGTCAATCAGTTGGACTAGGGAAGCTTTTATGGGACAATTTACCCTCATGTTTATTTCTGGCCAGATCCTCTCAACTGTATGGTTCTATAAAAAAAAGATCAATTTGGAAAGATGTAACTTAAATTGTACAACAAACGTGACCTTTAAACAGTGTGCTGGTGAAGGTTCTCAGTCATCCAGGTCATGATAATCCAAAAAAGGGTTTTAAATAAAGGCAACTGGACTTATTTGGTTCTGTGAAGACATTTCACTGCTCATGAAACGTCTTCAAAGAACCAAATAAGTCCAGTTGCCTTTATTTAAAAGCCTTTTTTGGACCTTTAAACAGTCTTGAATAACAAAGTACAGTCTTTCACTTAGTGTGGCCTAATTTCAGCCTAAGTTATTTCTCCTTGTCCTTGTTAAAAATACTTTCAGACTTGAGCATCACAGAGGACAATGTAAAAGGAAACTTACTTTTGTGGATGTGGTTTGAATGTAGGGCCTTCTCTCCTTGTTGTGCCGGTGATCTGCCAGCATTTCTTGAATGAACAAACTGAGGTAGAACTCTGTGCCGTGATCCACTCTAACTTGATCCCATAACCCATGAGTAAGGACTGCATGTCTGAAAGAGCAGAAAGACGAAAAGTCATTTAAAATTTGAAAACTGACTACAGTTAGTATAACTTTTAATGATGTCTAAACTTCTTTTGTTTAAATATGCATAAATGGTAAAATGCTCATTACCATACTTAAAAACTGTAGCCTCACCAAATAGGCTATATCCTCTGACCTTTGACCTCTGTTGACCATCACAACAATAATCCATCTTTTTCCCAATAACTTGGAATACAATCACTCTTGGATTATGTTTAACCTGAATCAAGATCCTACAGGTGTCCTACTGTCCACTTTCAGGTGTCCATCTCCCAGATGACCTTAACTGGACACTAGCTGGTCTAATAAAACACTCTCTGTAAAGAAGTCTCTTCTGTAACACCACAGACTGGTGTTCCAACTGTAATCTCTTGTTTACAGAACATTCTCTGTAGTGTTCCTGCTCAGGGTCATTCACACACTCACACTCAAAGTGTTATAATATGCTTCTCTGCTATGTCATGCATTTTCTACATTTATAATGTGAGTTTAACGGGCGGAAGTCATATGTGAGTTGGTAAACTCCCTCACAGTTCAGACAATCAGAGCTATTAACAACTCCACTAACGCAGTTCTGATTAGTACACTTAATATCTTCTGATTGGTTGAATTTAAGATAACTCTTCTCAAAACTAATATTCAGTTCCGGTACAAGAGAGTCTTGTCAGTCTTGTCTAGTCTGAGCCTGAAAGCAGTCGGAGCTGCTATGCTGCTATCTTAGCTGATCCTTCATCAGCTTTGAACAAGGCCTTGAGAGACCTGCTTGTGTCTCTCCCTCTCGTCTCTCCCTCACCACGGGACTGATCAGAAATGACTTCAGCAGCCTGCTGAAATGCCTCCCTTGCTGACCAGGACGTATCCACGGACTGTCCGGCGAGGTCCTCGGCGGCCACGCCTTCCAGGACCACCACTCCGAGTCTGGGGACTCCAGCCTCAGCTCGTGGAGAAACCAACGCCTGCCAGATCCAGGAGCGTCCACCTTTCAGTGAGCGAACACCACTTTCTGATCGAGAGGTTTGCTTTGATAAAGCTTAATTCTTCCAAACTAAATTAAGCCAAAACTAAATCCCATTCCAAACTCAAATTAGCCCTAAATTGACTCTTAAAGTCACAACTATGTTAACTAAATTAACTAACTTCCCTAGTCATTAAAACATGCTACGGTCCGTTAAAACTCACAATTAACTATCTTTAACATCCTCAACATGTTTAAGAATATTAATTGTGTTTTACATCAAACTTTCAAACTGTCTTATCTGTCTGTGTTCTTAGGTTTTTCAAATTAAATGATTGTTCAATCTTTATCTGGTCTCAGTTCACGTTATTAATAAGGTATTTCAATTCACTGTACTCTTTCAAAGAACCTAGATACCTTCAATACATATTAGCTATTATCAGGGTTAAATGACAGTCTATCACTTTTCATTATAAACCAAAAATAAGCTAATGTTATTGAAGAGGGTGTAGTTAAAATAACTAATAGTTATTTCAAAACGCTACAAAACATAAGAATTGTCATTTATTTAGCTCACCTATACACCTCCTGATAGATTCGGAGATTATTTTTCACTGGCATAGTTGAGTGTCCAACAATTTTTCTGCTGAATCCATCAATAGCTAAAACGTGAGTAACTCCATACATAGCCAGTTTCTCATTCTGGTCCATGTGTAGTTTATGCCCCATATATTCAGCTTGGTAATAATAACAATAATAATAATAATCTTTATTTATAAAGCGCCTTTCATACAGAAAAAAACTGTAACTCAAGGTGCTTAACAAGTTAAAATGACCCCACATAAACCCCATTCCCATCCCTCCCCCATAAAAAGCACACATACGCAAACACACACACATACACACAAAGGACATTGGGCTGAGTACAGATGAGCAGGTTCTAAGGAAACGCCATCAGAGGAGCCCTCTGCACCGGAAGCAGCAGGTCAACAGCAGCAGCCAACGCACCGACACGGGCGACCAGAGGAGGCAGGGCTGAGACCCCACCTCCACCTGGAACCACCTGGAGAACCAGGCAGCCACAGCTGACCACCGCTCCCGAGGCAGAGGGCTCCCTCAGAGGAAACACCGGAAGGACGATTAAAATAACAAGTTAAAATATAAAATAACATAAGATAAATATAAGAATAAACAATAAAACTGTGATAAAATCTAACTAAATACCTAAAATCTATTAGACTAAAATCAGCTAAAGGTTAGACTAAAAGCAGTTAAACAGGCTAAAAGTAATTAAACACAATATGTTAAAATTACACTAAAAACAGTTAAACAGGTTAAATAAATAAGAAGTAAAAAGGTGAACTAAAAGCATTTAAACAGATTATAATAAATAATACTCAGTTAAAAGCTAGCTTAAAAAGGTGGGTCTTGAGCTTGCCTTTAAACACATGAACGTTCTCTGCAGCCCTGGTATGGTTGAGGGTTAAGGTTTCTTGCACCCTAAAAAGATTAACAAAAATAAAATATACATGACCAGCTGTAAAAACCCTTGGCAATAAGCTGAGAATACTTCTAAATAAAACCACTTACAAACACAAACAAATGGTGGACAGCTTAGCTCTTAATTTGGATATAATCCTGATACATTATAAAAAATGGTTTCAGCAGCTTCAGTTTACCTGGCGTCGCTCCTGATGATAGGGCTCATGCATCTGTGCCAACACTCCCACTCGACCCTCTGATGCATGGACACCCTGTGCTGCCAAATATCCAGTCATCATTTTTCGGCCATATGTTGGTCCAGTCTGTTAGTCAAACAGCAACAATAAAGTTACTCAGATAATATGTGAGTTTTATTGCCTTTATTTTTACATGCATATAACAAAAAAACAAGTTCTTGGTGTGCCTGGATGGTAATGTGACATACTGTTGTAGGTCTGCCCATACAAATAACCTACAATTTTTTTTCCTCTTATTGGGCTGCGTTATATTAATTATTTTAAATACAATAGAACTCGTTAATATAATGCTATCTTAAACGCAGAAAATCGGCAGTGTTACGACGAGATGTGGTCCTCCAACAAAAACGTTTCCCTGCCTGTTCTGATTTTTTACACAATGTTCGCTCTAGAACCGTAAAGTTATTTAGAAAATAACCAATATCCCTTTAATTTATTACTTTTTTAATATTTGTAATATCTAGCAGGGGCAAAACATCTAAATGAGTGGAGCTCTATCTACAGGAGGGGAAACTTTTCGATGGGGACACATGTCGACGTAATAAATAGTCTTCTATTAGATGTTTGAAAGACAATAAATGTGAAATGTTCAAATTAAATGTTTATTCACATTTTAATTTGTGTGTGTGATCATTGACGTGTCAACATTTTACCTTGTGTATAGCATCAGCCACAGCCACCTCCAGGTGTTCGTCGGAGACACTTTTCCTGACGAGTCCCTTGTCTATTCTGAACTGTCTTATGCTTCTTTCCGAAGCCCCTCTGTGTAATCCCATTTCATTTATCAGATAATTTGAAATTTGTTTGTCTGAAAAACCGTTTCCATACATTTGATGTATGGTCTCTTCGTGGGCCGACAGCAGCTGGGACATCCTCCTACCTGTGTGCGCGCAATACGGGCTTCTTCTTTGCCTTTAGCACGCATGCCAAATGAAGCGAAGGCGTGTTGCTGCCCCCTTCAGTTACAAATGTTCTAAAACTATCTGCTCGTGAGAAGCTGTGGACATTAAGAAAAACAAAGAAAATATTTTAATAAATTTAAAAAACTAATGCTAAAATTGAGCACCCTTGATGAATGCTTTAATGTTAAAATGACTGATTTTCAATATCTGCAAAGATAGTGAAATGTAAATATTAGAGTAATACCTTTAAAACCTGTTACCTCAAACCTAAATGTCAGTCTAATTTTGTAAATGATCTTCAACACTAAAAAACATTCGTAAATGTTAAGGTTTTACAGATGATTTAAATAGGACAGGTGTTGAGTGCCTAAACTTAAATTTCTGTGTCTTTGAAATCTGTTGTTCTGTAGTCAAATGTAGTTAAAGAAATACCAGCTTTTATTGGTAGAAAATTTATTAAATTCATGTATAAAAACAAAATACATGAAATACATAACATATTGCATAAAGTAAACATAGTAACACAACTTAATGCATTAAACTTCAAAGTGCTTAAAATTGAAATCCACTACAAAAGAACATTTTGTCAGTGAGAGTCCTGTCACATTATAGATGCTGTCTTCTAAGACACATGAGGCAGTAAGGTTGTTTAGAAAAAATATATATTTCTTTACCTGAAGTGCTGGTGTAAAAGAACATAACATAAGAAAACTCTACACCCTGAATAATTTAACATTGTAACAAATAATCAAGCAATGACACACTTCAAAAGAGTTTCAAACTGAAACACAGTGCAAAATACAAGTTTAAGAACTGCTTAAACAGAACAAAAGCAGGCCACAAAAATAAAGACACTACAACAACAACAACCTTTCCAGTGGTCCCAGTGCCTCAGAGAGTCCAGCCACTTCATAGATGCTGTCTTCCAAATCCACTGCTCGACACTTTGGGCAGTAAGTGTGGGTGCTGCTCCACTCCTCAATACATCTCTTGCAACCAATGAGGCTTCTACAGCAGGTTGAGAACATTGGCTTATCTACAGGACCTACATGTAAAAGACATTAAAAACATTACAGATATGACATTTGATAAAAGACTGATCTATTGACAAAGTAGACAAGGCTTAAACTTTGGTTAAACTATAATTTTGGTAAAGGCTGTTTCCAAACACATATACTGACAACATTAACATTAAATAATTTGATGTGGTACATATAATCTCAACATTTTTGAGTAAAGTACCACTATCACTACAGTGACTGCCTCAACTTTTTATGGTGCTTCTGATATCTTTTGATGTCAACCTACTGACAAACAGTAAACGTGTTTATAACTTTACCTTTGCAGACCAGACAACTGAAGACAGCTCTTAATGTAGCAACTTCAGTCTCTGAAAGTGACAGAGTTGTTCTCAGTGTGGAATGTGAAAATCCACTCAACTCCTTTATCACTTTGGACACTTCTTTTAGACCCTGGGCCGCTTCAATCAGCTCTTCCATGTTGGAAACAGCCTCCTGAAAGCCAGCATCTTCTCTTCGGCTGGAAAAATATTTTGATTTGAAATTTATTCAAAATTTTAAATTAGATTCTAAAATACATTGTTCACATACAGCCACAGTAAAAGTAACTGTAGCCTGATGTAGTCCAAATGAAAAAGAAAATAATTAAATGCATTTCAGAATAGTATTCAGATGTGTGACCATTAGCATGAAACTAATTCAAATTCAGTATAATAGTAAACAATTACTTTTTTCAAACGGTGTAAAAAACCACATTAATGATGTACCATAAAAATATTAAAATTTTAGAAAAAGATATGCAAGTAATCTGAATTACAGTTACCTCAGTCTCCTCCTTTTACTGCCTTGAAGCAGCCTCATCTGCTCATCTGGAACTGCAAATACCTTTCTGGAATTTTGCTTCCAGTATGTTGATCCTTGAATAAAAAAAAACAAAACAATTTCTCTGAATTTGCACAAATTGTTATTAACAGCTGCTAATGAAAAGAAAAAAAACTACAGTTACAACATCTTAAACATACCTCTAGTTCAGGGGTGTCAAACTCCAGTCCTCGAGGGCCGGTGTCCTACAGGTTTTAGTACTTACCCTGATTCAACACACCTGAATCTTTTGTTTAATTACATCTTCAGGAAGTCCTCAAGCTCTACTGAAGCTTGGTAATCATCTACTGATTCAAATCTGGTGTGATGGAGCTGAGAGACTTCTAAAACATGCTGGAATCTGGATTTTGAGGACTTGAGTTTGACACCCCTGCTCTAGTTCCTTCAGAGTCAACAATTTCATTGCCCTGGCTATCTGTCAAAGTGAGTGACCCATCTTGTCCAAGGGCATCTTGTACTTTGCTGCAAATCGTTCCAACACAAGCCTCCACCTCAGAAAAGCGAACAGTAACCATTTTACTTGTCTCTAGCTTTCCATGATGTACTTCACCAATGAGGATATTCCTATAAATTGATGAGAAAACACATTATACATACATACTTATATACACATACTGTATATATAATTGATGAGCAGAGAGATTGAAGATATATTAACACACACACAGGTGTGTGTGTGTGTGTGTGTGTGTGTGTGTGTGTGTTTTAATATATCTTCAATCTCTCTGCTCATCTTAATAAAATATAAAACAAAGCTGACAGATTCAAGCAACATTAGAGATTGACTGGAACAGAGCCCTGTGCAAATAATATTGTACACAAGTTAGGCCTAATTTTAGAGGCTAAGTCAAGTTATTATAGCAGTAATGATGTTACATGCTTAGTAAAGGAATAAATTATTTATTTGATCACCTCTGAAAAGTCCTGGTCATGGTGGCCCGTGGAATTGTGCTGGAGGAGCCAGCAGCTGCGGCGGATGGCCGCTGAAAACTGAAACGGTATTCCGATGGTTGCACCGTAGCCGGTTTTTCGACTGTGGTTCCGTCACCATGGACCTCATAATGTCCTCGTGTGATCAGGTCAAAGCTACAGAAGTCCCCATCAGCCCGTGGAAATATGGCAACATTTGTATCATCCGTCAAATAGACGGTTTCTTTTTGTACCTGTGACAGAAAAAGGTCCTGTTAAATACACGAGTCACCGACAGTACTTTATTTACGTATTTAATCAAGCTAGCCTGATAAGTTAGGAGAAGATGCTACTCTGATATTTTATATATTGAAATACTGCAAAAACAAATACAGCACAATACTAATAAAACGTAAACATACCTGAAATATGATAGCAATTTTTTCAGTTGTTATATCTTCTGCTTTCAGCGTTAACCTCTTATTTCCGCGGAATAAAACGAAGCTATCATTTTGCTTTTAGCGGGTGAGCGGGGATAATAGTGTGGTTGAGCGGCCCCTGACGTCATTCGCGAAGAATAGTTTCCGGGTTAGTCCAAAATAAAAAATAGAAAAATGCAAAATCGAAAAATGAGCTGGTTATCTGTTTTTTCCATTTTCGTTTAGTGCTCAAAATCGGAAATGAGAAAACAACTCGTTATCCGATTTTTTATTTTGGTTTTAAAAACGGAAAATGGAAAATACTAGTCAGTTTTCGTTTTTCCATTTTTGGTTTAAAACGGAAAAACGAACTGCCTGAAAGTACACAGACCCAAAAGGCTTGAGTTTTTTGTTTTTACGTTGACTGCAACTTTGTGAAAACGGTGCCTCAGAATCACTAATAGGCTCCAACAATCACAGAAAACATTGCTACATCCTGCTGGTAGCTTTATGATGTTTTGGTGCTTTTTTTTTTTTTTTTTTTTGTCCATTTTTTTCTGTAATATGCTTTAACTTGTTATTTTTGTTTATATTCAGATTTTTATTTTATTCTATATTATAGTATTTTGCATGCATTCTTCTTGAAACTGTCTGTCAGTGTGCTAATACTGCTGGAAACTGAATTTCCCAAGATACGTGCATTCCCAAGATTAATAAAGGTCTTTCTTTCTTTCTCTCTATAGATCTCTTCTTTAAGTAGCTCTCTACATTCCCCTGTATGTACCCTTAATGTACCACTGTACATACTCCATTTTTCACCCTGTAAGTGATGTTGTTCTTATACTACCCTGTCTATACCAGTTTTTAACTGTATGCACCCCTTTACTTACCGCTGTACACATCCTGTTCATAACCCTGTACGTACCAATTTACATACCGCTGTACAAACCCTATGTACTTTGTTCATATCCCTGTTACTCCCTTTGTTCATTCCCCTGTACATACCCTGTTCAGCCCCCAGTACGTATACTGTTCATACCCTGTTTGTATCTTGTTCTTACCCAGTGGCGGCTGGTGAAATTTTTTTTGGGTGGGGCGCATTTTTACAAATCAGTTTTCAGATGCGCAAATAATCACATATCATCACCACTAGGGTAGGGAATGAAGCAAAATATTTTCATCTGACTGAATATTTTGCTGGTAAAAATCCCTACCCCCAGTTCTCTAACAATGTGGAGATGTTAGGTCTAATTCTACACATCAAACAGTAAAGAAATCATAAAGTCTTCATAAGGAGACCTTAGAATAATATCAATATAATCAGATACAAATACAAATAAAAACAACCATAATGTGGTCATAACAAAAGTAAGAGTTTCAGGAAAAACTAACCTGACCTACACAAGGTCAGAAACACAACTTGATATTCACAATCAGCTTTCTACTGACACCACAAACATATAAATCCATCTCTAACTAATACAGTCAGATAATTAATGTTACAATTCAGACAACAACCACTAACCAAGCAAGTCATGACAATCAGCTCAACTACTGTAATGAAGTGAATTAACAACAAAATAAAGTAAAATCCACTGATACGTCCCATCAAAATAAGGTAAAATACGATTTTAGGCCACTCACACAAAACTCCCATAGAGCACCGTGCGTTTTTTAAATTAAAACTATCATACAAAGCCTCAGAACGGGCTAAACTACATGAAGCAACATTCACTCAACAGTATGCGTGTCCCTCTAACATTCGGCTGCAAAGATATGTCGCTATTTAAGGTATAAATCCACAAAACAGTAGGTCTCTGCCATTTGCTGAATCGGTGAGACACATTGGTAATAAAACAAAAGAGCGAATATCCCTTTCGTAGGCGAAGTGCGTAAGGTCCCACCTTTCTCGCCTCTGATTGGCTGCAAGCGCTCTCCTACGATTGGCTGTGGGGATTTCAGGCAAGCTCCCGCCTTTGAAGCCCTCTTCTCCTTGTCAACAATTTCAGAGATCAATGAAAATGTCAGAGTTTTAGCTCTTTTCACGCCAAATAGGCACACCACATACTTAAAGTAACTGGTGCGAATAAAGCAGTCTGTGTTGCGTGTGACGTCCCTCTCATAAACAGAACAAACAGCGTTTTATGGTGTTTTCTTATGGAATATGACATTAACATTACTTAAAATTATTATTTACCCTGATTTCACATCAGTTCGCGATACTGCAGTACTAGTTGCAGTTCCTTTTCTAAAAGAAACTGAAACATGTAAAATGTGAACTTGTAATAAGTGAACGAATGAATAGATTTATTTCAATTTTATATTGGATCAATAGAAATGAGAATGGATTGAAGCTGCTTAGGTTGCACAACACAAGTATCCTAATGATAGAGACGGTAGCCTAAGATAAAAATAAAAATATAAAACAAAAAGTATAAAATGAAAACAGTATGAAATTAAAATCAAGCTAAGACAAAAATATATAAATATTTTAACCAAAACAATGAATCTC
>SSNR01000174.1:94431-111871 GCA_006937965.1 Callopanchax toddi | reverse complement strand
ATTATATATAATAAACATGTGCATATGAAGATATGACATGTAATAGTAAAGGTTAATCAACTGTAGATTTTTATTGGGCTTATAGGAAATGTGACAAAAGAAGACTCTTTAAAACAAACCACATTTCTCATTCTGGTCTATGTAGTTGTCATCGTCAAGGTAACATGTATTTACAGAATAGATAACCAGCTAACATGTCCAGTTCTATAACCGGATGTTTGGATCAGAATGTGAACCAATCAGATCTGAGATCAGGTGAGAGCCAGGCGTTTCCCATCATGCTCTCGGTTTTGCAGCCGGTGGAGAGCAACTGCAGCGCCTTGCTCCAAAGTCTGCGTCCGCCTTGATCTCACGAGGTTATCGTTGCCTACGTAGGCATGACATCAGAGCAAGTCGGCGTCAAGTCGGACAGAAATCTAACCGGCATGCACTGGGCGCCGATCACCGGTGATCGAATCTGCGCAGAACTGGCTCATCTCGAACGCACCTAATGCGGTGTCTTGGGACGGCGTCCGGTCCAGACATGCACAGTAGATCCCAGAGAAACAGGACCCATCGGTCTGGTAAAAAAATAGTGAGAAAACGTTTTCTAAACTACACCTAAATGCAGATTATACACATCACTTATTGTATATATAATGGATGGCTCGTTTAGTTTTATTTTCATGTTAGATTTTTATATTTTGTGATCCCTATTTCTCTTCTTCTTCCTCTTGGGACTGGTGGGGCGGCGCCCTAGCGCCCCCTATGGACGGGCCGCCACTGTTCTTACCCCTAAATCTACCAAGCTGCATCATGTATATCTATAGATTCTGGTTTACAAACAGAAGATTTGCAACTATTAGTTGAACTATCCTTGACATAATATCCCTATAATAATTTCAAATAGAATGCTCCAAGTGTAAATCTGTTCAGTTGGCTGGAATTGTGTTCAGAGATGGGAAACATCCTGTCCATTAGAGGAGGAGTGGTCCTTTGACAATGACATCAGTGTTTTCACATGGGAGGAAAACTGAAAGGTTCAAAAGCAGCTGAAGGTGGGTTGAATGTTCAGTTCACTGTGTTGTTGACTCATTCCTCTTCATCTGTATATTCTGCCTTAGCTGTTGGGGGGGGTTGAGGTGGTAATTTCTACTTTTACTGCTCTATTGCTGTTTTGGCCTGTAGGGAGTTATTGATGTGGTTCTTCCTGAACCGAGTTCAGGTCGTTTTGCAGCTAATGGAGGTCATCATCAACTCAACACAGGTTTCATATTTCGTCCTGAGTGCTTACTTTGACACCAACATGTTGAAATATTTCTTTTTCCTGACCATCATGTGTTTGTACGTGTTCATCATTGTGTGTAACGTCCTGCTCATCCTGGTCATCTGTGTGAACAGGAGTCTACATCAGCCCATGTACATGTTTGTGTGCAGCCTGTTTGTGAATGAGCTGTATGGTAGCACAGCCTTGTTTCCCTTCCTGCTGCTTCAGATTCTCTCTGATGTTCACCTGATTTCTGCTCCTCTCTGTTTCCTGCAGGTTTACTGTGTTCACACTTACTTATCTGTAGAGTTTTATAACCTGGCTGTCATGTCTTATGACAGATACATGGCCATCTGTTATCCTCTGCAGTACAACACCTTGATGACGATGAAGAAAGTTGCAGGTCTCATTACAGCAGTGTGGTTAACGGCATTTATTGGAATAGCTTCGATAACGTCTCTGAGTTTCTCCCTGCAGCTGTGTGGAAACATCATTAACAAAGTGTACTGCAACAACTACTCTATCGTTAACCTGGCCTGCTCTGACACTACAGTAAATAATATTTATGGACTCATTACCACGTCTGTTAGCGTCACAGTTATAGTCATTTTAATTCTTTACACGTACATCAGGATCCTGAAGGTGTGTTTCTGTGGGTCCAGACAGACCCGACAGAAAGCCCTCAGCACCTGCACGCCTCACCTGGCCTCTCTGATCAACTACTCCTTCGGGGCTTGTTTTGACGTCTTACAGAGCAGGTTTAACATGACCAGCGTTCCTAAAATCCTAAGGATATTTTTATCTTTGTATTTTGTAACATGTCAGCCTTTGTTTAACCCTCTGATGTACGGGTTAAACCTGTCTAAAATACGCAGCTTGTTCTTTATCAAATGTAGATAAAATCAACACATGAATGTCCGTTCTCTCCTGTTTAAACAGACGATTGATGTAAACAATTTTTCAATAAAAGATTCTTATTTTTGTCTAACATTTTGTGCTGTGACTGAATCATTCTGGCTGTATTTACCTAAGAAAGTTTCATCTAAAGTGTATTTAACCTTTTAACCCCCAGCTAAAAGCTATTCTGTGATTATATTTAAATCCTCACTGGTTTAAGGTGCTGGAAAACCTCTTCACTGAAGTCCTTAAAGGTGTCTAGACCTGGAACTGGGGCTGGTTTTAGAGCTTTAGCGTTTCCTTTATTGAGACAAAGTGTTAATCATTTGAAAACCTTCTCCTCCTTCTGTCTATCTTGGGTTCATTTTGGTATAATACGTAGACCTAATCATGGGTCCTGTTTGGTGTAGTTGACACTATCTTGGGCAGGGCTGTAGAGTGCGACATACGTATATCTCGCACGTGCAATGAAAAAACCTGTATGTGTGATTAAAAAAAATTTAGACATAGCACCTGCGCTACATCAGGGTTTCCTCTACATGTAATTGACTGTGGCAAAATGCCACGGCTAAATAAAAGCCACCACACTTTGAGAATTGGAATGGTTGTGGTCTTGATATTTCTGTACTGTTTCCTGGATGGCAGTGGCATAAACAGTTCATGATCTGGGTGAGAAGGATCAGCAGCAATACGACTGGCCTTCCTCTGCAGTCAGACAGCGTATACCAAGTCCAGATCTGGTAGCGGGTTCCCCACAATCCACTGGGCAGTTTTCACCACCCTGGCCAGGTCTTTCTTGTTCTGGACTAATAATCAAAATGATTTTTTTTTCTTTTTGAAAAAAAAACTTTTCAACATTTGGTTTGAAGTACCTTTTTTTATTAAACTTGTATTTTTATTAAATTTTATTTTATTTTGTTTGAAGTTTCTTTTTTTGATTGATTAATAAAGAAACAAAATAACCTTCATATAGATCTAGCTGTTTTGCTTGGCTTTCAGGCAGTGGCGGCTCGTCAGTAGGGGGCGCTAGGGCGCCGCCCTACCAGTCTCACGGTAGGAGGAAGAAGAAGAAGAAAATTAAAATCACAAAATTGTTTTAAAAGAACCATGAAAATTAAATTGAACAGTGCCGTTTATAATCTGCATTTAGGTGTAGTCTTAAAATATTTTTTACAAGACCGAAAGGTCGTGTGATGTACTTCCTGTTTCTTCAGAAGACCGGAGTATCAGGAAGTTGACCTGGAAGCTCTAGCTCATGGAGTTATCATGGAGGAAACTAAATGGATATTTATTCAAAGAATCCTTCTTGGCAGCTTGTGACAACCCATCCAATTAATTCCATGTGTCCTGATTTAATCAACTCGACGATGAGTGATTTTAATTGTTTTTTCTTTTCTTTTATTAACAATGCGTTGCTGTCGCTGATTTTCCCTATTCAAAACATATATCAGCACATGGCAGAGGCTAGCTGTTCTAAGTCCTGATGAGTAAATTTATACCTTAAACAGCAACATGTCTTTGTTATCGTTGTGGCCGAATGTTAGAAGAACACTTAAACTGTTGATTGAATACTTTGGTTCATGTAGTTTAGCCCGTTTTGAGGCGTGTTCTGTTACTTTTCCTTAAAACGCCATGGCGGCCTAAAATCGTATTTTAACTTATTTTGATGAACATATCAGTGGATTTGACTTTATTTTGTTGTTAATTCACTTCATTAGTTGAGCTGATTGTCATGGTCTTGGTTAGTTGTTGTTGTCTGAATTGTAACATTAATGATCTGTGTTAGTTAGAGATGGATTTATGTGTTTGTGGTGTCAGTAGAAAGATAATTGTGAATATTAAGTTGTGTTTCTGACCTTGTTTAGATCAGGTTATTTTTTCCTTGAAACTCTTACTTCTGTTGTGACCACATTGTGTTGTTTTTGTATTTGTATCTGATTATATTGATATTATTCTAAGGTCTACTTATGAAGACTTTATGATTTCTTTATTGTTTGATGTGTAGAATTAGACCTAACTGCACCACATTGTTAGTGTATTGGTGGTAGGGATTTTTACCAGCAACATTTTCAGTCAGATGAAAATATTTTGCATCATTCTCTGCCCTAGTGGTGATAAGTGATTTTTGATTGGTTGATGATGATGATAAGCTGTTGCTGTTGTCTTTTTTTTGTCGCACCAGTGCTGGACAAACTTATAAATAGGATCGGATCATGGATTTGAGTCAAAGATTGGGTAATTTTTCTGATCAGTAGAAAGAAAAATAAAAGACAGCAGTGATCTTCCTGGGGTGTCCGTGCCCTGGGTGGCCTCTGGACGTCTGGGGCCCGGGGCTCCTCCTCCATGGGCCTTGGGGGCGGGTCTGTGGCTCCTCTAACTTAGTATTAAATGTTTCTATAGAGAAACCTTACATAAACAAGCATGCATATATACACACACAGGTGATCACAAGGTGTTCACATAAAGACGGACTCAGGTGTTTTCAGACACATTAACTGGGGCTGTGGTTGACACTGAACTCTCTTGAACTGGTGTATACTGTATACATTTGAAGAATATCACAACTGTTGTGTATTCATATGCTGTTTGTTGCTGTTGTATCTTTTCTCCCTGTTTTGTTTGCTTGTTTGTTTGTGCTTCATTTGCAGGTCTAGAAGTGGATTCTTCGCGTCTCTTGTTCTCTTCTTTTTCTGTTTACTCCCCCCCCCCCCTCCCCACTCTTCTTTCTGTACCCTTCCCCTTCCTTTCAGGCTCCGTGTCCATTGGGATTCAAATCAACCATAAAAATATTCTAATAAAGATTTTTAAAGTTATATTTAAATACAAGTCAGGTTGAGCATTATAGCAGTGGCTGTAACGTCTCACCTGAAACAGCAACACTGTTGTACTTGTTTTTGGCACTCAGACATCTATTCTGTTTGCTCCACAGTCGGACAGGACATGGGGTAAAAAAAAAGAAAAGAAAAGACAAATAACTTTGCTCTCTACTTTTTTTTGTAGAAAACTGCAACATTTTTCTGCTCAATGCTCAATAAATACAAACAAGATTTAACTCAAGATGTCAATCCAATGCTTAAATAAAATGTTTAATCATATAAAAACAAATTAAATGTTGAAAAGCCTTCTATTCACCTCTCGGGTCAGACAGCACAGGATGTCGGGAGGATTTAGCAAAGCGCGAGCGCAGCTGGATCCGCGAACCGTGTCCCAAACCTTATAGAGCGATCCGTATGGATCATGGATCTATTGTGACCCGTTGCACCCCTACTTGGCATGTGTGAGTTGTGTGCGTGGGTCAGATGTACTGTGATTGTGTGTTGAAGTGCGCGTCAAAGGAGCTGTGCGTAAGGGCGCTGTGTCATGTGCATTGGAGATACTGTGAGTGTGTGTGTGTGTGTGTGTGTGTGTGTGTGTGTGTGTGTGTGTGTGTGTGTGTTGGAGGTCCTGCCGTGTGTGTCTATTAGCTTCAGAGGTCATGTGAGCTGCGACAGGATGTGAAGCTCGTCAGATCAAGGGGTCTCCCATCAGGACCGCGGAAGCGCTGGTCCACAAAGGCACGTTCATGCAGTGGGTTCTGGTACACATTAATGAAATCCGGTTCTCTTGAGGACTGGCAGACTGGTTATGTGCACCTCTGCATATAAACCAGCTCCTGCATGCACAGATGGTCAAGGAGAGCTATAGCCCTTACTCTCACCCTATTGCATGAGTCTGATGGGCACAGACCAGGGGAAGGAGTGAGTGTGTGTTTAGGGGGGCTTGTTTTACTCAAGCTCAAACATCAGTACCTGGTACTTGAGTTCCTCAAGGAAGACATTATAAGCAACCTTGGTTATTATGGTCCTTTCACTGGTGCCCTCAGATCACCCCTCCTTAAAACCTGGCGTAGCTCGTTATTATGTAGCGTTTTGGAATAACTATTAGTTATTTTAACTACACCCTCTTCAGATAACATTAGCTTATTTTTGGTTTATAATGAAAAGTGATAGACTGTCATTTAACCCTGATAATAGCTAATATTTATTGAAGGTATCTAGGTTCTTTGAAAGAGTACAGTGAATTGAAATACCTTATTAATAACGTGAACTGAGACCAGATAAGATTGAACAACCATTTAATTTGAAAAACCTAAGAACACAGACAGATAAGACAGTTTGAAAGTTTGATGTAAACACAATTAATATTCTTAAACATGTTGAGGATGTTAAAGATAGTTAATTGTGAGTTTTAACAGACCGTAGCATATGTTTTAATGACTAGGGAAGTTAGTTAATTTAGTTAACCTAGTTGTGACTTTAGGAGTCACTTTAGGGCTAATCTGAGTTTGGAATGGGATTTAGTTTTGGCTTAATTTAGTTTGGAAGAATTAAGCTTTATCAAAGCAAACCTCTCGATCAGAAAGTGGTGTTCGCTCACTGAAAGGTGGACGCTCCTGGATCTGACAGGTGTTGGTTTCTCCACGAGCTGAGGCTGGAGTCCCCAGACTCGGAGTGGTGGTCCTGGAAGGCGTGGCCGCCGAGGACCTCGCCGGACAGTCCGTGGATACGTCCCGGTCAGCAAGGGAGGCATTTCAGCAGGCATGCTGAAGTAATTTCTGATCAGTTCCCGTGGTGAGGGAGAGACGAGAGGGAGAGACACAGCAGGTCTCTCAAGGCCTTGTTCAAAGCTGATAAGGGTTCAGCTAAGACTCGAAGGATAGCAGCTCAGGCTGCATTCAGGCTGTAGCTCAGACCAAGACTGAGACTCGACAAGACAAGACTGACTCGTACCGGAACTGAGTATTAGTTTTGAGACGAGTTATCTTAAATTTAACCAATCAGAAGATATTAAGTGTACTAATCAGAACTGAGTTAGTGGAGTTGTGAATGGCTCTGATTGGATAAGGGAACCGTGAGGGAGTTTACCAACTCACATGACTTCCGCCCGTTAAACTCACATTATAAATGTAGAAAATGCATGACATAGCAGAGAAGCATATTATAACACTTTGAGTGTGAGTGTGTAGGTGACCCTGAACAGGAACAAGAGACTGTTCTGTAAACAAGAGATTACAGTTGGAACACCAGCCTGTGGTTTTAAAGAAGAGACTTCTTTACAGAGAGTGTTTTATTAGACCAGTTAGTGTCCAGTTAAGGTCATCTGGGAGATGGATACCTGAAAGTGGACAGTAGGACACCTGTAGGGATCTTGATTCAGGTTAAAACATAATCCAAGAGTGATTGTATTCCAAGTTATTGGGAAAAAGATGGATTATTGTTGTGATGGTCAACAGAGGTCAAAGGTCAGAGGATGTAGCCTATTTGGTGAGGCTACAACAGCTAATAATAGACTAACTCAGGACTCCTCACCCACATGAAATCCCTTCACATCTCACTGCTGATGTTCACCACCTACTGCTATAAAACCCCCATGTGTAATGTAACATTTACAGAAGAGCGGAGCATGTTTTCCCATGGTCCAATAAAGTCCTGCATCTGTCTGGATTTTTTACATCATATTGTTGGAGTGAAGAAGGATTAGACAGCTAGATTAGCTACCCACATGTTGACCTGTAATGGTCTTACCTGGTGGTGAAGGTGTCCTTTCAGATGTATTACCATAAAGAGTTGTTACAACATACACAGGAAAAGTGACAGAGTAATTTTTTCGGAGTGAACATTATTTTATTCTGAAAGAGTCATTTGTACACAATTTAGACTGAAATCCTTTCAATTGGACATTAGGGTTGGAGCCAAAAAACAGAGGAAATCCTATTGGAGCCATTTTGTCTCTTCGCACTGTACCGGAGAAGCAGAGGGATTGAAAGCTGTGAGCTAGGTAAGTCTACAAAATGCTTAAAACGTGATACTAGGTATATTTTTATTAAGTTGTTATTAGTAAGAGACCCTTTATCTGTAGTAGAAAAACGCCATGCTACCTTGTGTGTGTGGGGAGAGGGCGAGAGGCGAATAAACTACGGTATTCGAGAGGTGGTTGGCTAACAGCTAGCTTCAGCAGGTGCGCTCTGGCTAAATTTAGCAATTTTGAACAAATAAAATGGAAACGTTACTTTTCAGTATTGTGCAGCGCTATGTTAAATATATTTAAACCCATATATTTTCACAAAGTAAAGTTGTCACTATTTTTAAACTGACTAACGTTACTACACAACTAAAGCTAGCACTGCTAAAGCCGACATTTTAAGCCAATATTTCGCCATAATACTATACATTGCGCGGGAGAAGGACAAAATTATACTACTCTGCACAAGATGGGGTCCTGCGAGATATCGTGGATGTGAGACCGCTGTGAGCGGGAACGGGTGGCTAAAAATAGACCGGGAGGACGGAGAATACAACTGCGGTTGATAATAAAATATAAACAGGCGAATAGTTAGTAAAGTTAAGAGACTTTTAGAAGGCGGACGTGGCTTGAAACCAGAGTCTCAATGCCCTCTTTTTACTCAGCAATTTGAAGTGAAACCATTGTTTGCTTGACTTATTATTTTGTTTTGAGGTATTTGTTCTGAGCCATTTAATTCAGCAAGTCTGAATGTGTTTGAAATGTGTCTCCGGGTTTACAGTATTGTAAGCACATGTTAATATTTGAAGTAATTTTTCACATTTGTGTTCAATATTTTTAAAATAATTGCAGTTTGGGTAGTTTTTGGCCTCAGTTTACATAAGTTAATCAAAGTTAAGATAACTTATAAATAAAAAAATGTTTTTGTTATATTATTAAATAATGTGCGCATTGTGTATAAACGTATTTGATCATAAAGTACATAATTTTATTAAGTGAAATATATTTGTTTTTGTTCAATTTTGTAAGTTTTTCAAATTTGATCATTAATATGATTTTTTTCATATTATGAAGGATGCAAACTGTGCGTGTGAAATACGGAGAAGGACAGAAGTACATCTGTTTTGAAGGCCAACTGACCTACACCTCGTTTTTGGAATGCGGTGAGTGCGAACATCACAGGTTTCCAGCATGTTCCATAGATTCTGTAAATCAGTCATGGTTTGGGGATGTTGCTGTAGTAGCTGCTGTACCAACTGTTTAGATTGATAGTTTAATTGTTGTTTTTAACCTCTTGTGCCATATTTCAAACATGTAATGCACTTTTGTTGTGTTCACAGCTGCCAAAAAGTTCAATATTCCAACATTGGACTTAAAAGTATTTGATGATTCAAAGACTGAAGTTGATGAGGAGGTTTTTGATTTCCTTTTGAAAAAAACAAACCTTGGTGTGCTGGAGATTTGTCTAGCACAAGGTCCAAATCCAGAAGGTAAGTTGTTTTTTGTTTACTTCTTATGATTGTATGTTTTTTAGTGTTAAGTACTCCAACTTAATGTTTAGATGATCTGCTGAGTGGTCCTGCAAGCAGCTCCTTTAGCAGTTCCAGTGGAGAAACTGAAGTGGACTCCGATGACACGATAATATTGCAACACAGTGCTGCAACAAGACAGAGAACTGAAGACACCTCTGTTGCCCAAGTAAGTTATGCAGTTTACTGTACACTCTTTCAGAAAGTTTTCACAAATTGGAATATGTTATATGGATTATTGTCTTAAAAGCACAAGATTCTGGTGTCTTCCCTTCAACTCAGCTCTGCATATAGTAGACCAGATCTTGACCACAGACGGGGGTGTGACTGTTGTGATTTTTAACAAATCTTTAACAGTAGGAGCAATATTTAAAGTACTGGTGATCATTTTAATACTTAGCTCAATAATATACTGATGAGTCCTTGAAAAGAAAATTGCATGTGTAGTGGGGACTATAACCATTTGATGAGATTAAACGCAAAACCCAAAGCTTTTTGATTGTTACAAGGAAAAATAGGTGATCTGAACCAGTACTTTCCATGATATACTGATTTATATTTTTAATGTCACTTAGAGGATCGAACATGTTTTAAAGAACAATCCAGGAGGAGAGAGGATCATCGATGAGTATGCTCGGACAAAAAGCCTAACAGACAGCAGACGGCGTGACATGGTCAAGATATTGGTTGCGCATATGACAAGTGAATATGGTATCATGAAATTATTTTTTATATATATACTCACACTTTTTTTACTGAAGCTATTACTTAAATCTTCAACAGTATTCATGGTTTGTCTGTCTTTACAGAACAAGTCCTTCAAGGCGTGTCAAAGAGGACTACGCAAAGGGTATCATCACCTTGTTCCCTAATCTGGCTAATCCTAGGAGCAAGCTTGGCTATGTAAGTACAAGAAAGTAGTCCAACCAATTCACTTCTCACTTGATGTAAATCTAATAATGAACTGCTTGGTTATGGTTTGAGTAGAAGATATTCATTCAGCATGTCCTTCATCCGGCATCGGCCAGTGTTAATTACTGGTTACATCTCCAAGAAAGTAATTCATTTACTTTAATGATTACTTATTGTTTTAAATTAATGAGTTATTTGAATGATTTCTTTACATGGTTACTTTTCAAAAGCTTGTCCTATCTCATTATGCTATAAACCAACAGACCTTTCATCCTAATTCTATTCTCTTCACATCCATCACATCAAACTGAATTAAATGAAATGGTGTCTCTTTTTAAAACTTTTTTTTAATTAGTTTTATCTTTTAACTTTATGCACATTGCATCAAGCAAAAATGTAGTTAAATTTTTGTCTGATTTCAAGGAATTAGTTGAACATTTAAACCTGTTATATGCACATTCAACCAGATTGAATGAAAATAAATGGTTTTTCTCCTGTTTACCTCAATTTCTCTGAGTGTAACCTTCAAATTAAGATTTTTAAAAATGTTTTCTCTCTCAAGCAAGGATGAAATTTTGATTTGAAAAGCAGGAGGGATACAGCTTGCTTGGGTACTTGGGATTGGTATGTTTATCTTACTTCACTCAAATTTACATGTTTAAGTTAAGGTGCATGTGAGAAATATTTGTGATAAAATGTGTTTGACAAAATGATAAGAACTTCACTCAATCTGTTCTGCAGATTGAGCAAGATTTTACATTGATGTTTGATGAAACCATCGCTGCTAAGTTCCTGGAGAAGTGGCCCACTGTCTACAAGCAGAAAGTCCTGGAACAAAGTCGTGGACTCACGCAGACAGATGATCTTCAGAACCTTCTTCAAGATGCTGAAGGCACAACAGAAGTGGAAAATGGTAAGATGGGAGAACTGTATTTAGTTTATATGATTATATACAGAATACATTTGGTTTGATTTGCAACACACCATCACATTTTGGTCAACTTTATTTTGGAGGTGGTAACACAGTTGCAGATTGTTTTGATAGCTGATGTCTGTCATTTTACTTGTTCTTCCAGGATGGGACAGTGATATGTCATCCATTCTGATCCTTGTACATCTGCTGCCACCATCACCTCATGGCCGCAAGAGACCAGGAAAACTCTCAGCCAGACAAGCCAGTGAACATCTTGTGAAGTTCATCAAGGTAAGTTTACAGTAAAGGAAGCATGTCTATCAATCTCAACATTTCTGGTCAGTGTTGCCAAGGTTACCTTAAAGCAGTGGTTGAAGTGGGCCGGTACGCGGCGGTACGCAATACCGGCACTTCTAAAAATAGCTCTTGAGCGTTCCGTCACTTCTCGGGATGCTGAGAACGTACTCATAGCGTCCCGGAACGCTCAGTAGTGAGCGTCCGTTTAAATCAGGGGTGTCATTCATACGGCCCGCTGGATGAGTTTTGAAAATGAAAAAATTAGGGCTGGGACTTTAACGCGTTAATTATGATGCACGTTTAAAAAAAATAACGCAATTAACGCAACTTGCATTTGAAGCAAGGCTGAGCTCTTGTCAGCATCATTTCCTGCTGTCCAGACGCTCAAATCAGACCTTTGACGCACGCAGCCCGTGCCAAGGTCCTCCTTCGGAGGATCCAGCCCGCCCCACTCGCTTCACCTGTCTATACGCGGTCACCGTAAAACTCAGCCCTCCGCTCCGTCCTTTCACCACAAAAACCGAAAAGGATCGGCGGTGAAACTGCACGTCTCTAGCCTTATAGGTTTATTCCAGCCAGTGGAAATGACGGGTCGCATCCAAAGCGCGTTTGTTGGATGCAGCGTGCCACTGAACTTGCCGTCCTGCGCGCTGTGCCTGTCAACTTGGCCAGTGATGAATCCTCCACATCTAGTCACAGCGTGAGGCCAGGGCTTCCGATCGCGTTACGCACAGAGATCAGTGCCCAAACTGGAGCGTTTGTGCTCTGTGCGTCCTGGTCCGCGCCTTTGGCTCGTTTCTGGCTCAACACTCGACACGCACGCCAGCTACAGCATTGCTGAGCTGAAGCTGATATTTTTAACTAGAGAGCTGGACGTCAGCTGGGCACACAGATCACCATCCTGCCACTGAGGGACAAAGACCTGAATGGGTTTAGATCCAGATCTGGGTTTTCCCTCAGACCTGGTCTAAATGAAACCATGGTGAAACTGATGGAGTCCAGTCAGCATCACCTGGATTTACTGGTTTTATACAGTTTTAGATGAAACACTGAGTTCCTCAAACCCAGACCCTAACCCTATTAGAAAAGATAAACCAGTACCAAACCCACACTGGTCTATAAACAATAGAGACCCTCATTAAAACGAGGCAGAGCCTCCAGACCAGACCGAGGGTCAGTTTGAACACTGCAAAAAATGATTCTCTCATCCAGGTGTTTCCACATGTTGGAAATATTTTATTATTAATATTTTAAGACAATAAAAGTTTTGTGTACTTCTGCACAATTGTCTTAAGAAATATTTGTTTATCTTTTGTTTTGTAAAAGAGTTTTTGAATAAATGTGAAGATTTCCAAATGTACTTGTAATTTTTCTTGCATGAAAACATGGGGAAAAACATGCACTTGTTATTTATAGGTCATTATTTTAGGGTTGTACTGGTCCGGCCCACTGGACATCTGATTTGTCTGCATGTGGCCCCTGAGCCATAATGAGTTGGACACCCCTGGTAGTGGTCAGTGAGCTCACGTCCACAACACCTCTGTGTTTGGGTTTAACCGGCATAGATATACAAATGTAGATGCCTCATTAAGCGCTGGAACCATTATCGAGGGCGTAAAGAGGCATCTGTGCATACATATGTCTATGTTCTCGTCTGCCACTCTTCACAATGCGCAGGCGCAGACTGACCAAGCGAACAGTGGTTTCTGTGACAACCGGTCAACCGCGCATGCGTCGTTCTAGCTGCTGTTGCCGTGTTTATTAGCTCAAACAAATGATGAGAGATTGAAGGTTTCATTTTCTGTTTGGCTTTTTTGATAATTAATAAAGCAATGGAAATTAATTTTGTAATTGTAATCATTTTATGTACGTAGACAACATTTAATTTAATTTGATTATATATGAGATTTGAGCTGAGCTCCATCCCTTTCAATTTGCATTATGATGCATAGAGAGAGGGGAACGTCTTTTTACTGAGCTATATTTACACTCAGGTATCTCAACATTTCATGTTCCGACCTCCATTAAAGAGAGTACCACCACTTCTTGTTGTCCACTTCAAGCACTGCCTTAAAGTAATTTGATTTAAAAGTAATTAATTTATATTGCTTTTTAATTTATTAAAATCAGCAGCTCCCACCTACCACCACCTCAATATAAAAATGTTGTCCAGTTTTACCAAAATGCGCATAAAAGCATTTTTAACAATAATGTCAGCAAACGTATTTCCTGACATTTAAAGTTAAACTTTAAAAACTGTTAACTGAAAATAAATGTTTTTGTACATTTTAAAATGGTCTTCTGACATATTTACCTGTTAACACTTTGACAAAACTGACCATTTCTAATCTACATTGTTTATTAATTTAACTATTAAAATGTAACTTGACTTCACTCTCTAACATGCCATGTTTCTTGCCTGCTCTGAAGCTGTTTGTCACAATGAGTGAAGTTTGCGTCATAACATCTCTTTGTTGCTGCTTCGTAAGTCCAGCTTTAGAGCTGCATGCAGCTGCGGCTACATTCAGGCTGCTAAGGCTGGTGAATATCACTGTCTGTCAGCAGCATCCAGTCAGCTGTTCCTGCTCAGGACACTTCTCAGTTGTCACACTTGTTAGTAAAGTCTAAACCCAGAATATAAACATCTTTTTTTTTTTTTACAGTAAAACAATTAGATAATTTGGAAAAGATGTTATACAATACAAGTTGTCCTAATGCTGAAAACGTGACCACCTCCAAAGAAACAAAGAATATATTAAATTTGAAGACACAGCAAGAGGCGTGAAAACAGTTTGTCTTTAAGATGGTGATTTAAAACTGACAGAAGGGGGTGCTAAAAGCCAAAACTGCCTAATATGCCTTAGTTATTCTGTTCATTTATTTCTTTGTAAATGGAAATGCTACAATTGCAAAAACAATAAATCAGGCTAACTTATGTTTATGTAGAACAATGTAATCATCATGTAAAGCTAGCAGCAAAAATGAAGTAATTTTGTCATTTTTGTAACAGTCCCTAATCCTGTCATGTTTTGTTTTTGTTTTTTTGTCAGACAGGAACCAGCATCCAAGGGCACCTTGATGGCATCACAGAGAGCCTTCAACCATACCTGCTTGCAGTAGGGCATCAGAAGAGTGGGATTCACAAGTACTTCATTGTGATTGACAAACATGCAATACCTTGTAAGTCTCCAGGCTCCCTTGCCTGTTTTGATGAGCTTTTCAAAGCCCACTTTGTCTTTGGCACTTCATATAACCATGATCTGGTCAATGTGTACAACTTCCTACAGACCACCATTTATGAGATAGATGTTGACAATACCAAAGTGAATCCTAGAGTTGCAGAGTTGAGGGCTCGGATGCTGCGTTAAAGAGATTTCTATTTCTCTAAGGTCTTCAAAACGGTATTAGGTTGAGAATGTTCTGTTTCATTTGCAAGAGGTCCCAGACAAATGCTAATTCCCTGACTAAACACTTAAAAGTGATTCATGGACTTTGCCCAGATTTGGTTGTTTGTATCACAGTCAATTGTGAAATGCCAGTTTTTCACAAGATCAGTAATGTTGTTGTTAAAGATGAGAGGTTACTGTTGGTTACTTTTGCACTGCAAACTGTGTGCCTGAATGAGCATTTGAATGCTTTTCAAGTTCTGTGTACAAGAGATGGGCCTCATGTCATTCAAGTTGACGAGCTTTTCTGTTCCAAAGCCTTTGATTTACAGGTGTCATACAGTCAAGGTGATGCAAGTTTTTATATTGTACCATACTGTTTCCTGTGAACAATAAAGGTGGGTGTTAAAGTACTGATTCCTGATCTTTTTATTGTACCCTTTGTAAAAACATTGTGTATAATTTTAATACAGTTGCATAGTGAAATAATTAACATTTTGTTCTATTTGGAATCCCATAGAGTAAAAAAAATGTATTCAGAGTAAACATTTACACTTTATTGAATAAAATTCAATTCAAACAAGAGGGGGAAATTGTTTATTTCATAGTAAAATTTGACACTATTTAGAATAAAATTTAGATTCTACTCAGAGTAAAATAATTTCTCATTAAGAGTAAAAATCGTCTCTATATACAATGAAATGCAATTCCATTCAGAGTAATATTGGTTCTATTCAGAGTAAAACTATGATGGAGTAATTTTTTTTAAACTCTGAAATGAGCAAAATTTCATCATGTGGAATAAAATTTTTGTACTAAATAGAGTAAATTTTACTCTGTAAGTTCAACTCTGACAGCAGAGTAAATTTTACTCTATTTAGACTGGGACCAAATGTTGTCTTTTTCAGAGTAAAATTTTCTTCAATTTGAGTAAAATTTACTCGGCTAATTTTACTGTGTACCAACCAAACTCCTGAGCTCACTCTTATTATTCAATACAGTTGAGTTTTTGCATTTTGATTAGATTTTTTTTTTTTTTTTTGCTTATGATTTGGACTTTAGCATCAGAAACTTGCACTTAAATTGTTTTGATGTCATTTTAAATTATTTATAGGTCAGTCTTTTTGTCAAGGTTAATAACATCCAACTCTTCTCTGAAGAGAAGCCTCCAGAGTAGACCAGTGGTCCTGGAGGGCCACCATCCAGCATGTTGTAGTTCCTTCTCTGCTCCAACACACATGATTCACCTGTTCTGCAGGTCATCAAGCTCTGCAGAAGGTCTTTAATCAGCCACTGATTGAAACAGGTGGTGAAGCAGAGAAACCTCTACCCCAGGACCAGGACGGGACACCACTGCTTTAGATTTAAGCATCTGTTAAACATTAAACTTATGTTTGAATAGGAAGGCACTGGCAGAGCTTGGAATTTCTATCATGTCTCTGTTTCACAGTAAAAAGATACACTTCTTCAATTCACTGTTACTAAGAAGTTGACTTTTACTAATTAAGTTTATTTGTTATGCAAACATTAATACAGTCAAATATAATTTATTATTCTGAAGATAGACACGACATATTGGTTGTTAATGTTTCCTGACAGAGTCTAGAATCAGTCTCTTACACTGGTTACGTATGTTGGACAGGTTCAGGCCGTACAGAACCGGGTTAAAGAACATCTGACAGCTAAGAAAATAAAATACCAGAGATGTCTTCAACACTGTGGAGATGCTGTCCACGTCAAACCTGCTCTTTAACATTTCGAAGGAAATGCCAAAGGAGTAGTTGATCAGAGAGACCAGGTGAGGCGTGCAGGTGCTGAGGGCTTTCTGTCGGGTCTGTCTGGACCCACAGAAACACACCTTCAGGATCCTGATGTAGGAGAAGAGGATGACACATAATGGTAGACAGACTGTGAGGAAAGTCATAACTAGTTCATAGATGTTATTGACTCTGGGCTCAGAACAGGCCAGTTTGATGACAGAGTGATTTTCACAGTAGATTGTATTCATCAGATTTCCACAAAGCTGCAAAGAGGAAGTCAGGAAAGTTGTTCCTCCAACAGCAAAAACAGGAGGGACCCATATGACAGCAACAAGAAAGGCTGTTCTCCTACCAGACATTATGGTTTGATACTGCAGAGGATGACAAATTGCAATATATCTGTCATAGGCCATGACAGCCAGGTTAGTAAATTCTATACTTCCATAAGTATAAATACAGAAGATCTGCAGGTAACAGAGAGGAGCAGAAATCAGGTGAACATCAGAGAGAATCTGAAGCAGCAGGAAGGGAAACAAGGCTGTGCTACCATACAGCTCATTCACAAACAGGCTGCACACAAACATGTACATGGGCTGATGTAGACTCCTGTTCACACAGATGACCAGGATGAGCAGGACGTTACACACAACGATTAACACGTACACTACCAGAACAATCAGGAAGAACAAGGATGTCAACACACCTGTGTCCAGGTAGGC
>SSNR01000174.1:78570-92230 GCA_006937965.1 Callopanchax toddi | reverse complement strand
TGTGTGTGTGTGTGTGTGTGTGTGTGTGTGTGTGTGTGTGTGTGTGTGCGTGCGCGCTTTTCTCCTTTTTCCTTACAGGCGCGGTCTTGTGCTCAGGCCGGTGCGTGACAGGTGTCTCGTCAGCTGTGATGATTGGAGGTGATTACGGAGTGACAGGTGGCTGGGACAAAGTGGCGAGGGCATAAAGGCACCGCAGTGAGGGGAGGAATCCACCCATCCTCCACCGATCCCAAACAGCTGCATTGAGATGATGATTTGAGTTAATTATCCTTGTGTTAGTTTTAGTTAAGTAGTAGGGGTGGATCGCCATTTTTGTTCGTCCCCGTTTTCTCCTGGTTTTCAATAGCATAAGGAGGTAAGACATTGTCTTTATTTTTCTTTTTGTTTGGAACAGGAAAGAAAGGGGATTTATGAGTTAGAGGGTGTTTTGTTTCTTGTTTTGGCCTGGGTCCACCCTGAAGTCTTTTTGTTAGGTATTAGATTTAAAAAAATCATTATTTGTACTGATTGCTTCCGTTATATATCCATCCATTTTCTGTAGCCGCTTATTCCTCCACAGAGGGTCGCGGGGCAGCTGGCGCCTATCTCCAGCGGTCAAGGGGCGAGAGGCGGGGGACACCCTGGACAGGTCGCCAGTCCATCGCAGGGCCACACAGAGACGAACGAGACAAACAACCACACACCCACTCACACCTAAGGACAATTTACCAGCCCAATTAGCCTGACAGTCATGTCTTTGGACTGTGGGAGGAAACCGGAGTACCCGGAGGAAACCCACGCACGCATGGGGAGAACATGCAAACTCCACGCAGAGAGGCCGCAGAGCCGGGACGCGAACCCACGACCTCCTTGCTGCGAGGCAACAGTGCTAACCAGCTGCGCCACTATGCAGCCTTCCGTTATATATTGTAAATTAAATACTGAAATATTCATTTTTATACATTGGTCTTGTGGATGTGTTTTTGGGTTCGCGGGAGGATGGATCACGGTCATGTTATGCTCGCCCTCCTAGACCGGGCGTAACAGACACCATACTGAATGTAAATATACTGGTTGCTATAAACTACTCAACGGGCGTAAGGAATCACATGACCTTGTTGTCTTCTCATGAAAAAAAAAGTTACGGTGGCTGAGTGTCAAAAGTTTTTTCTAAAAGCCCAAAAACAACAATGGTGTCGATTTAAAAGAGGGACTAATGCAGTGGATGAAGGACAAACAAACAATCAGCCTGAGAAGTCGTCTCTTTGAGGCTAAAGTCTAAAATCTCAGGACAACATCCTCTGCAGTGATTCCATGTGAGACGTTTGATTGCAGAGCAGGAGGAGGTTGTGACACTGTTCAGACCACAGCTGGTGCTCATCATTTCATATGTAGCTACTGGGGTCAGGCAGTGGTTTCTGTCACCATGTGGAAAAAGTTAGACGTGTTCACCTGAATGGTGTGTGACGACATGATGTGGATTCTCTGTTCAGCTTGTTCTGAATATTACCGGTGATGAATGACAGTTAAATGCCATTGAATGTCATTATTATCATTTTTAAAAATTAAGAAGTGACGGTAAAAATAAATCATGACCAGATATTGCTGAATATGTCAATCAAAATGACGTACAACAGAAAAGTCTAGTACAACCTCTGCCTAGGAGCTATGCTGTCTGGGGCACTTTGCCTCTGGTAGGGTCTTCCATGGAAAACTCACTAGGTGAGACTAAGAGCTGTTTCAAGAAGAAAACTTAAAAGCACCAGAATACCCAGCCCAGAGGGTTCCACCTAGGGTGACCAGACGTCCTGTTTTGTGCAGGATTGTCCCGCATTTCCATTACTTTTCACACGTCCCGCAAATTGAGACACTGTCCTGCAATGTTACGGTTAAAAGACTCCTTGTGTTGCTCCCATTTGTTTTGGTTCGAGGACCAAAGCCCTGTGAAGCGGGGGGGGGGGTCTGTCGAGGTTTAAACATCAGGTGTAAACCTGCAGGCTCCTGCTCTGCAGAACTTTATAACCCAATCTTGTGGCAAAAGCAGGGAGCTGTCAATCAAACTAGGAGTGGGACTTATGTCCAGTACCATGCGTACCTGCAAGGCTGCAACCACAACAAAAGAGACGGCATAGTGACAGAGGGAGGAGAGCTGCGAGCATGAACGGAGAGTTGAGTGCAGCCAAAAAAGAAAATGCTGTTACAACAAAGACTGGGAGAACGTTTACTCGTGGGTTTGACCTGTTCAGGGCGATTCTCACAGTCTTTTGTTACATTTGTCAGACTACTTTTTATGTGTCACACGGCGGGGAATACAACATGAAATGACAAAAAAATGCCGCATAAAACGTGTTGCTCAAAAGGAGGCTTCCCACTCAATGGACAGGTTCCTGCTAAAGCCCAAAGAAGAGTCAAACACAGACAAGGTAACAGCTGCTGAAATAAGTGTTTACCACACTGTGCAACACTCCCAGTCATACAGATCAGAGGACTAGAACCAAGCTAACATCAGTTATGTTTCCAGACTCTGAGATAGCAAAGAATATGCCATGCGATCGTACAAAGGCAGCGTCCATACAGTATTGACTGATGTGCTTGCACCAGCTTCTGTAGAAATCTGTTTGAGAGAATTAAATACACTGGTTCAAAATCTCACAAGTGACAAAAAGGCCCACATGCCATTTTTTTCAGTGGCTTCTGATGCATCAAATCATGGCACAACTAAACTGTTCCCACTGTCTCTGAGATACTGGACACCAGAGCTGGGTTTGAAAAGCAAGATCCTTGACTTTTATGAGGACAGCAATGAGTCCGCTGCTACAATACACCAACAGATTACAAGTAGGTTAAAGGAAAATGGCCTGTCACTGGACATGATTTCAGCATATACTGCTGATAATGTTAGTGTAAATTATGGGGAATACAATTCAGTTTTCCAGAAGCTTAAGACAGACAACAGTGGCATTATTAAGGCAAAATGTGTGACCCACAGAGTACACAACTGTGCAAAGCATGCTGGAGACAGGCTGGACATGGACATTGACTTTGTAGTGAACAAAATATTCAGTCACTTTTCAGTGTCTGCACAGCGGACAGAGAAACTGAAAGCAGTGTTTTCCTTTGTGGAGGAAGAATATCATGAAGTTCTGAGACATGTTCCCACTAGATAGTTGAGTCTGTGGCCTGCTGTCCAGAGGCTGCATGACAGTTGGACAGCTATCAAAAGCTACTTCTTATCACTGGGGAGAATCAGTGCCCAAAAGCACTGTGGCAGCTGTTCAAAATGGATCAAGATGTCGAGGGGAAACCCCTTGAGCTGCAGGCCTACCTAGCCTTCCTCAAAAACACACTGAAGATTTTCCATGATGTTGTGCTGCTGTTGGAAGGACGGGATGGGACTGTCTGTGAGATTTACAATGTAGCGTATTATAACCTGTTTTTATTGTTATAATAGACACACACACTTCCGCAAAGTGATTAGCTTAGTTTGGCAGGTTTTACACTGAGCTATGCTAAGATACCCTCACTAATCTAATTGTTATGCAGGGATACTTCTAAGTTCTGGATATTCAAAGGCAGGACTTACGCACCTTATACCTGAAAGATATGAACCGTAGGCATACTTAGACTACACTTCTTTTATTAAGCAAACAGATTGAACGAACAGACAGAGATATGAGGTAGGGAGTTGCATCTTAGGGAGTTCTTCTGATGGCATTAAGCTGAGAGTTAATGACGAGAGCCCGTGATATAAGATATATCTAGGGAGTTACCGAACTAGTTATGAGGGGAGTTGGAGACTAAGTTAACCGGAGAGTTACTTATCAAGAGCCTCAGTTTTACCAGATCGGAGTTGGTACCTGCTGAGATCGCTCCGGGATCACCTCGACGTGGCAGGTGGAGGTTCCTCTGTGGGTTGGTTGCCCTGACGCTCCTCNGGATGGTGTCTAGCTTAGAGCCGGGGAAATGTCTTCGACTTGTGGGGCTAGGACCCACAGGGAAGTCGGCACCTGAGCGTACCGTGTAGCTGAGAAAACGGTCGCTTCTCATCTCGTTGCTGGCTGAACGAGAACTGGAGGACTTCCGGGCTGGAAGTCTAACATGGCATCTTTTGGACGCGTGGCCCAATAGGAAACGAGTTTACCAAGTCACGTGGTTCTCATCATTAAAGATCCCACAGTTTAACCCTAAATGGATTATGAATATGATTTAACCTTTTAGCAAAAGTAGAAACATGAAATAATACTGATGCAACATTAACATTCATTAATACTGGAAGAAAATGAATTAATCATATTAAGACATTTCTGGACAGTGGATTAAAGGTAGTGTCCTTTAGAAGGAGACATCAAAGAGTCTTTAAGTTTAATTATTAACTAAAGAAAGTCTTCTGAGTCTTCCGACACGACCGGGTCCTGGAAGGAATGTTGATTCAGGTTACAACATAATAAAAGAGTCATTTTAATCCAAGTTATTGGGAAAAAGATGGGTTATTGTAGTGAAGATCAACAAAGTTCCGAGGATATAACGTATTTGTTGACGTTACAACAACCTGATGCTGACTCTCAGGACAAAGCTCTAACAAAGGCATAATGGATTCTTTCTTTGGAATGGAGACCAGTGGTATTCTCCAACAGTTTCTTGAGCAAAAAGGCAGCAACAATCAAACAGGATTCTAACTTCTATAAAGCTGCACTTAACTACCTGGAAAAATGGTATGACTTCACAGACAACAACTATCAAAAGAATGTTGCATGTTTGGCCCTGAAGAGTAAGTTCACAGTCACCCAGCTCAGTGATGCTGTGGACGTCCTACAGATGAGGGAGAGAGTGGACATGGATGAACTGTATGAAGAGTCCTGTGTGACTCTGCAGAGCCAACAGGAACTTGTAGAGAGAAAAGCTCCTGTTGTGGAGAAGTGGTCCATGTTGCTTAAAGGCACAATGACACCAAATCTGACTGATGTTGCATTCTTTGTCTTCAGCATCCCCATAACCAATGCTGCTGTGGAGAGAGTGTTTTCCCTCACGGCTGCAGCCTGGACGGTCCAGAGGAACCGCTGCTCTGTGGAGCTTATCAAGAATGAAATTCAAGTCAAGACTAGTATGTAAAATATGCATGCTCAAAGCTCATGAAAAAACAATTATCAAAGCAGCAGCTAAACTTCAAAAGATACAAATATTTTTTGGGGGGGAAACACCAGCAACACTGAATTTGTGTACACATGTGCACTTGCTGAAAAAGTTGATATACTTTATAATATTATACGTTATCTCAAATGCCCTCAAAAAGGGTGAACTGCTCCCCTTTTTTCTTCAGCGTAGCTACTGAGCACTTCGTCCTGAGCAAATCATCCTGCTAGCTACTCATCCTCCGATCATCATCCTGCTAGCATCATGTCCAACGGCGTCATTCGCGTGTGCCCGGAATGCCAGACCGGGTACATCATGTCCTACGACCTGCACCACAAGTGTGAAGGGTGCCTCAGAGCCAAGCATGCGGGCCTGGCGATGACTTCTCAAGCATCCTGCCCATTCTGCAAACTCCTGCCCACCGATGACCTGAAGTGACGGGTTGAACTCTTCATTCTGGCGGCTGAGGACTTCTTCCCCATGGTAGAACATTACCCGCTGGACAAAGCCATCGACTTCTTCATGGAAGAGGAGCGAGACTTGGACGGGTCAGCTCCTGATGATGGTTCGGCAGGCAGCCCCGTTCCCCTGTCCCAGCCGGCAGGGTTGGAACCGGACTTGCCCCCGCCTGATGACGTCCCGGCCCTCTCTGGTGTCACACGGTCGGCAACTACTAGCCTCCCGGCTATCGGCGCTTGGGTGCAGGCGCTCCCAGCCATCATCCAGAAGGTGGCAAAATTCAAGAACTTGACTGTTCCCTCAGCTCACCCCCTCCCTCCTCCTGATGACCTAGCGGGGAAGTTCGCAGGCTTACAAGCTGGCCGGAGGGAAGTCCGCAGGCTTCCAAGCTGGCCGGAGGGATCCGGTTTGGCCCTGCTTTCCCGCAGTTTCGACGTATGTAAGTGGAGTGTCAGCCGAACCCACCAAGCTGAGGGCTCAGGTGTCGACGTACGTCCCCATCACCAGGGTGGAGGGCCTCACTGACGTGAGCTTTCCCCCCGTTCCTCCTCTGGAGCACAGCTTGGCGGCTGTGTTTGTGGTCAGGGCAGAACGGCTCGCTGGGTATAGGCATAGCCCTTTAAAACCTGGGCCTCACTGGCTCCTGAATGACTGAAGAAAAACACTTTTTTGGGAGCAGTTCACCCTTTTTGAGGGCATTTTATAATGGGTGAGGCCCACGAGATGGGTGGGCATGGACTAAAGGCTTCAGTGGTGTGCAATGGCGCGAGGGGATTCCCATAGCAAACAGCCCATAAAGGGCCACACCTATATTCATAGAATCTGGGTTACGGTACGTAACCAACGTTTCCTCTAATTATCAAAGCCCGTTGTCAGATGGTGACGCTATGAGAATCCAACAGTTTTTTTGGAGTCCATAATCCAGTTCTTAGGTGTTGGGGGAAGAGGACTCAAATGAAAAGATGAAAAATGAGAGAAAAAATGGAAATCAGAATAATTTCTGATGGAAATTCCATATCGACTTGATCTGCTTCCTTATGCTTGTCCGAAATTAATTGGATTCATTTCTGGTCAAGAGAAGTGTGTCGTTCCGGTGCGCCCCATGAACCAAAAAAAAAAAAATCCAGGACTGTTTAAATTTTTTTTCTTAGAAAATCCTCAACATCATAATTCACGATACGAACATGGAATATATTCAATAATGTAACCTAGTTAGAAAAACATAACTAAAGATAGAAATAAATGACTAAACATTAATAAAACTGATAAAACCAGCTAGAAATAAAGAATCCCATCTTAATAAAGTGAAGACTTGAAAAGAAAAATAACATAACAGAAAAGAAAGGGCAAACTGATTAGATTAGGAGTTTCTGCTGAAACATGGATTTACTACATTTCCCATAATTCATCAGGATAAATTGACCAATCACAGAGACTTCCCATGATTCCTTAGGAGAAATCCGACCAATCACGGAGTTCTAATAACCCCACGCCACATGATTGGAACCACGTCACTCCAGTCATTTTGTTATCTGAAAGAAACGAGGCAAATGCATGATACCAGCTTGTTATGGAAACTTTACAATCTTTAACCATCCGTGGAGTAAGATAATGAAATATCTAACCTTAGCAACATTAAATGATTGTTTAAAGTATCCGACATCTGACAGTGGTCATATCGTCATGTTTGTGCTTTTGTAGAGTCTGTATTGATGTGTGATGCATTCCAGGCCACACATAGCTATGTGAAAGAAACCAAACAAATGTTTCAATGGTGAGAAAGCTCAGTAAACTTAGTCTCCACGTTGGAAACAACTGTCGAGTCACTAAAGAACTGAATACTTGAAAGTTAAAGCTTAGTAGAGCTGAAAAAGGGAGAAATTATTATCAACACAGCTTCCATTACCTTGAAATGGTGCTAATATTGCTAATTTGAAGTTAGCTATCCTATTGTCTTGAATGTTGCTGTTTTTTTGTAACATTTTGTGTTTCCTTTGTGATGTTGTTTGCACAAACTGTGAGAAAAAGATTAAGTAGTGTTTTGTATAGGGTTGGGAATCGAGAACCGGTTCCGGCTTAGAACCGGTTCCAACCAACCATTTCCATCGGAATTGTACACCTCTAACTTTAGCAATTCTTCTTAATGATTCTCGTCTTTCAGTTTTTCCCGAAATTTGCTGGTTAGTAATCTTTCCCACAGAGAAATTAGACTTTTATACACCTCTCTCTGGTTCGACGGACAGAACAAAAACTCGATTTTTGTCGGACAAACGCAGCGAGAGCAGCGGAGGGGCTTAACGAGGTGAGGTCCTGACTGAACTGCAACCGAACACCGCTGCAGTGTTTACAAGTCACAACAAACGCCGAGTCCCCACTGCTTTACACAAGTCACACACTGCAGTCTTTGAGACGACTCAGGAGGCTGAAGGCTCTGCAGAGGTTTGAGTCCAGAAGCAGGACCCGGTAACCCGAGCCCGACACTGGATCTCCCCTCGTCGCTCTGATGCTGTCGCTTTTATGGCAAGCCCTTTTAACATTTAATCAACAATCTGACCTCTCTGTAGCTCTTGTCTTATACAGCAATAACTTAATTTATCCTAGTACTTGAAAGAAAAAGCCCTTTTAACATTTAATCAACAATAGAACATCTCTGTAGTTCTTGTTTCATACAGCAATAACTTAATTTATCCTAGTACTTGAAGGAAAAAAATTAAAACAGACACACTCAAATCACACCATGCTTGCTTGTGGTGCAGAAGACTGTAGAACTTTTTTTGCCGCTTAACAACTATTCAAGGATTGATAAGAGAATCGTTTAGGAATCGGATTGATAAGCAGAATCGACAATGGCATTGATATTGATAAAAACCTATCAATTCCCACCCCTAGTTTTGTATGCATTGTTTAAGTGATTTGAAGTCAATTTTTAGTGCTCTTTTGCTCTGTAACCGGTGCAGACAGGAGATGATAGCACATTAATGCTCAATAATTTTAAATTACTACGTATTCTGCTCAATGTTATTGTATAAAATGTCATGAATGTTAAATGTTGTGATAAGTCACTATTGAATTTATTAGTGATAAGTTGAAGTGCATATACAGTATATTTGTTGTACAACTAAATGAAACTTGAATAGAATAATATGGTTTGAACCAGTTGATATGAAGATGAGTATGATGTTGATTGGTGATGATATGAAACTATACGATTGTACTGAATGTGGATTTTTCTGACCGGTCGTTAGGTCAGGTTTTCATTTCCAGGATACAGAACTGAGCGTCGACAGACTGAGAGACTGAGTCATTCCAGTTGGTTTCCATCGAAGGATCACCCCGAACCTTTGTGAGAGATTCCTAGCCCAAGATAGGTGGCGAGCCAAGCGAGACCTGAATGGAAGTGGTAGGAAAAGAACTCTGATACATTAAGTTCACTCAAACTGAGAGTGAATTAAAGGGCCCCAACGATAAAGGACACTGATTTATTTTGGGTTATTTTATTTTGGGATTGCTGGCTTATTTGATTGTTACATTGTTTATTGTTTTTTCTTGTTGTTCAAATTGTTTTTTATTGTTGTTACAATTAATAATAAGACAAACAAACTGCATCATTGTTGTGGTTGTCTTATTGATGTCCAACCCTCGCTCTCCTACCGAAACTAGAGTTATTCTGATTTCTGGTCCAGATTTGAGCACATTTCTCAGAACTATTGAGACTACTGACTGCCTGTCGCTCACTTATTATATAATAATAGGTTAAGGGTTACAATAACACAGTGAGTGAATGGAGAGTTACATGAATAAGCGAAGTCCGAAGTTTGTTCATCAGCTCTACACAGTCAATGGGCTGTGAGCGGATCTCAGGCCGGCCTGAGAGCACTGTTGCTGGGACAAAGCCTCCGGTAGTTCCTGCCCAGAGGGAAGAACAATCTCGCTGATCAGTAATATCCTCCGCCTACAATGCACTGGTCTATTAGCTGTCTGTAAACCTTGTTTGGCTTAAAAATGCTATTTCTGGAAGTTGTGCCAGCTGGAACCAGCTGGAGTTCCGGTCGTGAGCTCCGATCCCTGTGGCAGGCTGCCATGCCTCACTACCTGAGTGGCGACTCAGCGGGACTCCGAAGCAATGCCCAGGCCCTGCCCAGGACGAGAGGGGGGGGGTCACCTCTACTGGGGTAAGCTCAATTTGCTTCAGTTGTGTGCACGGAGAACTCAACCCTGTCTGCACTGACACACCTGTTCTTTGATGTCCCAATAAATTGTTTAACTGACTGTTTTTCGTGTGTGTGCTCAAAAGAATCCCAGGAAATCCACCGCCGGGGCAGCCGCAACACCAGGGCGGGCAGAGGCTCACCCTGTGGGGCCACCCAGCAGCCGCTTCGCCAGAGCCCCAGGGGGCTGCAGCCATGAGCTCGCAGGCACCACCAGCATCAGGCCATACCCAGGCAGATCCATCCTGGACCCAGAGACCCAGGCCCAAGGGCGACCCGACCCCAGCCGAGGCCCGATGTAGCCGGAGGGCCCAGATCCCGCCAACGAGCCACCGGGGGCGAGACGGCAGATGCAATAGTACCCGGCCCCTGATATCCACCAACACGCCAGCGGACGGAGGCACCACCCACCGGCAGAAGGTGTGGCAGGGGAGGATAGGCTCCACATCAGAGTGGAGCGTAGGCTACCCCAGGAGAGAAGAGGACAGGACCCAACCTGACAGATAACCAATAATACAAACACAATTGCACTTTCCTAACCTGATCCCCCCCCCCCACACACACACACACACACAGCCCTACATGAACATACATAGACGCACAATAGATGCTGTTCACCCACTCACACTCCTCATTTATACTCTATACTCCCAGGTCAGAGGACCAGCACCCTAAGGGCAAAACCAGCCCTTAGACCAGGAGGAGGTCCCATTCATACTGGGGTGCTCTCAAATGTCTTAACAGGCCTTGCTTGCCGTGAGCGTGCACGATTTGGGCTACATGCGCCACTTTGGCGGCGCCTACAACTTAGACCACACTCTTCCTCTGGACCGAGTTCCGAACCACGCTGCGCGGTCCAGTCAGAACCGGGCTTGCTACACTGGCTGCTGATTTACTCATCTCTGCTCTGTCTGATGACAGGAAGTGGAACATTTGATGCTGAGTGACGTTTCTCCTCTGGAAAACCCACCACTTCAATCTGGGTTAAACATGCACTGTAACACGTTACTGAGATTGGTACAGAGTGTAGTGGACATAGACGTTATTTCTAAGTTTATATGGACCAGATCAAGAAATGGATTATTATTTGTGTGACATTTAACCTTTTTCCTACCAGCTCACACCCTGGAAGGGTCGACAGCCCCAGGCAGTCGTAAGAAAGGACCCCTCTTTGCATCTTTCTGTTGACAGTAAAGATAATGCGGATGCTAATTTACAGCTTGGTGATACTTATTCAAATAACAAACTTTCAGGATGGTGATCAAAAGGAGCTTCGATCACAAGCACAGACGGACTGGAGCCAGAAGACCCTCACCCCACCTTTCTCACCCAGTGGGGAAAGCCGAGGAATTCCTTTGTGTCCCCTGTCCCTTAAGAACTCAAGTGTCTTCTAAATGTCTCTGCTAACCTCTCTTCACCCTCACAGGTTCCAGATGAAATAAAACTTCAGTGTGATCCAAATTGATATAAAGAAATGTTAATATCCACAGGTTTACTTTTAAAATGTATTTACAAGGTAAAGTTTGATTTCCCATGATGACTTTTAACTACTTTTAGATCTCTACTGCATATGCTTTCTTTAGTTAATCTTCTTTGAAGACTTTTCATATTGTTTATCAATATCATGATTCCAAAATATCTATGGGTGTTTTTCTCTTTTAAATCTAATCTAGTCAAGAAACTATAAATGTTTATTCGTCTAATGTACTCTTAAGCTAAGAGTAACTAATTTCTCTGATTAATCTGATGTGGGATTTAATGTGCTTCTATGCTTAGAATAAACGTGATGCAGTCAGTCTAAAAGGTGATTCTGAATNCCTTTCTACATGGAGGAGCAGCGGTTCTACTCCGAGTCTCTCCCGGATGTCCGAGCTTCTTACCCTATCCCTAAGGCTGAGCCCGGCCACCCTGAGGAGGAAACTCATTTCAGCCGCTTGTATCCGCGATCTCGTTCTTTCGGTCACTACCCAAAGCTCATGACCAGGTGAGGATTGGGACGTAGACCGACCGGTAAATCGAGAGCCTTGCTTTCTGGCTCAGCTCCTTCTTCACCACAACAGACTGGTTCAGCGTCCATCACTGCAGACGCTGCCCCAATCCGCCTGTCCATCTCCCTCCTTCCCTCACTCGTGAACAAGAACTCGAGATACTTGAACTCCTCCACTTGAGGCAGGACCTCTCTCCTGACCCGGAGTTGGCAATCCACCTTTTTCCGGTCAAGAACCATGGCCTCAGACTTGGAGGTGCTGATCCTCATCCCAGCCGCTTCACACTCGGCTGCGAACCTCCCCAGCAAGAGCTGTAGGTCAGAGCTCGATGAAGCTAGGAGGACCACATCATCTGCAAAAAGCAGAGACGAGATTCTCCTGTCACCAAACTCAACACCTTCCACACCACGGCTGCTCCTAGAAATCCTGTCCATAAAGGTTCTGAACAGGACCGGTGACAAAGGGCAGCCCTGGAGGAGTCCAACCCTCACTGGGAACAGGTCCGACTTACTGCCGGCTATGCGGACCAGACTCACACTCCTCTGGTACAGGGACTGAATGGCCCTTAACAAAAGACCATCCACCCCGTACTCCTGGAGCGCCCCCCACAGGGTGTCCCTGGGGACACGGTCATAAGCCTTCTCCAAATCCACTAAACACATGTGGACTGGTTGGGCAAACTCCCATGACCCCTCCATCACCCTAGTGAGGGTAAAGAGCTGGTCCACAGTTCCACGACCAGGACGAAAACCACATTGATCCTCTTCTATCTGAGGTTCAACCATCGACCGGAACCTCCTCTCCAGGACCCTGGAGTAGACCTTTCCAGGGAGGCTGAGGAGTGTGATCCCCCTATAGTTGGAACACACCCTCTGGTCCCCCTTCTTAAAAATGGGAACCACCACCCCGGTCTGCCACTCCACAGGAACTGCCCCCGATGACCACGCAATGTTGCAGAGACGTGTCAGCCACAACAGACCTACAACATCCATCGCCTTGAGGTACCCAGGTCGGATCTCATCCACCCCTGGGGCTCCACCGCTGCGTAGTTGTTTGACTACCTCAGAGACTTCTGTCCCAGAGATTGGACAGTCCGTCCCCAGGTCTCCCAGCTCTGGTTCCTCATAGGAATGGGCGTCGGTGGGATTGAGGAGCTCCTCAAAGTATTCCTTCCGAGGCCTATTTGAGGTGATGCGAGGCGAAAAGAGTGGAATTATTAGAAAAATTTGAAGAATTTGAAGAATTCCAATGTATTTCAATGGGCTGCAAAAAAAGGTGAATAATTTGAAAAGTTTAAAAGATATCAATAAGAAAAGTCATAGCCGGCATGTCCTGAACAAGCTGAAAGATTTGAGGTATAATTTGTTGAAATCGGTTGAAAATTGCAGAAGAAGCAGCGAGCCAAAGATCGTACAGGAGGAACTCATTAGTTTGAATGCTGAGTCAGCATTCAAACTAATGAATGCTGAGTGAGCATTCAAACTAATGAATGCTGAGTCAGCATTCAAACCAACTAGGTCCACAGCTGAGGCCTCTCTGAGTAGAGCAGAATCTAGCCTCTGTATCTGACTGAACTAAACTCAAAGAAATCTTAAAAATATGGAGCTGTTTGAACAAAAAATTACATTAGTCCTGTCTCCGTCCTAAATTCGTCTTCTACTGCTCAATCTTTCAATTTGATCCCATTGGTTGTCCCTGAGGTCCACAGTGCTCTGAAACACTTAGACCCAAACAGGTCCTGACTGACTGGTGTAGTGGACATAGACGTTATTTCTAAGTTTATATGGACCAGATCAAGAAATGGATTATTATTTGTGTGACATTTAACCTTTTTCCTACCAGTTCACACCCTGGACGGGTCGACAGCCCCAGGCAGTCGTAAGAAAGGACCCCTCT
>SSNR01000174.1:43000-66798 GCA_006937965.1 Callopanchax toddi | reverse complement strand
GGAGACACACGAGCTTATGGAGCAGCGACCGGGTTCGCCGCTCTCTCCACACCCGCCGCCAGGATTCGTCCTCCCCCTGAACGGAAAGTAAGCACCGACGGGAGTGCTCAGTCTGGAGGAGGAGGCGAGGCCGGTGTGGAGCGAGTCATATCCGCGCTAACTCGTTCCCCCTACGCTGCGTCTCCCTCCTGCCTCAGGAGGAGATTCTGCAGAGTGCGCAGCACAACACCCGCCCTCCGTCGGGAAATAAATTGAGCGATGTTAAGATTTTTAAAAAGCGCTTTCTGAGGAGGAGCTTCCTGATTAAATGTCGCTCAAAAATGCGCACAACACTGACGGATTTCTCCAAATAATCTAATTATTAAGTTGTTCAGAGCTGCTGCAGTCAGAGGATAAAGCAGGAGGAGTGAAGGAGGAGCTGATGACTTAAGAAATTATCCGGGTCATTGTCAGTAAACAAGTTTGTTCTTTCTGGGCCAAAAATGGAGCAGAGTGTTAAAATAATGTTGACATTTCTGCACCTGAACAGCTGTAGGAAAAAAAGATTTTCCTCAAAAAGTTACTTTAACCACAAACTAATTTTGTGCACAGAGAATTATGTTTAAGTATTTAAACATATATGAATATGATAGAATATACAGATGGATGATTTATGTCTGCAGCATGACATCATTTTGTTACTTGTTTGTTTTATTAGTTAAACATCGACTAAGTAGAACTCAGAAGCAGCTTGAAGCAGAAAGTGTGATTCTGTCTGTGTCTGGAGGCTTTATAAAGTTGATCACAACAACATATTAAAAAGATCGGATCGGGACTCGGGATCGGCAGATCTTCAAAATCTAATGACTCAGACTCGGACTGGAGGGCAAAGAAACCTGATCGGGACGTCCCTATTTTGGACACTCGGGTGAAGAGAGGAGCGGAGCTGTCAACTGATCACCACCTGGTGGTGAGCTGGATCAGATGGCAGGGGAAGATGCTACGCAGACCTGGTAGACCCAAACGTATAGTGAGGGTCTGCTGGGAACGCCTGGCAGAAGAGCCTGTCAAGATGGTCTTCAACTCCCACCTCCGGCAGAGCTTCGACCGCGTCCCGAGAGCAGTGGGGGACATTGAGTCCAAATGGGCCTTGTTCCGCTCTGCGATTGTTGAGGCGGCTGTTGCTAGCTGTGGTCGCAAGGTAGCCGGTGCCAGTCGTGGCGGTAACCCCCGTACCCGCTGGTGGACACCAGAGGCTAGGGGAGCCGTCAGGCTGAAGAAGGAGGCCTACAGGGCGTGGCTGGTCTGTGGGTCTCCAGAGGCAGCTGATGGGTATCGGAGGGCCAAGCGGAGTGCAGCAGTGGCAGTTTCTGAGGCAAAATCTCGAGCGTGGGAAGAGTTTGGCGAGGCCATGGAGAAAGACTATCGGTCGGCTCCAAAAAGGTTCTGGCAAACCATCCGGCGCCTCAGGGGAGGAAGGCAGCAACTCGCTCACACTGTTTACAGTGGGGACGGGGAGCTGCTGACGTCAACTGGGGCTATAGTCGGACGGTGGAAGGAATACTTTGAGGAGCTCCTCAATCCCACCGACGCGCATTCCTATGAGGAACCAGAGCTGGGAGACCTGGGGACGAACTGTCCAATCTCTGGGGCAGAAGTCACTGAGGTAGTCAAAAAACTACGCAGCGGCGGATCCCCGGGGGTGGATGAGATCCGACCTGGGTACCTGAAAGCTATGGATGTTGTAGGACTGTCGTGGCTGACACGTCTCTGCAACATTGATCTCTCAGGCTCATGATTCTCCGTCCGCTGGACACAAAGGTGTCAAGGCTACGTTCAGTGCCTTGGCCCGAATTGGATTTTGGCCACTGATGCGCACGGACATCACAGATTACATTCAGGGTTGTCTGGTTTGTGGTCAACATCAGCCCTCAAACCCCAACCACAGAGCCCCTCTTCAATCCAGGGGACCATCTTCACCTTGGTCCGACCTGCAGTTTGATTGGGTGGGCCCCCTCACCAAATCCAGTAGGGGTAATAAGTACTTTCTGACTGTAACCTGTGCGTTCACCAAATGGGTGGAGTGTCTGCCTGCAACCTCAGACACGGCTCAAAACACCGCCGTGCTGCTGATGAATCACATCTTTTCCAGGTTTGGCCTTCCCTCTCGGGTTAACTCCGACAGGGGTACTCACTTCACCTCTGAAGTGATGGAACACCTGTGGCAGATGTTAGGTGTGAAGGCCAACTTCCACGTTGGTTACCACCCCGAATCGTCTGGCCAGGTTGAAAGGGCGAACCGCACAGTGGTTTCTATTCTGAAGAAATATGTCTCAGCCAACCACAGTGACTGGGATGTGAAACTTCCGTTGGCGCTGATGGCTATCAGAGCCACGCCCAACGAGTCTACAGGTGTCTCTCCATTCGAGATGATGACCGGTAGGCAGATGACACTCCCACTTCACCTGCTCTATGGGCCTAGGGACTGTGAGGCTGTTCCAGCTCACACTAATGAGAAGTATCTAAANAACTCCAGCAGAACACTCTTAGACTTTTAGTCTTTGAAACTTTCGGCGTTAAGCTTTTCTTTTATTTTCACGTTACATTCTTCTCAACCAAGTTTAGACGTTTTAAAGTTTATTTTTCTTTCATCCGTCGTTAGAAACCAAAAGTTAGATGGCGTTAATCTGAAGCTAAACTACTGAACATGAAGACATCCTCCTGCCATGAGAGAGAGAGAGCCATGCTTGCCCAAATCCTGGAGACATGCATCCATCAGCTTCTGATACCCTTCCACACTTGAGTCACCCATCGAGCGTTTCCTGCCCTGACTGCCTTCTCTCCAAGCTGGAACAGGAACCACTGTGACTGCTGGAGGAAACAAAGCCGTCCAGGCCTCAACGTATCTCGGGGATTCAAGTTCAGTGGTTCGGTGAGACAATCAACCTACAGTATGTGGTTATTGCAATATGATGCAGTTTGGGTAAAGCAAACTAAATCTAACTCTCTTCATCCATCCATCCTCCTTAAAATCCTTTAATCTTCAATTTCCCTTCATAGGCCAATAAATTAGCTTAATTTCATTAGTAAACCATTTCTCACTCTGAAACATTAGTCATTAATATTTATTTAACCTCAATAATTCATCTTGTCAATAACTTGAACTGGTTACAAAGTCAAATTCCTAACTTTGCTGTGTTGCTGTTATAACATGTTCATTTTGAGGTTTCTGTAAATACATTTATCCGTATATAATCATAAATGGGCTTCCAGTGATTTTTGTATGTTTATATCGAAAATGGGTAAAGAACTTACTTATTTCAGATACAGACTGATAAATAACAATAAAATACAAATAAGATCAAATTCAAGGTTCTCTCAGCTTACCTTCCAAAGAAAACGCTGGGTGGTGCCCTAATTTACGAGGTTTTGACAATTATTATTAATTATTACTAATAATAATAATAATATTCAAATATACAACTTTACCCCTATATTACGCTACATATAAAAGATTAAAGATCTTTTTCTGTAATGCCTTACATTACCACGTTACAGGAAAAAAACAATGCGTTACAGTAATTAGTTACTTTTGTAACTCGTTACTCCCATCACTGGGTATAAATATGTATATTTGGAGATGAAGATTCTTATTTTGTTGTTTTTATAATAAAGTTCGGGGAATGTTGTTTTATGAATATATCATTTTAAATAAAACAAACAAAAGTTCATTGTGTTCTTTTTAAAATATTTTATTATTTTTATTTTACATTTTTTCTTTAAAAGCAGGTCACTCTGAACCCTTAAACTTATTGAACATTGTTATTTTATGTCTGTTTGAGTCATTAGGTGCAGTGAGGGTTGAAACTGTGTCGACTAATAAAACATAAAGAGTGACCATTCATTTTTGGGTCAGAATAATAGACTGTAACAACATTTAACCTCTTATTCACACACTTTTTAGAAGCTTTCCAGTGCAGTTCAGTGCATGTTCCAATAACATAAGGACTAAACCTACTCCTCCATGAGGTTGACCTGCCAGTTAAAAGAATTATTGAAAGACTGTTGAATTTAAATGCTCGTCCTGCATGTAAACCTCCCACCTGACTGTGTTTTAATCCCAGACCAAAACAGCTTCAGCCTCACTATCAACAGGTGATGCTTCCAGAACCTTTCAGGTGTGAAAAACTGAACCAAACTAATTTATTGTGCTCACGTTTTCTCCACATAACAGACGCTTTCCTGCCTCACGAATTGTGCTGACTTTCAGCCCGTACAAAACTGGATTAAAGAGCGGTTGGCATGTCAGGAAGTACAGCGACAGAATAATGGACAGCACATCAGGCACTCCACTTAACTCAAAGCGGCTATTTATGATCTGAAAACAGCAACCAAAGAAAAAGTTGAGGATACAGGCCAGGTGAGGCGTGCAGGTATTGATGGCTTTCTGACGGGTCTGTTTGGATCCAGAGAAACACACTTCAAGAATCTTTGCATAGGTGTAAAGAATTAAAATCAGAGGAACCGAGGTGGAGATAATAGTATACAAAAGTCCCAAAACATTGATCAGTGTGGTGTCAGAGCAGCTGAGCTTCACTATGGAGTAGTTTCCACAGTAAACCTTATCAATGACATGCCCACACAGCTGTAGAGGAGCACTGAGAGAAACTGTAACCACAATAGAAAGGTAAGGGAATAACCATGTTACAGAGATAAGCACAGCAACCCTTTTAGATGTCATCATGGTGTTGTACTGCAGAGGAAAACAGATGGCAACATATCTGTCATAAGACATGACGGATAAAATGAAAACTTCTACACTTCCATAAGTATAAACACAGTAGATCTGCAGGAAACAGAGAGGAGCAGAAATCCGGTGAACATCAGAGAGCATCTGAACCAGCAGGAAGGGAAACAAGGCTGTGCTACCATACAGCTCATTCACAAACAGGCTGCACAGAAACATGTACATGGGCTGATGTAGACTCCTGTTCACACAGATGACCAGGATGAGCAGAACGTTACACACTACTATCAGCATGTACAGGTAGAAAAGTATCAGGAAGTACAGGTATTTGAATGGTCCAGTATCAACATAAGCACCCAGTGTGAAATACAGAACATGTGTGGAGTTGATCATGATGGTATAATTCATCTAACGTACTCTAAACCAGCTGCCTTACATGATGTCTGAAGCTCTTTTTATCCTCTAGAGCCAGCTGGGATCACAGTTAATTAACCTCGAAAAACAATCCGAGGAAGGAGGGAACTACAACCACCAATGACCTTCAACAGACCGCCTCCACAAACAGAACCTGGTTAGTATTCACATCTACACACCTACATTCAGCTTGTTCCATACACATAGACTGGTCAGGGTTTTAGTTAGGGGCAGGGGGAGGGGGAGGGGTTTTCTTTGGTTAAGAGCAGTGCCAGAAAAAGTTTAAGGTTTAGGGTCAGGGTAAGCATAGGATTAAGCTCTGGGGTTAGGGTAAGGCTTTAGGGTTAGGTTTAGATGGATTATTTTATTGTCGTTGCACAATGCATAATGAAACTATTTGGAGCAATTCAGTGGAGCAGAGTTAAGGCTAGATAGTAAGGTTAGGGTTTAAGGTACCATAAGTAATTTGGTAAACAATGTAGCTTAAAACGTTTTTTTTTTTCTTGCCTCTTAACAACGTTCTAACATAGTATAGCTATTGTGGCAATTAAAAAAAAGAAAAAACTCAATAAGGTGGTTCCCTTGAAGTTCTCTAAAAACCTCAGCCAATCATACGTTTCGGACCAAAAGCAACTATTGGACAATCCGGCTGTCTGTCTCACTGAAGCACCTCACTTCTGCACTGCTTGGATCCTCCATTAATGCGTACTGTAGCATTTTTCAGCAGAACATCCCGGAAGTGAGAGAAGGACAGAAACAGCCAGCTGTTAGCGCTTCCATTTTAGGAAAAAATACCAGAGTCCCAAAAAGAAAAACACCTTTTCATCTAGCAGAAAACAAAAACGTTTGGATGTAGAAAGAGGAAACACCAGGGTGAACATTAGCATAGCGTTTCAACGACTGGTGTTTTGCTCTCTATTGTTACTGTGGCAAAGCGTGGTCCCATGTCCGGAGGAGGCACAGCATAAGGATTATACCCGATGGGAAGGGTGAGAGCTCTGAGACGTGTTTGTGTAAAATAGCTAGCTATACCTAGCTTGTTTGAAGATTCCTCAGTGAACCTTTAATATTAGATATAGGGATGGGTACCGATGTCGGTACTTTTTAAGGCACCAACCGAATTCTGTGGTACTGACCGAGGACCGACTCACGTGATCTGAAACGGTGCCTTGTTTCGTTACCTGTCCATCATTAATGAGAACTTGTGTGTGTTTTGGACATGCTACAGTTGTGTGTGCATTGCCATCGCTGCGTGAGTGTGTGTTGGAACCTCCGACTCGGAGGACCTGCTGTGTTTATTCGTTGCTGTGCGCCTCAGAGAGGAGCAGCTGAGTGTGTGTGTGTGTGTGTGTGTGTGTGTGTGTGTGTGTGTGTGTGTGTGTGTGTGTGTGTGTGTGTGTGTGTGTGTGTGTGTGTGTGTGTGTGTGTGTGTGTGTGCGCGTGTGTGCACCTGGCTTCCGTAGTTTTACTGATGTGTTCAATGCGCCTCAACAAAACGAGGACAGAGCAGATAAACTTATCAACCGGTTGAACGTGGAGTCATTGCTGTTAAATAGCAGGACAGTTCTTTCCCGTGCCCCTCCAGGGAATGAGTTACAAGGATAGCAGTTGAGCCACGAAACCTTCGTTAAACGTCACGTGAACGAGCGTTCACTCGGTGGCGGACACACACACACACACAGCGTTTGCAGCACCTGCAGCTTGCCCTGCAACCCGCGTGGAGCTGCTCAGTATAAAAGTAGCTGGTGAGATGACAAAGGCTGGACACCCCTGAACTAATTGTTTTTATCGATGAGAGAGGAAGATACGTTGCGCATTTAGGCGTCATCTATAGCCGATGCACGCTGAAGCTACCGGTGCAGTTGGATTTTACACCTCATGATCGGACCACCGGTTCAGATCGGTAAATCTCTACATCCCTAGTGTTTACAGGTCGGTGTTACTCTACCGGTGCTGCTGTAGGAATATTCAGCGAGTCAGAACAACGGTCCAGTGTTTATCTGTCTGACAGATTCAGCTCAGTCTGAAACAACTAATACAAAATGAAACTAAAATAATAATAAAAGATACCCCCTTCAGTGGAGCACATGTTCCTGTTCAGTGAACATGTGGCTTCCATTAAATACATCTCTGCTGCAGTTTAAAGTCTTTCTGAGTGATTTAGTAATGACCATCAGCTGATATCAGCGCTATCAGCTGCTGCTAACTGCTAGCACTGCTAGCTTAGTTAGCACACTCAGCAGGAGGGTGAACACATAGAGGTTTGAGCTCTTTGCTGCCAGTTTATGTCTGTTTAAAGCCAAAGTAACCCCAAATAGGTGACTTTGTGTTTTTTGGACTCAATTTTTGGACTTTTGAGTTCTAATTTGACAAATCCATCCATGCATGTTTTCATTGCTTTGCCCACAAATATGTCAACATGTCACCTGCGCAAATCACCCATTGTCAATTCTTGGACTGACGATGGCTGATTGTGAAAAAGTTACACATCACCCAACCCTAGTTCCTTCTTTGTGTATTTTTTGAAGTCCATATATACATACAGTGGCTTCTCTTGGATATAGTCTTTAGTAAATTGAGCGGTCCATTACTTTTTCATTTACCAGTTTCTGTAGATGGTCTGTGATTTTCTTCTTGTAGCTACTTGCTTCGTATGTGGTGCTGCCACTTAAAAGTGTGGTGCCTTCGTTGTGATAATCTGTTGTATTCAGACTATGCAACTTGTCTGCAGGTAGAATTGTGATGGTCTCTGCTGAGGGAGGATACTGTACCTGTTTCTCTTTCTACACTTTATATCATCATCATTTTATCAAAGACAAAAATGTAAACATCAGCAGCTTCATCAGAGATGTTAGAAACACCTTAGATGGACTCCACATTACTGAAGTTACAAATGAAACTCCCTCTCAGGCCAGCAGCATCAGACATAGTAACCATGACGACAGCAGAGCATGTCCTCTGGTCTCCTGAGCTGTTAATTGTCCTGTTAGAGTCTGAGTGTCCACACAGACTGGGTCTTCTGGGTTGTCTGTGTTCAGTGAGGAGCTCCACTGGGGCTCATTAACATCAGACCACACTGTAAACATGATGACCTCTGACCCCAAGCTGACGCCACACTGCAGCATCAGCTAGAAACATTAAACAGTTAAAGAGTTAATAACAAAACACGGCTGGACTGGAACCAAAGTGCGTTTAATGGTTTCTGTTAATTTGAGTCAAAAATCTGTTAAAAGTAAAACGTGTAGTCCTACCAGTGTAGTTACATATTTATATTAAATATGGGTCAGGTGGAGCATTAACGTCTCTCCTGAAACAGCAACACTGTTGGGCTTGTTCCTGGCACTCAGACATCTATTCTGTTTGCTCTACAGCCGGACAGGACACATGGTTAAAAAGAAAAAGACACATTAAGAAAACAGTTCACACATCACAGAAAACAAAAGCACTCTCAGATGATCAGCAGTAGTTTAGAGCAGCAGAGTCGATAACAGAACCCAGAGATCAGAACATTTACATCCAGATATCTGAGAGTCTAAAATGTTTAAAGCCTGTTTGAGACCAGGTCCTTCAGATTCAGCTGCTTTTGGAGCTGATTCCATCCATAAGGAGCAGAAGATCTGAAGGACCATTGGTTCAACAGGAACAAGTCATGTGACCTCCTCCAGCTGCCTCCTGTAGTTTATTGGAGGATGTAGTTCTGTAGGTTTGATGGGAGGAAACCAAGAAAAGTTTTGTAAATAAAAACAAAAACATGTCAATGGTTTAACCTGAGAAAGGAGGTACTGGTTGAGGATGAAATGTTAAACTTTGCTGCCACAAACTTGAAAAGTATTTGCCTGCCTTACATTACATTCATCCCCCCNGTCTGTCAGCAGTGAGCGGCTCTGTCTGACCCCAGAGGTGATCAGAAGTCTTCACCATTTAATTTGTTTTTATATGATTAAACATTTTATTTAAGCATTGGATTGACATCTTGAGTTAAATGCTGTAGACTGAGCAGAAAAATGTTGCTACAAAATAACTAGAGATCAAAGTTTTTGTCTTTTATTTTTCTTTCTGCTGATTCAAAGAATGATCAAATCTTTGACTGAAATCCATGATCCGATCCAGTCCGTGAGTATTTTGCCCAGTACTACTGAGACACACACAAAAAACAGCCCACAGCGACAGCTTCTTCATCACATCTTCATCATCAACCTAACGCCCCCCCCCCCATGTGAGAACCAGACAAGAGCGCCAGGTTCTCCCTTGAGAACATGGGATGAAAAATTGTGTGCACCCCTGTTTATATAAGCCATAAAGAAATAAAAACAACAAATATACACAAAAAAAAAATAGAAATACCATAAACAATAGAAAATGGATGAAGGATATATGGATAAAAATACAAAATTAAGTAAAAGACAAAAAAAGAGGTTCAATATATAGATAAGATGGAAAAAATAAAAAGATAAAAAGTAATATAAAACACAAAAGGATAGGTTCAATGCAAATTAAGATAGATTAAAAAAAAGATAAATATAATCTAAAAGACAAAATAGAAAGGTTCCACAGATAAGATAGATTAAAAAATAAAAGTAAACAATCTAAAAGACAAAAATAAGGGTTAAATAGATAGATAAGATTTAAAAAAATCAAAATAAAGACAAAAATAAAATAAAAAAGACAAATGAAATGACACAGAAAGAAAGAAAAACAAAAAACACAAAAATGAACACAAAAAAGAACCAAAAAACAAAAATATAACAAAAACTAACCAGATGACTGCAGCCTCAACAGGACATCAGCCAGTGTCCTACTTGTGCCGGTCCCAAGCCCGGGTAAATGCAGAGGGTAGGGATCAAATATGAAAATAAATCTATGGATAGAGGAACTGATGATGGTGTAGTTTTTAATGCATTTAAGGGATTGGGGGGATGTGATGTCCAAAAAATTCTTAGCATGTCCAGACTGGCCCCCCTGATATTCTACCTGACCCCCTTAGTGGGGCTGGCTAGATCCGGCCCTGCCCCCATGTGACATGGGCCATGTCGCAATGCAAAGAGTCTAAAAGCAGGGGCGGACTTAGACTAGAAGAACATCCGGGGCTTAGCCCAGAAGTGTGATGGATTTTTTGACGTGCAAAAAATTGTTGATTTCTTAAAATGATGCAACACTTCAACTTTCACATTTTTACCACCTTAAAGCTGACAAAATGCACTTGACTACACTTAATATGATTTAATGATGCAAAATAATAATAATAATTTATCCTTTATTGATCCCGAGGAGCCGTGGGCTGCCAACTCAAAATGGCGCCCGGGAGGCAGTGGGAGGTTCAGTATCTTGGCCAAGGACACTTTGACACATGGCTGGGTCGGGGCTTGAACCCATGCTCTCTGACATGGGAGGCGATCCCTCTTGCCACTGCACCACAATCTGAACAACTATCTACAATATCCCTCAGTCAGCTGCTGATTGAAGTCACCTCAGATCAGGTTCAGGGAATAACCTCACATCCAGACTGGCTGAAGGGGGACTGGGGAGACACTCCTGCTGATGGACATTGTCTTTTGTCCCTAAATCAATACTTGACAATCCACCTGCTGTCATTGTGGCTCTGCTGTCTCTCTGCTCCCCTGTACAGGCTCATCTGTCTGACAAAAACAAAGTCCTCAGACCTCACAGATAGAATATTACAGCTGTGGACTCACAAACCTGTAGCGTCCATATAGAGGACAGGGTGATGCAGCTGTAGTGAGAATCACCTGACCTGTATTAAAAAGTAAACTGTAAACAAACACACGCAATATATCAAACACCATCATTTAACCCTCACACTGTCCTTATTTTGGGGTCCTTGAAGTTTTCTAGTCTTTTGGGGTCAAATTGTCCCTTTGAAGACAGCAGGAGGGTTCAGTTAGTCCTGGACTACATCAGTGATGATCTGAGGCATCATGTTATGTTTAATCAAAGCAGAATATTTACAGTTTTGTCCTGTTGAGTGTAATATATTGTCAGCTTGTATACAGTACTGTGTAAACAAATAATCTATGGGACATTACATGTCCTCAAATGTTCCGGTGGCTGCTTGGCTGGGGTTGGGTCGCCCTCGGGCCTCTGGGTCCAGGATGGATCTGCCTGGGTGTAAGTAAGTACAATTTTATTTATAGAGCGCCTCTCAAGATAAAAACCACAAAGCGCTTAACAGGAGAAAACATAGTTTAAAAAATAAACAGATTTGAATAAAAGAGTAAGAGTTGAATAAACATGACGCATAAAAACAGACTTAAACAAAGACAGATTTAAACAGATGAGTTTTTAACTCCTTCTTTTTAAATGAGTCCACAGACCTCAGTGTCAGTGGAAGAGAGTTCCAGAGCCTTGGAGCTACAGATGAAAAGGCTCTGTCTCCTTTGGTTTTCAGTCTGGTTTTGGGGACTGAGAGCAGACCTTGGTCAGAGGACCTGGAGGGAGTGTAAAGTTTTAGAAATGCAGTGATGTAGGTAGGAGGAGGTGTAGGTGGAGAGATGTTATTCCTCACCTTTCTGACCTTGTCTACAAAGTGGGAGAGAAAAAGCTGGCACTCATCATTAGAGGAGAGGAGATGGGACCTGTAGGAGCAGCAGGAGTAGTAAGGGCTCTGATGGTGCTGAAGAACAGTTTGGAGTTACCTTCACTCCTAGAGGTCAGGTTAGAAAAGTAAGAGGTCCTAGCTTCTTTGACAGCAAGATTAAAAGAAGCTAAGAGATCTTTCAGATGGAGAAGGTGAACATGTAGATGGTTTTTTCCACAAGAGTTCGATTTTCCTGCAGGTGCGCTTTAAGCAGCGGATGCTATCATTAATCCAAGGTGTGGAGGTAGTTACCGGTACTGATCTCTTTCTAACAGGGCAGATAGTGTCTAGAGTAGCGAGGCAGTGGTCATTAAAGTCCTGAGTCATACAGTCAACATCACAGAGAGGAGACAAGAAGAGTTTAAAGTCAGCAGTACAATGATCAGCAGTGGAGCTGTTTAAGAACCGGGAGCTGACCTCACGGCGCGCTGGAGACTGAGACACAGAGGGAGATCCATTAAAATAATACAGTGATGTCAGAGATAACAATGTCCTCAGGGCAGATAGAGTCAATGTTTAAGCCTAAAGTAAAAACAAGGTCTAAAGTGTGACCACCAGAGTGAGTGGGGCCTGACACATGCTGGGTGAAATTCAAAGAGTCCATGAGACTGAAGTTCTTAGCAAAGAGGTCGGAGTGATCATCAACATGGACGTTAAAGTCCCCAGCTATGAGCAGCCTGGGCAGCTTGATGGAGGCAGATAAGAATCACTAAAATCCTCCAACAAGGTCCCGTTTGGACCAGGTGGACGTAAACCACGGCACAATAAATTGGGATTTTTGCCCCAATTTTAATCAGCTGAAGTTCAAAAGATGTGAAGAATCCAGTGTTTGAGGAACGGCAGGAGGACTCCGATCTGGACACAGCTGCGAGGCCTCGTCCACGGCCTGCAGCTCGAGGCTGGCTGAGTGATGAAGGAAGGAGAAACCATCAGGACAGAGTTCAATGAAGGAGACAGAGTCTGAGACTTGGGCTCAAGTCTCAACAAGCAGAAGATAGTCCAGATTTCTGGTTTTAATTCAATCTTTCAGCAGGAATGATTTATAGTTTATGGAACGCGGATTTAGAAGAGCCATGCGCAGCGGGGGAGGAGGAGGAGGGGTACTCACTGCTGCTCGTGGTAATGGACGCAGATTCAGGGGATTTGATCCAAGAGGTTTGAGGAAATCATCCAAGGAAGGGAGAGGAAAGTAATCCACTGTAAAATCTGGATGAACACCGCTGAGGAAACGTGGAGGCAGATGTGGAGATCCCAGCGCTGCGTCGTGTGGAAAGTTTACGGAGCTCCACATCTGTACTGCAGCCGCACCAGAGCAGGTGTGAATGCTCTGATTGGTTGATACTCAATGTTTTTCATTCATGTGCGGTTCGATAAACAACAAACCATTATGGTGGACATTAACAACAAGTGATCTGAGAATTCCTCAATGATTGCCAGTCTTGCTAAATCTTTTTAATTTAATGCAGCTGAAGTCCAGGAAAGAAAAAATCAAAAAAATTAGGAAAAAAAATCTCAATCATACGGAAAGAAGTTGACAAATTTAGAGAGAAAGCGAAAGAACAAGACCGGTATTCCTGACGATGGAACTTATGGATCAAAGGAATGAAAGAATGCGTGGATGAAGATATCAGAAAGATGTGGTCAGGATTCTTACCAGGATAGCTCCAGAATGGTCAGACGGTATGGAGGCCTGTGGATACATGCGCACCGGATTGGAAGAAAGGAAGAGGGCAGAAATCGCCAGGCGATCGTTCAGTTCACCAAGCGTCTACGCCGAAACGGAATATGGAAAAACTCTAAAAATGCTCAGATTTGTGAGACAGAAAAAATCTGCTTTGCCGAGGACCTGACGAAGGAAGATCGCTTGGAGAGGGAGAAAGTTTGGCTGAAAATTCTACAAGCCAGTAACGTGGGAGAAAAGGTTTACTACAGAGAAGCTTTCGGTCACATCAATGGACGCCACGTGCTGCAGACAGCTGAAAGAAAAACTGGAAAAAATGATTAAAGTCACTTGATGTCAAAGTTATGTTTTATAAACAGAGAAAGGGACATTTGACAGGATGGGGTACTTCTTATATTTGTTTTTCTTTTTCTTTTTTTTTGTTGTTTATTACAAATGTTACACTCAAGTTTATCTCTTATATCGTTGAACTCAATAGGTCTTAAAGATAATATTAAAAGAAAAGCAATGTTTGTTTTGTAAAGGGCTTAAAGCTCACTGCGCCCGTTACAGGAAACTCACTCTAGTGACGCTGGCGCCACCTTCTGGTCAAACCAGTGGGGTGAAATATCCTGTTCAGCCATGGAACTGGTCACTCTGCTGGAGTAGCTCTCTGTTTTCACACACGTCCTGGGAAGGTTGTGACTTTTAAAGCAGATTCAGGACTGCGGCTGGCTGTTGTATATGGAAGGTTGAGGAGTCATTTGTGATATTACTAAATGTTTATGGTAATGCTCCTGTAGCTCAAAATAAGCTCATGCTGGAGAGAATAACTGATATTTTGTCTGAGTATAAACAATCATATCGCATAGACCATGAACTATTAGGTAGTGACTTTAATCTTGTTCCAAATGAATGGCATCCCCCTAGACACAACAATAACCAATGGAATCCAACTCTGACAGAGTTCATTGACTCAAATCATTTCAATGATATATGGAGAGAGAAAAACCCTGGAGTTACTCAGATTTCGTGGATCAATGAATTAGATCTGTAGATGATTAGATCTATGGTCAGGCTTGACGATAGATAGATAGATAGATAGATAGATAGATAGATAGATAGATAGATAGATAGATAGATAGATAGATAGATAGATAGATAGATAGATAGATAGATAGATAGATAGATAGATAGATAGATAGATAATACGCCAAGCTCCTGGGGACAGCTGAGAACAGTCAATTTTTTCTCTCCCTCTTTCTTTCCCCACTGATAAATTATTTTTCTTCTGTATGCACATGTCATCTGCACAGCAGGCGCCACCCAGTGGCCGCCCGAGTGATCTACACCAAGTCATTTTCTGGAATGTGTAAGACGGTACTGTTCTGGCAATAAAGTTATTCTGATATGTTTTACATATTTGCATCTCAGCAGCTCCATTAACAGATCACAATATTATTATTATAAAACTTGACCCTGAAAGTAAGGCACAATGTCAAAAGGATTGTTGGATATTTAATGCAGATTTATTTATTTAACCAGGAAAGTCCCATTGAGATTCAGAATGTCTTTTACAAGGGAGTCCTGGACCCTATAGGGCATGTTGTGATCTGTGGAGGAAACCCACACATGCATGAAGGGAACATGCAACTCCACGCAGAAAGGCCACAGCCGGGATTCAAACCTGTGACCTTCTTACTGTGAGGCTACAGTGCTAACCAACTGCACCACAATGCATCTTTTAACAGATGATGGATATGTTAATATAGCTAAAGAGCTTTGCTGTGAAATCTATAATGAAACAATTGGCAATTACACGAGTAGATGGGAATCTTTTAAATTCAAGGTTAGTGAATTCTCAGTTACGTTTAGCAAAATAAAAAGTAGACAACAAAAAGATATTGAAAGTAAATTCAAAATATAAATATTTATAGTAGCAAACAAGTCATGACAGATGCCAATAAAGAATCTCTCTTGTCTTTACAAACTCAATTAGATAACTTATATGAGAAGAAAGCTCATGGAGCGTACATTAGGGCTCATACAAAGTGGATAGAAGATGGTGAGAAAAGTACTTCGTATTTCCACAATTTAGAGAAACGAAGGCAAGAGAAGAAATCTATAAATACGTTATTTGTAAATGAGAAAGGATGCATGGACTCTAAGACCATATCGGAGGAAATACACAATTTTTACTCAAATTTGTACTCCTCGGCTCATCTGAGCACGGATGCAGTAAGGTTTTTTGACCGGATTGAGTCCCATATTCCAAAAATTTATTTAGCTTTTAAAGAAACTTGTGACTCTGAGATAACGGTAGAATTAGATCAAGCTTTACTCAAACTGAAAATGATCAAAGCTCCTGGTCAGGATGGTTTGACCACAATCTTTAATAAATTATTTTGGAAAAAGTCAAAGTGTTTTCTCTTCAGAGTTATTGAAGAAATCATTCTCAATGAAACCTCAAAATGAAACAAGGACTCTTTACTCTCATCCACAAAGCTGGTGAAGACAAGAGACTGACTGATCATCTATGGCCAATTGAACACAACACAGACTATAACATATTTACTCATGGAATTGTGAACAGGTTTAAGAATGCCTTAGAGCATTTCATTAGCGAAACACATTCTGGGTTCCTTAGGGATCGTTCTATCCACAATAATATCAGACTAACTTTAGATTTACTGGACTAGTCACTTAATTGAGGATGACTGTATGATTCTTTTCTTAGACTTCTATAAGGCATTGGATACGGTTGATCATGCTTTCATTTTAGAAGCCTTGAAATGTTCTGGTTTTAGTGAAAAGTTCAGAAAAATGATTTCTGATATTAACAGCTCTATTTCTTTGCCTTTGGCACAACTAAACGCTTTAATATTAGACGAGGAATACATCAGGATGGCTAACATCTCCTTTGCTTTTCATTATTGTAACTGAATTATAGCCATTTTATGAAACACATCCAAAATATTCAACCCTTGAATTTGATGGGAACTCCATTGATCAGAAGTCAACTAGCAGACGATACTACGTTGTTCTTAAAAAACATCTCACAGGTTCCTCTTGTACTGTCTTCAAAAGCTTCTGGTCTGAATCTGAATATTAGTAAATGTGAGTTGATGGCAATCCATGATCATCCACCTGCTCTTTTTTCTAGCATAGCTATTAAAACTGATATTAAGTATTTAGGTATTATAATTTTAAAGGATACACGTGGAAGAGAAACTCAACATTTTGAATATCCAAAAATCTAGGAAGACTGAACAGTTGGCTCCCCTGTGTGTAGGGCTCCCCTGTGTGTAGTGCTCCCCTGTGTGTAGGGCTCCCCTGTGTGTAGGGCTCCCCTGTGTGTAGGGCTCTAGCAGGTCAGAAAGATGGCCTGGAGCCAAACCGGTCAGAGATTTAAAAACAAAACAAGTTTTAAATGAATGCTGAGCTGAACTGGGGGCCAGTGAAGCGAGGCCAGGACTGGAGCGATGTGCTGCCGTTTTCTTGTACCTGATGAAATCCGTGCAGCTGCATTTTGGACCAGCTGGAGGCGCCTGACTGCAGCCTGGGTGACATCATACAGTAGTCCAGTCTGGATTACCGTCTCCAGGTTTCTCTTTGTAAGAACGGCTTAATCTACGGCAGACGCTTCAGCTGATAAAACATGATTTTACTACTGAGTTTATCTGGATTCCATCATTAGACAAAGATGAAAATAAAATCAGACGCTCATCAGTCAGGTTCACCTCCACAGAGGTGCTGTAGATCCTACCAGGAAGAGAAGAGACACCATCAGTGATGTGTAGTCACAGCAGCATCCTTTAGAACAGGAGGAACAAGACACTCCGTCGAGGTTTTCACAGAAACAACTTTTTAATAAATTCAGACATGTTGGTAAGAATGGTGATGAGTTACCAAACAAAAGACTAAATGTTTTCACATTCAATCCATGTCAACAGTCAGTCAGTCCCATAATAACAGAACACAGAGAACTACAAAAGAAAATGGATGCAAATAGGAAGTAGATGGATGTCACTTCCTGTTTCTCACACAAACGTGAGAAACAGAAGGAAAACCCTCCACACATCCTTGTTGTCAAAAGCACATATGGTCTTTAATTAAAAAAAAAAAATCAATGCACCTAAATAAAATAAGTACGTCTTTTGTGGCCTTGCAGATTTTTTAAGTTCAATTTTACATGTTTTTTAAAATATATAGTTCTGCATCCTGAGATCGACAACAGTGCAGAAGCTGCTGCCTGCGTGTCACTGACGAGGGGTGCAGGGCGTCCTGTGGAGAACTGCGTGCCGGCGTAGGTACCAGATCTGTTCGGGGTGCACATCTGGTACCTAAACTGGACTGCGGAGGGAGCTGCATCCCGCTCAGGTCATGCTCCCTGCAGGGCAGCATACAGAGCACCGTTTGCAGCTTCTCAGCAGGTGGAAACAGTGCTACAGGTTTACTGTGAACAAATACACGGTGTTCAGGCTGGATCTTTTATTCTGACGGCCCAGCTGGTACCAATAAGAGTGTCTGAACAAGAGAAAAGTCTCGCCTCGCCTTCCTCCGCTTATCCAGGTCTGGGTTGTGGAGGCAGAATCCCAAGTAGGGCATCCCAGGCCATCCTCTCCCCAGCCAAGTCCTCCAGCTCCTCAGCTGGGACCCCAGGTGTTCACTGGCCAACCTGAAGATATTTTTCCTCCAGCTTGTCCTGGGTCGACCCGGGGTGCTCCCGCCGGCAGGACATGTCCAAAACACCTCCAGAGGGAGGGGAGGTGTCCAGGAGGCATCCTGTGCCCGAACCACCTCAACTGGCTCCTTTCGAGAGAAAAGTGAAAATGTTCATTCCTGTCTGAAAAAATGTCTAAAGTGTGTAGTGAGGGGTTTTACAACCTGAAAACATCTGAAGTCATTGTAAAAGGCTTTGTGGATTATTTTTAGAACTCCTGAGATAAACAGGGACCACTAGAGACTGATGATCTGTCTTTGTTGTAAAATAAACGATTGTGTCGAGTTTTAATCCCCAAATTAAGTTAAGTATGTACTTATTTTATTTAGGAGCATTTACTTTTTTATTAGAGATCATAAGTGCTGTTGTCAGCATGTGTGGAGGACTGGTCAACTGGTCATTCAGTTCTTCCGGTGCCCCCCATCCTGGCACCTCCTGGTCGACCTGAATCCGTGTACTCTGTGTTAGCAAAAAGGGAATAATGAAAATGGATCCGTTTTCCCGTATTTCCGATTTGATTTGGCCACAACAAAAACCAAATAACGGCAACTTTCGGTTATTTCGTTTCAGAAACGAAAGAACGAGAGTCCATGTATTCAGAGTCTGGTTAGGAATTCTTTAGGACGGGTCTAGGACGGCTGATCGGGTCTAGGACGGCTGATCGGGTCTAGGACGGCTGATCGGGTCTAGGACGGCTGATCGGGTCTAGGACGGCTGATCGGGTCTAGGACGGCTGATTGGCCCTTCTGTTGCAGGTGATGACATCAAAACAGACACAGACCCACGCCCTGCTGGTACCGGTCTGTGTGGGCCAGGACCTGGACAGGAGATCCTCACAGCGCTGGACTTTCTTTAGGTTTTGATTTTCTCATGCGACGCTACAAAAATCAAAACCTAAAAAAACCACAGAACTGCGAGCTGGCGCCCCACTAGCTGTTAGCTTATCAGTCCTTTAGAAGGTAAACACCAGGTTTCTGGAAACAGAGACTGTTCAGGACTGTGTGTGTGTGTGTGTGTGTGTGTGTGTGTGTGTGTGTGTGTGTGTGTGTGTGTGTGTGTGTGGAGGGGTCAGGATGTTCTAGTCTGGGTGTGGACGTCCTCCTCAGCTCTTCAGTCTTTAATGAGGATTTTAGTCCACAGATGTTGGTCCTTTAGTCTCTGAGGAACCAAGTCCATCCACAGGCTCGGTTCTGTGATCCAGCACTGTCCTCTGGTCTGGACCATGAAGACCTGGTCCAGCAGGACCTGGAGACCCTGTTAGAATGGAGTGAATCACGTTAAACAAAGCATTATTATTATTATTATTATTATTATTATTAATAATATTAATGAAGCCTCTGATGGAAACACGGTGACGCTGCAGATTCAGCTCCGAACTCGGTCCAGAATCGTCAGGTTTTAACCGGATGAAGCCCGTTTTACCGGAGCGCAGGTCTAAACGGCGGGGTTCTGTCTCCAGCCGGTACCGGGAGACTCTAACGGATCCGTCGGCATCGACTGGACCCGAAAACCTGCGTTTGTTCCGGTATCGGTTAGACTTTTACCGTGAGAGGCTGATGACGGCGGCCGAAGCTCCCACCCAGTCACGGAGGCTACGGTTCAGGTTCCGACCAGAAAACCTCACACGGCTGATCCCGCTGGGTCCGAACCGGAGGGCGGATTCTCCAGACCCGGTGCTCGTCACGGTTCCGTTCACAGCGGAGAAACTGGCGCATATGAACGGAACGTGGCTCAAATCAAGGATTCTGACCGGGACTGAGCTCAGCTGTTAGCTGCTAACGACACCGCAGCGCTGAAAGACGGACCACCGGAGGACCGGTTCCTCCGTGTCCTCACCACGGACAGCTGCTCGGTCCCTGGCGTGCTGCTCCTGGACCCTCGGTGTCCCGCTGTGTCCTCACCGAGACGGCTCACCGTGAGACACCGAGTCTCCTTCAGACGAAGGCAAGATGTCGGTGGCAGCAGGATCCATTAGAGCACCGCCCCGTTACAGCCGGCCGCGTTCCATTCAGAGCGCCGCCCCGTTACAGCCGGCCGCGTCCCATTCAGGGGCGTGGCTACGGGTGGGCCTGGGCGGGCCTGGGCCCACCCACTGTGTACCTGGGCCCACCCAATCAAATGGCTTCCTCAACAAAATTATACATACTGTATTTGTTTTATTTTTGAGGGATTTCATTTAAGTAATGATTAAATGAAATAGAACAGAGTAAATTTGACACCAACAGCATGAATGTGTTGTGATTTCATAACTATTACATCATTTGTAAGTCTTGCTCTCATTGGCTATTTTGAATAATTTCGGAACTCTCCAGAGCTACGGTAACAGCGCAACTGTGCGTATGCTGCTGTGACTTGTAGTGTCAACCAAAGCATTTAAGAAACGGCAAAACAAATCTTCATTTCTAAATGTTTCAAAAAACAAAAAGTGGAGGACCTGTCCTGTGTTACAGGTTTAATGTGCTTTGATGTTTTGTTCAAAGATCTTTCTGTCGGTTTCTGACAGTGGTTCCTCTCTTCTGCAGTTCACATTTTGCAGCCTTGTACTTTCGCGGAATGTTTTGTGCAAATTTGCATGCTTTAAACTTTTTTTTACAGCGCAGTGTTCATGCGTCCTGACGATCTCCTCCATAGCGGAGCGCAGTGCGTCCTGACTCCCTTTTACAGCCGGCCGCGTTCCATTCAGAGCGCCGCCCCGTCACAGCCGGCCGCGTTCCATTCAGAGCGCCGCCCCGTCACAGCCGGCCACGTCCCATTCAGAGCGCCTCCCCGTTACAGGCGGCTGCGTTCCATTCAGAGCGCTGTCCCGTCACAGCCGGCCGCGTTCCATTCAGAGTAGGGCTGAACGATATAAAAATAAAGCCTATTGTTAAAAAAACCTCATTGACAGTGTTGGGAAAGTTACTTCAAAACTGTAAGACATTATTTATTGTTACTGTCATTTCAAAGTAATTAGTTACATTACAATATTACTTTATTTTAAATGTAATGCATTACATTACTATTGCATCACTTTTAAGTTACTGTCACCAAAATAACTGCAAATATGGATTTGATCATCTAAATGTAGCTCAGGACACTCCGTTAGCTCAAGGTGATGTGATGGATACATGTATAGATATCATCCATCCATCTTTATATTAATCCATCATATCTTTATACAGTATATTTACATCTATACACATATGTTATTGTGCACAAGCTCTCTATTCATTAGTTTGACTTCTACCTCCACCGGTCTGCTGCTCCTGCAGCAGCTGCGTTGTGTGTTCTGTCCGATACTCGGTGCTCGAGAGAACAAACTCTCCAACTTCTGATCCTTATGAATCCCGTCAGCTGTAGTCTGTTAGAGCAGTGTTTTTCAACCACTGTTCCGCGGCACACTAGTGTGCCGTGGGAGATCTTCAGGTGTGCCGCGGGAAATTATTCAATTTCACCTATTGGTCTAAAAAAATTTTTTTTTAAACTAAATTATTATCTACAAATAATATTTCATGGTCACGCGTCTGTGCCAGTCATCACCAAATGGCAGACTCAGGTTCTGTTTGGGGTCAGACGCGCAGCAGATCCAGGACCTGGACCGGGTCCAGCGACAGCACCAGGCAGCGAGCCGGTGCCAGGGGGAGACGCGCGTCTGCCCCTGAGAAGCTCCCGCGGCCCGCAACACGCTCGGCATCTGGAACCCCTCCTCCCCCGAACTGGACCGCATCTAGTCTGTGGTTCGGACATGTTCGGCTGGGAGGGGTCGCCGCCAAGCGAGTCGTGGACCCACGGCAAAAACTTGGCAGAGTTTGGGCAAAACACCGGACACGCTCCGCGTCAGCCGACTGGGTCTCTGGTGAACTGACGGTCCAGACGTTTTTAAATTCATACTTTGATCTGATTGGTCCATTAAACCAGGAGATCAGCGGGTCCACTGACACTGGGCTGGACCAACATCGTTTTACTTTGATCCTTCGAGCATTCAGCTAAATAAATAAATAAGTCAACGTAAAAAAAAAAAACCTCTTAGAAGTTAGCACAACAGTTTATTTTTGACGGTCTGAGCAGCCCGTTGGTTATTTTCTCCCATGTCTCCTCACTTTGGCTGAAGGATGGATGACGTTATCTGATCACCTCCAAACTCAGTGTGCACGCGCCTCTCAATAGCGTGAATATGGCAGCGCGCGCCGCTCAAGCTGCGTTTCTCAGCATAATCACTGACAGCTTAAAATTCAACATATCAAACAATATCAACACTAAAAACACATTGATCTGTCAATGATTGTATCAGAGGTTTGTCTTTGTTTTCAGAGACTTACATTAATACTAATTGTGGTGTTTTTCACTGTAGAAACACTCTGGAGACAATGTCCGACTTTATCCTCTTTATTCCTTTGTTCATCGCTGCTTACACACGCTCACTCGTCACACTTCTTCTCTACCGTTTTCTTACCCTTTTTTTTCATCCCCCTCTAGTGCAGCGACACCCTCTGGTCCAATGTGGTAACAGCAACTCCAAATATATAAACATTCACTTCTTGTAATGCATTTAACTTGCAAACACAACATCTCCCCCTTTTCTCAAAAAGCAATGCAGTCAACTTAAAGGTAGCAAAAATATTAAAGAACCCATTTCTCATTTAAGGTACCACTTAACCTTTAACATGTTTCATATCTGCCTGGTATAAAACTACAAATGCAAACCAAAGCAGTGTCTCTGATAACCCTGTTAACAAAAAGGCAAAGCAAAACATTAGAGTTTAACGTAACCTCTCACAGTAATCTATGCTGGTGTTGTATCTATTTATTTATAACTAAATTGAGATTACTCCTTCTTGTTAATCTTTAGCTCTAAAAACAAAACCTGTCATCAGACAAAACTAAACTTAAGCATATGTACTGTATTAAATTCACCTTTTTCTTTCTAACCAATCTGCACAAGAATTTCTGTCACAGTTTAATGTTTACCTTTAATCTCTGACCTATTTCATGACATAGTCTTTAGTCCATGTTGGAGGTTGTCTTTCTCTTCCCTGGGTGGAACGTGTGACAGTCTGAGTTAAGCTGCCATTTTCCACCACTGAATCAGCTCTTGGGGTTTCTTTTGAGTTGTCTGGGCAGAGTGAAAGACGTGCTGCATTCCATCTTCTCCCATCACTGAGAACGAAAGAACTCTCGCCCGTCTGCTGCTGTACCAACAATGGATTGCTGTATTGTGTCTCTTCTTTTCCCACGTGGAAAGGCTTGCGTATTCTAACTGAAGCACCAACAGTCACTTTAGTGGGTCTAGCCCCTCTCTTCTTGTCCGTGTAACGTGCACTTTTCCTCTGAGACAGTTCCACCTTCGTTCTGACGTGGTCATATTGTCCATCATCCCTCAGTGGAGGCAGGATGTCCAATTTTGTCCTCATCGGCCTCCCTCTGAGGAGCTTGAAAGGGGACTCACCCGTCGTAGCATGGGGAGTAGCTCGATAGCTATGAAGCAGTTCTGTAGTCACCGTTTTCCAGGGCCGCTGAGTAGCTTGTGCTGTCTGAATAGAGTCCTTCAACACTCTATTAAAGCGTTCCACACATCCGTTCGCCTGAGGATGGTATACGCTCGTTCTGATGTGTTTGATGCCACGTTCAGTCAGAAACTCAGAAAAGGCAGATGACGTGAACTGCGGTCCATTATCAGACGTAATGGTGCAGGGGTTTCCTT
>SSNR01000174.1:0-35695 GCA_006937965.1 Callopanchax toddi | reverse complement strand
AAACCACATGGTGCAGCCAAAGCTCTGAGGGCAGCGATATACTGGGTCACGGCTTCCTCAGCGTGCTGAACTCGCCGTCTGAATGTGTGTCTGCATGCTACCACATGCACTTTAGGGACAAAGTGGTTTTCAAGTGCAGTCATTGCTTCATCAAATGTAGTACCTTGACTCTGCAATGTGTAGAAGAGCCGTTGTCCCTCTGGTCCCAGACAATGTAACAAAACGGCGCGTCGTCTAGCATCAGGCCATGCGTCTCCCGTAGCATTTATCACTAGCATGTAGTTGTCGAAGAATTTCCGCCACGTAGCAAACGGTATAGGTGGCTCACCCGCATGTTGTAGGAAAGGCGGAGGGCTCGGTACTGAAGCGCTCATCCTCGTCGCCAATTTGTGTTGTTTTTCACTGTAGAAACACTCTGGAGACAACGTCCAACTTTATCCTCTTTATTCCTTTGTTCATCGCTGCTTACACACGCTCACTCGTCACACTTCTTCTCTACCGTCTTCTTACTCTTTTTTTCATCCCCTCTAGTACAGCGACACCCTCTGGTCCAATGTGGTAACAGCAACTCCAAATATATAAACATTCACTTCTTGTAATGCATTTAACTTGCAAACACAACAAGGTGGAGGTATAAGCTGTGTCTCCAGTCCATTATAATGAGGAACATTAGTTCACATGAACACACCAGAAAATTCCAGACTACAACATGTCTACTAGGGCTGGGCAAAACGATTATTTTTGTAATCGATTAATCTAGCGATTATTTTTTCAATGCATCGATTCATCTAACGATTCATTTTTCTATTCAATTTGATTTTGATTCGATTCGATTACCGATTATTTCCCCATTATTTGACTTGTATAGTAATTTGACATTTGCTAGTTTAAGTATTTCAATGAAATAAACACAAATTTCTTCATTTGAACACATTTTAATAAAAAACTTGAAAATAAAGTTTGTAGTAGTACAACATTTAACTCAAGATGTCAATCCAATGCTTCAATACAATTTTCATTCCAGTTTCTTCTAAAAGTTCAGAGGACCAGATATAAACACTGGGGTGACTGGGCTTTCTCTGTGGCGGCACCCCGACTCTGGAACCAGCTTCCATTGGACCTACGACTAGTCACTGACCTGGGCCTTTTTAAATTCAATCTTAAAACTTTTTCATTCAGGAAGGCTTTTAACACTCCGTAGTGGTGACTTTTATTCCAGTTTTCTGATTCCTTTTAATTCTTAGTTTTGTTTGTTTTTAATGCATTCTTTTATTTGTATTTTTGCTTTTACTTAGGCTTGTAAAGCACTTTGGCTGTCTAGTTGACTGTTGTAAAGGGCTATATCAACCAATAAATATTAATAGTAATAATAATAATATTGAATCATATTAAAACTAATTAATGGGGGAGATAGCCTTAAATACAAATCTCCGGGGTCACAGACCTGTTTCTGTGAAACTAGTCTCTCCCTGCGGTCACAGCTGGGCGGAGGGGCGTGACACTCCAGGCGCTGCTCTGAGCCTCCTGCTAGAACTCCGGTTATATTAACGTCCATTAGCTCGTATAAAAGCCCAACATACTACGTTATCTTAGACAGAAATAGATGATTATTCTAGCTGACAGAGAGAGACAGAGGAATCAGCTGCTCCGTGGGCACGCAACAGACTTGACCAGATATTGATCAGGGATCTTTGTTCTGGTGTACTAAAACGACCGACTCCAACAGCCTGAACCTCTATACGTGATGGCAAAACGAACATCTTTCTCAGAGGGGAATTATTTGCAGATTCAGAGCGCGCAAGCATATAAGCAGAGTGTCGGAGATGATTTAGCGAGCGCTGCGTCGTCCGGAACACATGCGTTCCAAACTATAGAGGGCGATCCATAGGAATCAGGATCAGTGACGACCCGTTGCACCCCTAGTAAAAACCAGCGTTAGTAAAAAAAGTAGAAAACTTTCGGTGTTTTGTCATTTGCGGAAGCTGCTCCTGGATGCCGCTTGAGATGCTGGTGCACCGTCGTGCTTTTATGATCGGCCATTTCCATTTTACAAAGCCGACAAACGACTGATTTGCTTCCTTTTCTGTTAAAATAGTCCCATACTTTTTAACTACGAGTCCGGGTGGACTGATTTACTCACTGGCGCCATGTTTGTTTTGAAAGCGATGACGCATCGACGCACATTTTTTGCGTCGACGTATTTTACGCGTCGACGTCATCGATTACGTCGACGCGTCGTCCCAGCNCCCTCCCCTCCTGTGTCACCGTTAATCTCCTGCTCTGAGCTCTTGGTTGGTCTGGAATGTGTCAGAACTGTAAACCTGATGGTTGAGAGTCGTTTCCTCTGGATATTTTTCTTGTTTTAGCTTTTTGACTGAATCAAGCAGCTGTGATGAATCAGAGCAAGGTTGAGTTTGAGCCGTTCCAGTATTCCTATGATTACTCAGACTGGTACACCAACCCAGAGCCAACCAAACCACCTAAAGAGTGAGTATGAACACCTGGACCCAAAGGGTCAGAAGGGGGAGTTCTGTTGGAAGGGAAGTGGTTTGGGGTTACTCGTAGTTTTGGTTAAAGCAGTAAACAAATATCACATAAAGATTAATAAACTCTAATACAACAAATCACTTCTATATTTAATACATTCCTTTTGACATTTTTGAGAATATTTGAATGAAATTCTCTTTTTATCTCAGAGTTTTTTTACCATGTGACCCGACAGCAGGAGATAAGCTCTTCCACATATGTATACTATCGATATCTGTAAGTATGCATGGTAAAGGTAAACACTTAATTGTGTTGAATTTTGTTAAAAGTTTCACATAAACTGTTTTAATTGAAGATTCAAAATGTCAAAAATGACAACCCAGTGTACTTTTAGTTTTTAAATCAAAACAAAGAAACAGACTTTTCACCAATCATGAATCTTCATGGACTTATTAATGCATTTTTGTATATTATTATTGTAGCATTACGGATCATCAAGGGTCTCTGACCTTTGACCCTTTTCATTCCACACAAACTTCTTCACTTTCCTGACTGGTAAACTAGGTCATATTGACGCTGTCATCCGTGTTGTTAACTCTCTTCATCCCATAACTCAAATCATTCCAACAGTTTCACAGATAAAGGACATGATGGCCAGGGCCACCTTAACTAGCCGATAGGCCCCGGGGCTGAGAGGCTCAGTAGGAGAATTATAAATATTCCATATATTATAATATATAGATATTATAAGATATCTAAGAAATAAAAACAAACAACATTAAAACAGTATAAAACATGCAATAATAATTATAAAAACAGGAAAAAAACATGCAAATAAATAAAACTTAAAATCAAAACCAAATTTTCACTGTGTGACAACAAGAACACCAAAGAGCACCGATCTGAGTGTTAGTTCAGTGTTTAGGATTGTATTTCCATTGTTAATCAGTAGACTGAGTTAATGTTCAGTTAATAATTGTTCAGTTAATGTTTTGTACATTTAATTAATGTACAGTATAATGTAAATATTTTCTTTCTTTAAATTATGAAGAATTTGATGTTTGGCTCGGCCTTTTGCCTTAAGAAATAAAAAGTCATGGGATCATAAAAAAAATCTGTGTTTTTAGGTTTTAAAAGTACCGATTTAAATACCGTTTAGGAACCGGTACCGTTTTAAAAGTATCGAAATGGAACCGGTACCGAATGAAACCCTTTCAATACCCAACCCTAGTAATGGCACTGTGCACCAGCATATAAATCAAGACCATCATGATTTGTTTGCTGGTCTTTGCTGGTCAATGCTGGTCTATGCTGGTTTGGTGCTGGTTTAGCTGGTAGACCAACATGATTCAATGCTGGTCAATGCTGGTCTATGCTGGTTGAACTAATGGATCACTATGGACCAGCATACCAGCACCAAAACACAACATATGCTGGAACCAGCATATGCTGGTTTTTTCAGCAGGGCAATCCTATCATTCGGTCCGACCGAACGATAACGATAACGTTGTTAAGAGGCTTTAAAAAAAACTTTAAAAGCTACATTGTTTACCTGGCTACTGAGTATGCCTTTAATAATAAAAATCTCCACAAAAGAGGTTGAATGTTTTATTTTTCATGTAATTTAAGACAAGAAATCAATATAAGCTAGCTTGAATGTTTTAAATGAAAGTTTAGGAAATAAGAAAGAGCTTACAGCTTTTGCCCATTGCTTAAACACTATAGACACATGCTTAGACCAAAGTAACAAAACCTGAAGCTTTTGTGCAATACCTTAAACACAGTGTAACCATTCCTTAAACAAAAGTGCTGCTTTGCACTTTAGTTCCATTTCTGCAACACACTTGCTCCTGCACACTACACACTATTTCATGCATAAGACACTTCGTTCATAGATGAAATCTCATGGTACCATTGGGACAATACATCTCTTCCAAATACAAAACACATTGGGTGACTGAAAACACTTAGACACACACCTGACAACACTCACTTACAAAACTCAACACCAATCAGACAGACATAAATAGGCCTCAGTTCAGCCATTTTCAGAACTTTGTTATCCCAATTGCCTAGTTTTTCCTTTATTTACAGTAGTGTGTTTTTTTGTTACTGCATGTACAGTACTGTACTGTAAAGTATACTATAGTACTGCGATGTGCAGTATTGAGTTGATATTGTTTGTAACCTTTCAGTACTTTCATTTTTGATTGTTGGGGAAACCTTTGTTGTGAACAAAAACAGTGCTCCATTGAGTTCACAGAAAGCTAACTGATGAACAGAATAAAAACAGTGAAAATGAATGACTGCATTGTTTTATATAAAGTACTCTAGTGTGTTGCTTCCAATCTGAAAGTGTATTCACATGATGCAAGTGTGTATCATTTAGTCGTCAGAGTTTCATTTTGACAAAGGAATGTTAAGTTTTGATAGCAGAGTTTAGGTTTTGATAGTCAAGTTTCAATTTGACACAGATGTGAATGGTATATTTCCCAGTGTTGTGTTATGTTTACTTGTGTGTAGAGTTTTGGCAGAATGAGCCAAGTTTTGCAAAATGTGTTCAAGCAATGGGCAAAAACTGTAAAGTGTTTCTTTAGATCCATTTTATTAGCTTTAGCCTGTCTGTCGGAGCTGTCACGGTTGCTAAGCGACTGGACTGAGGGGCGGGGATAAGTATGAGGCTAGACCGTCTGAATTCAGAGCCGTTTATTTCCGATCTTAGCGGTTGAGCAAGGACCCAGCCTAGGTAGACCAGCAAGTACACGTCCTCATGAGCATCCTACCCCTGAATTCGAACACAGCCTTCGTTATGGAGAGGAGTATCTGGTGCGCACGGGATATTATCTGACAAGATACTATCTGGTGCGCACGGGATAGTTAGTTACCTAATCTTTAAATGAGTTTAATATTTCATTGGAAAGGGTGTAGAGTTCCCCTCTCTACATTATTCTGTTTAGTTTTGAGTCAAACAGATCATTAAAGCAACAGACAGAGCTCTATGATGTCTTTTTAATTTTGCTTGACAAAAGTTTGACATCATCACACAAAACAATTTTCTGTGCTTTTTGTAATAGTTATTCTTTCAGAAAGTCCTCAGTTTAATGAGGTTTATTGCTTTTCTGGCTTCAACCAATTACAAATAAAAAGGGCCTTAACTTGGTCAGAAAACTTCACCGTGCTGCACACAGAACAGACGTTACCTTGTTTCTTTGTTCAGTAAAGGATGTGAAACGGATTGATCGTCTGCTGCTGAAGAGAAATGAGACAACATGGCCTGAAAATATGGTTCCATCTTCAAAACAAGCTCCACAATCATACAGTCACTTCAGGTTCAAGCAGCTCTGTTTGATTAAACAGCAAAACAAAAAGCATTCACTGAAGGATAAAATGCATTAATGCTAACGTCAGTTAGCTAATGGAAAATAACTCGTGACCTTGAACAATGTTCAAAAAAGTCAAACATTTTCAGTTTTGCAGCAACAACAAACATGTAAAAAATCATCTGAGTTGAGACTCAAATAAATGTCTGTGAGAAAAATATATATAATAAAATAACTGTGTTGTCAATTTTAAATAAATCTTCAAGGTTTTAGTGGAACATAAAAAATGTTACATGAACATGACATTACATGAGCTGCTGCCTGTCTTGGCCAGGACACTCTTGTACATGAGATTTTTAATCTCAAGAGTCTTTCCTGGTAAAATAAAGTTAAATAAACATTTTTTTTAAATGAACAAAAATGTTTTAATGTTTTTAAATGTTGCGTCAGCAGTGATGCGGACGCTGAACCGGTCTGTTGTGGTGAAGAAGGAGCTGAGCCGGAAAGCAAGGCTCTCGATTTACCGGTCGATCTACCTCCCAATCCTCACCTATGGTCATGAGCTCTGGGTAATGACCGAAAGAACGAGATCGCAGATACAAGCGGCTGAAATGAGTATTCTCTGCAGGGTGGCCAGGCTCAGCTTTAGGGATAGGGTGAGGAGCTCGGACATTCGGGAGAGACTTGGAGTAGAACCGCTGCTCCTCCATGTAGAGAGGAGCCAGTTGAGGTGGTTCGGGCATCTTGTTAGGATGCCTCCTGGACGCCTCCCCAGGGAGGTGTTTCAGGCATGTCCTGCCGGCAGGAGGCCCCCGGGTCGACCCAGGACACGCTGGAGAAAATATATCTCTGGTTTGGCCCTGGAGCACCTTGGGATCCTGCCGGAGGAGCTGGTAGAAGTGGCTGGGGAGAAGACCGTCTGGGACTCCCTAATTGGGATGCTGCCCCCGCGACCCGGACCCGGATAAGAGGAAGAAGACGAGACGAGACAAAAATGTTTTAACTAAAATTACAGCAAAAGTTTCTCAATGCAAATATCTTTCACCTAAAAGCTTAAAGAACTTGATGTTATATAAAAACATAGTTGCATCATAAGTTTGTTTTCTGAGGCTCCAAACAGACTATATTTAAAATATATACAATTTAATGGGTTATTATCGTGTTTTATAAATGTATTTATTTACATCATTTTTCCTAATGCTTTTAATATTTTAAATATAATTTATTGAATTGGGCTGCATGGTGGCGCAGTTGGTTAGCACTGTTGCCTCGCAGCAAGGAGGTCGTGGGTTCGCGTCCCGGCTCTGCGGCCTCTCTGCGTGGAGTTTGCATGTTCTCCCCGTGCGTGCGTGGGTTTCCTCCGGGTACTCCGGTTTCCTCCCACAGTCCAAAGACATGACTGTCAGGCTAATTGGGCTGGTAAATTGTCCTTAGGTGTGAGTGGGTGTGTGGTTGTTTGTCTCGTTCGTCTCTGTGTGGCCCTGCGATGGACTGGCGACCCGTCCAGGGTGTCCCCCGCCTCTCGCCCCTTGACCGCTGGAGATAGGCACCAGCTCCCCCGCGACCCTCTGTAGAGGACTAAGCGGCTTCAGAAGATGGATGGATGGATGGATGAATTTATTGAATTGATCCTGAACATGATGAAGAGTCTTGGATTCCTGTCATCCTTATGAGGTCAGACTTGCTGATGGAAGTCTGAACCTCCCCATATGTCCTTCAGTCCTACAGGGACAGTTCAGTGGTTTGAAGTGTGGGCATGTGGAGTCGCTCTTAGCAATCAGGGTGCTCATTTATAAAACTTGCTTACGCACAAAATGGGCCCAAAAAGTTGCGTAGGTCACTTTTTACGCAAAATTTGGGATTTATAAAAGAAAACGTAACGGAAAAATGTGCGCAACTCTAAGCAAACTTTAGACCTTGCGTAAGCACATGTTGGAGACGTGAAACCAGTCAGAGCAGCAGGTGAGATGGAAAAATGTTGAATTTATGACACAATTAAAGACTTGTAGACCCTCGCGCACACAGAACCAACAATCCGTCTCTAAAAAGAATAAAAATTAAAATCTGAATAAAAATATGTCGCATTTTCGAAAAATATCCCATTATGTTCATCCAGTCGTCTTCAGATTATATAACAAACTGCACTTATTGGTGCATTAATTGTGATTTCTGAGACTTAGGAATCCTGCAGTGACACTTGAGCGTAATGCGCTGGATGCGCTGCGCAGCTCAGCCAGCAGGCAGACTCTGGATGAATGGGAGAGAGTTTTTAGAGATTTCTAGACAATGACTGGACGATCGATCAGCAGCTGATAGATTCATTAGAGCATCCTATGGATCAACTGGGTCCAGTATTAGATCAACAGAACCATCGGAACCAGTAAAACCGGTGTCACCGGCCATTCTGGGATTTCAACCAGCGATTATTTTATCCAGCAGGTTGACTGTTTAAAGCAGCACTCTGGATTATTTCAGCAAGAGAGCAGTTTTTGAATATAGCGTCCAAAGGCTCCTCGTCAAAACATCTCGACACGCGCGTCCGGTCGCGTGTGAGCGCGTGCACACAGCGCATATACTTCGGGCATAAAGTGTACAGCTCAATGTGTAGGGTTTAATCACTCACAGTTCACAATCTTATTCCAACACTACGAGGGTCTGAAGAGCCCTCTCTGTCCCTGCTGCTTCTGATATTAGCTCTGTTAGCAGAGAGCTGCTGCTGGACTCTGAAGCTGAACTTGACTCGGCCCTGGATGAACTTTCTGACCAAAATAAACGCGTAATCCTGTCAAACCTTGCCATTCTGTGAGGTGAAAGGTTTAAAAATAAAAATAAATCCGTCTTTATCTGGAGAATGGGTAGGTTTTTAGTAGAAATGAGCTGTGAGTCCTCAGTGAACGAGACTGTAAACAGAGAAACACACGGAGCGTCCTGTACGACAGCGCCCCCTACTGGTACAGGTTTGGTCAATGCATGTTGAGAGAATGCAGACATTTGCATTTCATTGGCTGAAAAATGTCGGCGGCAAGAAATAATGGAAAGGGGTCTCTAGGAGGAAGGAGGGTCTTCATCAGAATGACAGCTGTTGTGGAACTCAACCCATAGATCATAGTTTAGACCTGAAATATCATTTAAAACATTTAGAAAACTTTGATACAGAGAAAAATAATCCAGAGAGCCACTTTAATAGGATGAACAACATGACATGTCTTCCCCTTTGGATTAAATTAAATGTTGCCATTAAATGTTTCTTAGATCTTCACGATCTCTCTGTCAGACTGACAGCAGACACGCTGCAGCAAGACGTCTCTCGGAGCACTTCCATGTTTGTAATTCGTCACATTTCACCACCTAATAAAACATTTTTCCGTTCTTCCACTTCACCACAAGCACCTCGAGTTTCAGCCTCTGTAAAATTACGCTTCCTAAACCTCTCTGTTGTCACGATTTACTGTTAAAAGCCAGAAATCCACCAGCTTATGCATATGCAATTATTCATGAGGTACTTAGCATTGACCGTATATGGCAGAATGTGGGTGTGTAGGAGGAGGGTTCTGATCCAAAAACAGCTGAGCACAGTTCTAGGTCTGACATCGATTTATAAAGCAGAATTGCGTGGATCTGTGCGTCCGCAGGGTTTTATAAATCGGAAATGGAATTTGCGTACCTGAAATTTTTTGGCTGAGCTTAAGCAAGTTTTAGTAAGGATTCTACGCAAAGTTTTATAAATGAGCACCCAGTACCTTACCTGCAGCACAAGTTTGAAAAACAGTTTTGTTTTTTTTACGTTAAGCTATTCAAAAACCATCTGCAAAATTCTTCCATCAAACAACTGAAACCTAAAAACTGTGAAGTCATCCTCCATAAATGAATGCTTCACATGTTAATTTTATTACGGTGTTACACACAGAGCTTCAGTCGATCAAGGACCAAATCTCAACAAGGACAGTCTTCATTAATGAAGAGACAGAACAATACCCATAATGCATTGGATTAATCAAACAAAAACACTCTAAAAAGTAGTTATTAGGAGATTATTCCATAAACAGGACATGGGCTGAATGTAATCTGCTGACATTAACTCTGTCATGTGGAATATTTAAATAAATATGATGGATATTATTACTGTTTTCACTTTCAACAAACCAGAAGTACTCACTGCCACGGTGAATGTCCCTAAAGAGTATCTGTTTTCATCCATACATTTAGCTGCTGAGTTGTTTTAGATGCAGAGATATGCTCTCACACTGACCCTGCTTTAGCTGTTACCTTGATGTTAAAGTGTTTCTCTGATTTTCCAATTTGAGATTATTCTGACTGCAGTGAACTTGCAGGTAGGATATTAACTGGTTAAGTTTATTTCCCCTCTTCCTCAGACTGAACAAGTCCTGCTGCTTAAAGCGGCACTCCGGAGGATTTCATCAGGAGAGCAGTTTTTGAATCTAGCGTCCAAAGGCTCCTCCTCAAAACATCTCGACACGCGCGTCCGGTCACGTGTGTGTGCGTGCACACAGCGCATATACTTCGGACATGAACTGTACCGCTCACTGTGTAGGGTTTAATCACTCACAGTTCACAACTCTTATTCCAACAACACTACGAGGGTCTGATGAGCCCTCTCTGTTCCTGCTGCTTCTGATATTAGCTCTGTTAGCAGAGAGCTGCTGCTGGACTCTGAAGCTGAACTTGACTCGGCCCTGGATGAATTTTCTGACCAAAATAAATGCATAATCCTGTCAAGCCTTGCCATTTTGTGAGGTGAAAGGTTTAAAAATAAAAATAAACCCGTCTTTATCTGGGGAATGGGTAGGTTTTTAGTAGAAATGAGCTGTGAGTCCTCAGTGAACGGCTGAGACGGCAGAGAAACACACGGAGCGTCCTGTACAACAGCGCCCCCTACTGGTACAGGTTTGGTCGATGCGCGTGCATGTTGAGAGAATGCAGACATTTGCATTTCATTGGCTGAAAAATGTCGGCGGCAAGAAATAATGGAAAGGGGTCTCTAGGAGGAAGGAGGGTCTTCATCAGAATGACAGATGTTGTGGAACTCAACCCATAGATCATAGTTTAGACCTGAAATATCATTTAAAACATTTAGAAAACTTTGATACAGAGAAAAATAATCCAGAGAGCCGCTTTAACTAGGTTCTATTTTTTATGAATAAAGCCACTTTATTGCTGTATGTGATGTGGTTTTTAATCCTGTTTAAAACTGTCAGGGACATCTTTTCTGTTTAGAGGTGTGACAGGAGTTTTGTGTTTGCTCTCAGCTCGTGATAATGTTGATCCTGGCAGCTCTGACCAGGAAAAGCCACTTCTGTCAGGGGTTCACTCGAGGCTCCTCCAGCATCTTCAGGTAAACTTTATAACTCTTCAAATGAAGCGTGTTTAATTCAGGGGATCTAAATGTTTCTGTGTTACCCTTCAGTCCAGCCAACTTCCTGGACCAGACTCAGCAGAAGGGCCTGGTCATGGCTGTTTTTGGACTGATGTTCAGCAAGCTGGCCATGCTAATGATTGCTCCAGACCCCCTGCCCTTCATTAAAGATACTCCAGCAAGCATTAAAGGTGTTTTTGTGTGTCTACCTGTGTAAAGAAAAACTTCTTTGCCAGTTCTGAAGTCTTAATGCATTTTGTTATCTTGTTTTTCAGAGTACATGAAGATATTAGGTATTTTCTACTATCCTGTCCTGTACTATCCTCTGCTGGTGTGTGGCACTCTGCAGCACAGTGCAGGTTACGTGTTCGGGGCGCTACTTTCCTTCTGTCACTTTGGGGTCCTGCTGTGGCAGAAGTTTGACTGTCCAAAGACTCCAGAGGTGAAACCAGCTAGGAGCAGAGTCATAATTATTATTAACAGCTCTTTGAGAAACAGTATTATGCAGTATGATGCAGGAATGAGGTCATCCTAGCCACTTAGGGGCAACACTGCAAGCACTAAACAGAGCAATGACATAAAGAACATGCAAAAATGTATTAACTAGCAAATAATCACCATCAGACTAAAACTGTGTATCTCCAGTTTTTAACACGTTTTTACTGAAATCATCTCCATTGGTCTTCTTTTACATCTGTCAGCGGTTTTATGGATTCTCCAACAAGAAAGGGTCAAAAAGAGTAACTTGTTACCACTGAGGGTTTATTCTTTGTTAAAGAAAAGTTTTTTCTCTATTTCATGAAAAGTTAGCATTTTTGGAGCTCCAAGGTACATCCACTTAATCCAAGTTTAAAGGCATACTATGTCAGATTTTCATATTTTTAAATATTTTTCTTGAGCCAATAATATGACCCTTACAGGGTTAATGAAAAGTCACTCAGTCCCATCTGCTGCTTGTGTCCAGGATACTGCGTTTGCAACTTCTGAGTCTCTGGTCTGGTGCCCTGAAGTCTCATAAAGTCACGTATCTCACGAGGGTTAGGTTTACCCTATGTGGCTAGCTGTTATGCTAGCGCCTGAGTGTTTTTAGCTTATGATTTCTGCATATTTTCCATCTCTCCCTGCTTACAGCTCCAGCAGAAAGAAATGAAGGCCGAGGAGACATTTCAACAGTTAGATTTAGGTGTTTCTAACCAGAGACAAATCAAAACTTTATACAATAGTGACTTAAAGCAGACACTAGGGGGTGCTAAAAACAAGCCAAAATGGCATAGTATGCCTTTCATTTTTGTTCTTCTTTAAAATTTAGCTCATAAATTTTCGACTGTTTCCAATATTGAAATGAACTTTTTGATGCTATTTATGAGGTAAAGTAGTGCCTAAAGATTGATTTTAGCAATACTTTGTTTCTAAAGCACTAAAAGAAAGAGAGGTTATAGGTTTTAAATAGATTTATAAACTTCTGGTTTAATCTGAACTGAATGGCTCATAGATCTCAAGATTTATTATTTTAGCTATACAAAATAAGATATGTATTGTAAAAAGAAGACATGGGACTTGGACAGCTCATGTTTACTAGCTTCTTTATTTATGCTAAGCATTCTGGGAGATACACTTTTACCAGTACACCCCCTTCTTTAAGCACAAGACATATTTCTAATCAAAAACATAAACTGCCTCATTAGTTTAGAATAGCTCTAAAACAGCCAAAAAGCTGTATTGTTTTAATAAATTAAAAAGATTAATACACAAACAGGAAAGAGTAACTAACTGGAACACTTAGAATATGTTCACATGTTTACATGATCTCATCGGTCATGTGTTTTTTCTATTTCAAAACATTTCCCTTCCATCGCTTCTTTGATTAAAGCTTTGTTTGATGCAGTTTTTTTTTTTTTTTTGCTGAAATCACTGAAAGCTTAGCACAGTGGATTATCAGGACTAAGCAGGATGCTGGGTCTGAAGAAAACATTCCTGAGGTTTTTATTGTTGTACCTAGCAACAAAACCCCATTCATTCTTTTTATTTTAACATAAAACACAGAATACAAAGAAATATCTAAGTGAATTTGCAGCTGAAAATAAAAGTTTCCTCTCTTTCTTTCCCAGATCTATAAGTTCTATGCTCTGCTCGCCAGCCTGCCTCAGCTGGCCTGCCTTGCATTCCTGTGTGTTCAGTTTCCTGTGTTGTTTGTCAATAGACCAAAGACTGATGAGGTGAGAATGCAGATTTGATTAAAAATATGTTTTTCCACACTTGCTGTTCAACATGTGTGGGTTTAAGCTTTAGCTGGAACAGTTTGATTAAGAGGTAAATATGTAAAACATTTAGATGTGCAGAGAAGACTCAGTGCTGGTGGTGGTGGATACAATGTTCAGCTTGTCTCTATTATAGATTTTTTTTTAATCCTTTTTTTTTTCAACTTTTTGCATTTTGAACAAAATGTAGTTTCAATACAGTCCAATATACACTAATAATAACTCAATAAACCAAATGACACCATGTTTTACTGAAACTGCTGCACTAAAACGTTCTCACTAACAGGACCTGGACAGCAGCTACTACAACAACTACGTGAAAACACTTCTGAAGAAAACTCCCTCGTCTGTCAGGTGGGCGGACAGAAAACTGATTCATGTGACTGAACTCATTTAAACATGATCAGCCTAAAGCCACATTACAGCAATAGAAACAGCAAGGTGCAGAATAAAACACAACAGGTTTTATTACATGCTGCTGAAAGGCAACATGTCTTTGTCTTTGTGTTTAGTAGAATCCCTCAGGAACCACTGATTGCTTTTTAATAAAGCTTATTCACTGATCTACAACCAACTAATCAGTCCCTTCCAATATGGCCCCCAGAGATATTCAACATGGTCAAACTTAAAGATCTCTAAAACTCTATCCGTTTTGCAGATATTGATCCAGAATTTCATGTGCTATTAGCTAAGAGTCGTCCTCAACACACACTTCAGGTGCTAACCGATCACACAGGATATTAGGTTTAAACTTTACCTTAAGTCAGTCATTTGTGGTTGGAGTTATTCCTTTTCCTCCTTAGTGTAACAGCTGACATGACAATACACCTGATTCTGATTTGTTTTTTTGTAAAATCCCTCATGAACCACTGGATAGACTTTGCTGAAACTCCCAGATCGTTATCATTGGGTTTTCATCTACAAATAATTCAGTTTTGGAGTAAACCTGATTCAAGATGGTCACCACAAATGACTGAATATATTTAAAAAGTCCGTTGCAGTTTTACATAAATTAAGTGAAATATTGGCAATCGTATCCAAGAGTCACTCACAACAAATGATGTGAGGTCTTAGGATATTACAATAGATGATATAACATCTACCCAGCTGCTTTAACCCATAGTCAGAAGTTAATCTGGTTTTGGTCTAAACTCAGGTGATATGGATTCCTCAAAGAAACACAAGGCCTTTTAATGTGAAAATAAAGAATTACTCAGATTTTTTTTTTATTGCTTGGAACATTTCAACTCATGACCTCAGTACATGATAAGTTGTTGCTTCATTTTGTGTTGAATCTAAACTTTTTCTGTGATGTTTGCTTTAAAAGCTATTCTCCCTGTGACTGTCTGTTTATTATGAAGCAGCTCTTCTGCTACAGACAAACCATCACTCATAGAAAGAATTCTGGAGGTGCCCAAGAGTTACATCTATATACCTGAAATAGGTGATCTTTTTTAGTTTATCAATGGTAACAAAATAACTTTTAGTATGAGTATTCTAACTAAAAGCTTTAAAATTATGTGGATTTTTTCAGGGTTTCGTTTCCCACTAAAGCTGGCAGTGTCGTCGTTTGTCACCTGTGTGGCCGTCTATCATGTATGTCCCTGAATCTCCATGTATTTTCTGCCTCTCATTGTTAGGTTTTATATTAAAGGCCTTCTGTCTCACCCCCTCAGACGGCGCTGTTACTTGTGGTGCTGGTGGTTCCCACGCTACACATTGTCCGTGCAGGAATCGATGAAAATATCGCCTTCCTGTTGCTGGGGTTTGGGGTCGTCCTATCAGACGACAGGATGGAGGTGGTCAGAATAGTGACTTTCTACACGTGGCTGCTGGAAGGTGTGTAAGCCTCTGTGTTTTAATCATCTGAAGAAAAGAGTTTAACATTTATGTTTATTCTGATGTCAGTGTGCTACCTCTGTGCGATGACTCTGTCCTGTGTGACTAATCTCATCATGCTCATGAGGTCCATGGTTCTCCACAGGTATGTGCACAAACTGCAGTAAGGTATGATCTATTGTGTAGATAATGATATAGATTTTCTTCAAGTTTGTTTATTTATTTGGACTACTTTACATGTAAATGTTGAAACAATTTTGGTCTGAAACCAGTGCACCATGGGCAGAGGTGTAGAGTACCCAATAATGTACTTACATAAGAGTAGTACTACTTCAACATATTTTGACTCAAGTAAAAGTAAAATGTTGCTTTCATGAATAATAATACTTGAGTTAGAGTAAAATAAGTATTTGGTAAACATCCATCTGATTATTATTTTTTATTATTATGTCATCAGACAGTAAAAAATATACTGTAAAGTTGTGGGAAAATGCTAGTATCTTAAAGGCTAAAATGAAAAACACTGATAATTTAACATAGGCCTAACATAATTACAAAATAACAAATTTCAAGCAGAAGAAACACATTTCAGAGTCTTTGTTTTAATATACGAAGATCTAGCTAGTTAGCTAGCTAGCTATGTGTCTTTAAATCTATAGGTAGCCATCTATTTAGTTAGCTAGCAATATCTAGCTTTCTTGAAAGTGAGCTAGCTAGATAAAGATAGCTAGCTAGAAAATGACACTAGGAAAACAAAGCTGGTGCAGAAACAGGTGGTCTCCTTTAATAAATTGTAGGTGTGTGTCTGTCTGGTGTATTTTTGTTAAAACATGTTTGTTCTTCTGTAAAGTTACACACAGTAGGTAGAGGATTCAGAGATTTTGCTCAAGTAGGAGTAGCAATAATTAACAAAAATATTACTCAAGTAAACGTTAAAAGTATGGTGAAGTAAAAATATGCATAAAAGTTACTCAAGTAACAGCCACCTAACAGAGAGAGAAAGGAATACAACCATAGCTATATGTTAAACTAAGATGGGGAAAGAGAGCTGGGAGTGAACATATCAGAAGATGAATGGCTTCATATTTGGCGTACTCAGCAGACATCTACATCATCACAGATTTGGAGATTGAATGGTTGGAAGAATGTGATTAGATTCTTTGTTACCTAGAATTAAATACAAACAGACAGCTTTATTGCAACCTGTTGGAGAAAATGTGGAGACGTGAATGTAGATCATGGTAATATTTTTTGGTCTTGTCCCATAATTATACATTTTTGGGAGGATATCCATAAAGTGATTGTTAAAATTCTGGGTTATAGTATTCCCAAATCTTGTGTAATGTATTTGGGCGATTTGTCAGGCAATGTTGTTGCAAGAGAGATTTGCTGAAAATTTTGTTGACAGCCAGTAAGAAAAAAGTCACAAGAAAGTGGTACAAAGCAGATCCCCCATTATTGCACGAATGGCAAAAAAATTGTGAGTCAGATATATGTGATGGAATTATTGACACACTCAAAAAGACCAGTGTCGAGATCAGTGGAAGAAATGGACTCTATATACAACAGCAGAACAAAGACATTCATAATGATGTTAACATGGGAACAGAACGTAGAGACATGATAGTCCACAATGTTTTTATATTTTATTTTTTATTTATCCTTTATATTATCTTTTTTTCCTTCTTCTATACATGTTTTTTTCTAAAAAAATAATCAATAAAAAGTTTAAAAAATTTACTCAAGTAAATGTAACTGAGTAAATGTAACTAGTTACTACCCACCTCTGATCATTGGTCTTATTTGTTTCAGGTCAAACCTAAAGGGACTGTATAAAGGAGACATCTACAGAGTTTATAACTGCCAGAAGACAATGTGTCCATCCAGAGCTGGTGTCGTATGCTGGATGGGTTTAACAGGATACCAGGCTGCAGCCGTCTGCCTCGGTAAACAAACAAAAACATAACAGAGCAACAATGTGACCTAAACAGACTAAACTACTCAAAAACAGCAGTTAATTTCTCATTTATACGTAAAGTAAATATTCACCAAACCAAACTGCTGACTATAAGTTGCATGTTAGGGAACCAACCATAAATTATATAATATATCACAAAATATCATAAATGACTCAATCAATACATAAAAGTGCAAAAAAAGTCATACATTTGTTATTTTTTTTATCAGTGTAATTCAGTTCTTTATTAGGGCGTGCTATGTGAAGCAATGCACACCTATAATTCTCCACCTCTAAAGCGATGTCTGTGTAGTTTGTTTGTTTTATTCCTCTTCCGTCAACTTTAATGCGGCCCGCACAGAGGGTTGCAGCCAGACACATCAAAACGACCGGCTCGGTCGGGAGATGTGTGCTATTACTTTTATAAGAATAAAATATGGAGTTACCATGGCAACATAATTCGCAAAAAACCACGACAAAAAACGCATTGAAAATCCCATTGAGAGCTGGAAAAAATACACCCCAAACCCACTCCTATTCCCAAGCCTCCTGTGCGGACACACAATTACCTAGAAACTCCATTCAAAGTTTAAATGGGTCACAAGACTTTGGACTCTAACATTTGGAGGAATTGTGTCGATAGCTTTGACTGTTTTCCTAAAATCGCGAGAGAGGTTTAAAGCGGCTCTCTGGAGCATTTTTCTATGTATCAAAGTTTTCTAAATGTTTTAAATGATATTTCAGGTCTAAACTATGATCTATGGGTTGAGTTCCACAACATCTGTCATTCTGATGAAGACCCTCCTTCCTCCTAGAGACCCCTTTCCATTATTTCTTGCCGCCGACATTTTTCAGCCAATGAAATTCAAATTTCTGCATTCTCTCAGCATGCACGCGCATCGACCAAACCTATACCAGTAGGGGGCGCTGTCGTACAGGATGCTCCGTCTGTTTCTCTGTTTACAGTCTCGTTCACTGAGGACTCACAGCTCATTTCTACTAAAAACCTACCCATTCTCCAGCTAAAGATGGATTTATTTTTATTTTTAAACCTTTCACCTCACAGAATGGCAAGGCTTGACAGGATTACGCGTTTATTTTGGTCAGAAAGTTCATCCAGGGCCGAGTCAAGTTCAGCTTCAGAGTCCAGCAGCAGCTCTCTGCTAACAGAGCTAATATCAGAAGCAGCAGGGACAGACAGGGCTCATCAGACCCTCGTAGTGTTGTTGGAATAAGATTGTGAACTGTGAGTGATTAAACCCTACACATTGAGCGATACAGTTCATGTCCGAAGTATATGCGCTGTGTGCACGCGCGCACACGCGACCGGACGCGCGTGTCGAGATGTTTTGAGGAGGAGCCTTTGGACGTTAGATTCAAAAACTGCTCTCTTGATGAAATCCTCCAGAGTGCGGCTTTAAGGAAAAAATCAGAGTCTGACAGAAAAAAATCCTCTCTGTTTACATGTAAAATCACAGGATTTTGGGGGGGGTTGGACCTTTGAGGACCATTTCATTTTGAGAAAACCGTAGGTCCTTGAGCAAAGCGACTCCTGTAATAAATGAGGCAGACAAAAAAAGCTGCCAAATGAGATAAAAATCATGGCTGTACTCCGGTTTGGGAGATACACAGCGTTGTTTGTGACTGAAAGACTTCTCAGACTGCCTCACTCTGGATCATGTGACCTTAGAGGGTGAGAAGGCAAAAATTAAAACGTTGTCATCACGAACAACATTGAATATTTCCTACATCGTTTGGACTACAGCCATAAATGTGACCTCTACGATTGGGGATTTTTGTCTGCTTTTAGAAGATGTGACTGCCATATCTCTGTGAACTACGGTTGGCTCACAACTTGCCAGGGAAGGTCGAGAGTAGCCATGAAAAAATTTCTCTTTTCCATTATCTTTCAGCTAGATTTCAGTCCTTTGAAAAGTTCAAGTCTTCTGGACTCAACTCATGATTATTCGGCCATAAAACATAGGACATGCATGAAATTCAGGACTAGTGACCACTAAAGCTTCCTGCTTCTAACGGTTTAGATTTTTCAAATCGGTCTTATACTTTTCGAATGGGAACATGTTGTTTGAGTAGAATGATTTTCTATTTTAATCTGGCATTTAGGTGTCATTAAGAACGTTGGGTTACTTAAAGCAATCCCTGGTTCTTTGATAACAGAGTGAGGTGTTTCACTCATGGGAATCACCTCGGCGTGACCCACTACGGAAGCTCCAATGACATCACGTCTGTCAGAGACAGACAGGTTGAGCCGTGTCTGTGGCTCCGCCCACCATACTATCTCACGGCCAACATACCCCTCCCAACTCATTCTGGGCAGATTTCTTTCCGTGCCCATGCAAGGAGGGATGTGTTGGTGAAACACCTCACTCTGTTATCAAAGAACCAGGGATTACGTTAAGTAACCCAACATTCTTTTTCTAACTTCGCTCAGTGTTTCACTATGGGAGATATAGACCACTCCTGTATGGCATGGTGGCCCCGAAGTCATACCAGGCAGCCAGAAATCTATCCCTGACCTCAGGTAGACCCAGATGATCCCATCCCTAGCACTGAGTGTGCTAGAGAAGGTTGTGCCACATCCAACCATTAAAACCTCACAAACGTGTGTGGGGTCGCCCAGCTGGCTGCTGCGCAGATGTCCTGAACCAAGACCCTCCGGAACAAAGTCCACGAAGTGACCACACTCCTGGTGGAATGAGCCCTCACACCTTGAGGAGGCACAGAGCCTGCGCATCTATATGCCAGAGTTATAGCCTCCACACATTCCAGTGTGCTAACCTGTGACGGGAGACAGGTAAGCCCTTATGAGTAATGGCCCAAGACACAAACAGATGGTCAGCTCTTCTGAAACCAGCTGTTCTGTCCACATAAGACCTCAAAGTTCTCACAGGACATAAGCAATTAAGCCTCTGCTCTTAAGGTGAAGAGAACGGAGGTGGATGGAATGCCAGGAGTTCTATCATAGAACACCTGTAGGATGACTCCATCACCTTGGGTACAAAAGCAGGATTGGGCATCAGGCACACCTTAGAGAGTCCAGGTGCCCACTGCAGACAGGTGGGACTAACAGACAGAGCATGCAACTCACACTCTCTTAGCTGTGGCCAAAGCTAGGAGTAGAGGGTCTTTAAAGACAGAAACTTCATCCCAATCCCCTCTATAGAGGGATTATTTGTTTATAAACAAAGCAGGTGCGCTTTGCGCGCAGAGAGGTTGCAGAAACAAGCATTATTTGCGGGTATTATCTTGTGGTTGCGGCCCTGCGATGGACTGGCGACCCGTCCAGGGTGTCCCCCGCCTCTCGCCCCTTGACCGCTGGAGATAGGCACCAGCTGCCCCCGCGACCCTCTGTGGAGGAATAAGCGGCTTCAGAAGATGGATTGGATGGATCTTGTGGTTGCGTTGTTTGCTAGTGATGTTGTCGGCGTATTATAACAGTTTATCCCCTAGCGATAAAACTAGGCACGCTGATACTCAGGACGTATTGCTGCATGATTATGTAAAGCTTCCTCAGACCTTTTTATGAGGTAAGCACCCTGAGTATGACGCTTATTACCTCATCATTTTAACTCAGTACAAAAAACACCCAGACATCCTAACTCTCACATCTGAGATGTGTGTGGAGCAAGTCTCAACGAGCTTCAAAATCAGAAGTTTCATTTCCAGTGAAAGGTCGATTCACAAACAAAAAAATAGTCTGTGAGTTGGAGCAACATGAAACCAGACTACCGTAGTAATAATTCTGAAGGAGTGGATGATGCAATATATATATAGTGTAGCCTCACCAAATAGGCTACATCCTCTGACCTTTGACCTCTGTTGACCATCACAACAATAATCCATCTTTTTCCCAATAACTTGGAATACAATCACTCTTGGATTATGTTTTAACCTGAATCAAGATCCCTACAGGTGTCCTACTGTCCACTTTCAAGTGTCCATCTCCCAGATGACTTTAACTGGACACTAGCTGGTCTAATAAAACACTCTCTGTAAAGGAGTCTCTTCTGTAACACCAAATGACTGGTGTTCCAACTGTAATCTCTTGTTCACAGAATATTCTCTGGTTGTTCCTGTTCAGGGTCACCTACACACTCACACCCAAAGTGTTATAATGCTTCTCTGCTATTTTCATGCATTTTCTACATTATAATGTGAGTGTTAACAGGCGGAAGTCATGTGACTTGGTAACTCCCTCACCGTCCCTTGTCCAATCAGAACGATTCACAACTCCACTAACTCAGTTCTGATTAGTACACTTAACATCTTCTGATTGGTTAAATTTAAGATAACTCGTCTCAAAACTAATACTCAGTTCCGGTACAAGTCAGTCTTGTCTTGCTGGTCTTGTCTTGACAGTCTTGTCGAGTCTTCATACAGTCTCAGTCTTGGTCTGAGCTACAGCCTGAATGCAGCCGGAGCTGCTATGCTGCTATCTTAGCTGAACCCTTATCAGCTTTGAACAAGGCCTCTCAGCCTCTCCCTCACCACGGGAGAGATCAGAAATGAATTCAGCATGCCTGCTGAAATGCCTCCCTTGCTGACCGGGACGTATCCACGGACTGTCCGGAGAGGTCCTCGGCGGCCACGCCTTCCAGGACCACCACTCCGAGTCTGGGGACTCCAGCCTCAGCTCGTGGAGAAACCAACGCCTGCCAGATCTAGGAGCGTCCACCTTTCAGTGAGCGAACACCACTTTCTGATCGAGAGGTTTGCTTTGATAAAGCTTAATTCTTCCAAACTAAATTAAGCCAAGACTAAATCCCATTCCAAACTCAGATTAGCCTAAATTGACTCTTAAAGTCACAACTAGGTTAACTAAATTAACTAACTTCCCTAGTCATTAAAACATATGCTACGGTCCGTTAAAACTCACAATTAACCATCTTTAACATCCTCAACATGTTTAAGAATATTAATTGTGTTTACATCAAACTTTCAAACTGTCTTATCTGTCTGTGTTCTTAGGTTTTTCAAATTAAACGATTGTTCAATCTTTATCTGCCTCAGCTTCACATTATTAATAAGGTATTTCAATTCACTGTACTCTTTCAAAGAACCTAGATACCTCCAATAAATATTAGCTATTATCAGGGTTAAATGACAGTTTATCACTTTTCATTATAAACCAAAAATAAGCTAATGTTATTGAAGAGGGTGTAGTTAAAATAACTAAAAAGTTATTCCAAAACGCTACAATAGTATATATTTATTATATATATCTTCTAAATGAAATAATACCAATCTTGAATAAAATAAAATGAGTAAACTCTGGATTTACATAATATTCCAGAGATCCTAAAATAACCCTCATAACAAGTAGTCAACATTTCTTTCGTTGCAATCCCAGCTGACTGTGGAGTAATGTTGTTTGGTCAGACAATAAATCCAGTACAATCCAACTGTATTTATAAATTACTTTAAAGAACCAGTACAGGCCCAAAGAGTTTCACAGTAAAATAGGGTACAAACAAAAGGAACATTAAAATGAAATAAATGGGGAACTAAAAACATAAAATCAGCTGTATGATAAAATACAATTACAGTTTTTCTCCACTGCTAAGACACATTTCTTGAAAACTGCTCTCCGTTTCTCCAAAGTTTGAACACAAAACCCAATTTTCAAGCTAAATTCACAAAATCTCAGACTCTTCTTGCAAAACCAAGCTTTCACCTCAAAACAGTTCAATCTGTGCTCAAAACTGAACTTTTCAAATCACTAAACACTATGTAGAAAAATAGAAAACACAACGCTCAGGACATGAAGCTGCAGAAATAAAGGTTTATTGTTCACTGTAGGAATTTTTGTCTGACCAGGCAACGGGGGAAAAAACTCCTCAATGTGAGAAAATTATTTTTTCTCATTCACTAACATTGACGGTTTTTCAATCTAGAGGTCCAGTGGGATTTTACGGATGGGCGGGACTTACATACTACATACTACAGTATGATGTCATACAGTAATCGCTGTCAAAATTTACATACTGTACTATAATGTCAAAAGAAGGTCATTAGTTGTTCTCTGCTCGTCAGCTGACATGTCATGTCAGCTCATCTGGACCTTGACCTCTGCTCTGAACCCTGACTACTGATCTCTGCCCGCTCCTCCTGATAAGTATTGCTGCCTCTGCCTGCCTGTTTATGACCTTTGCCTGCTCATTACCTTGCTACTGGATTGTGGATGTTGGACCTGTTTGTTGTGGATTAATTGTCTGTGTCATTCAAGAGGAGACTTCTCACAGACTGAAGAGGAGCTCTCAAGGAAACCCTGACCAAGTCCCGCCCCCTCTCTGATGTCACACTGCAGCAGCTTTCCCACTCTCAGTTCCTCCTGCAGTGCTGATCCCTGAGCTCACCATATCTTCAACCTTAAACTTTTTTTAAATTTTAGAACGTTTACTCCTGTGTTCTTGGCTGATTTCCAGGTCCTCAGGTTATCCCATTACATCATAACTTTGATTTCACTCCTGCTCTAATTTCCTAAATCAATCACAGACTCAGTTTGACTTAAGACATGTTAGTGCTTAGAAATATTTTATTTTAGAAAAAAAATTTTTTTTAACCACTAGATGTTAAACAATGTTTGTTTTTATGAGGTCTTATTAATCCCAATTAGCTAGATTTAAAATAATCACATCAAACAGAAGCTCTGTCCAGAGGAGATCAAACTCTTATGTGTTTTTATTTCTGTAACAATTTTTGTTACTATTGAATGAGTGAGTGACGCTGTGTTTCTATTTTCTGTCCTGTTTTGGTAGGAATGGCCATCCAGACCATCGTGTTTTTCATCTGCTTCTTGTTTTTGGTCTTTTTAATCATCATCCCTGTTTTTTATGGCCGTAACCTCATTGTGTTTGAAATAGCAGGGAGGTCCTGGTGAGTCCTAACCCTTTCTACACGTTTCTGGTTCCAACCTAAACAGAGGTGATTGTGATGTGTGTGTGTGTGTGTGTGTGTGTGTGTGTGTGTGTGTGTGTGTGTGTGTGTGTGTGTGTGTGTGTGTGTGTGTGTGTGTGTGTGTGTGTGTGTGTGTGTGTGTGTGTGTGTGATCCTCCTCAGGCCGGCCTGGGTGATGGTTATTCTAGTGACGGCTCTTCAACATGTGACTGCTAAGTTTTTCTTCATCAAAAAGGAAGCTGGAACGAGAGACCTGAATAACAGGTGTGTTGAACTGGTCCTAGTTATTTGTAGAGTTGAATAAAGTTAAATGTTCTTTAAAACAACTCATTTGTTCCTCACGGAGTTTGTTTTCACTGATCAAGCTTTTAATGTTTAGTTTAAATTTCAGGACATTTGTTTCTTTTGGATCAAAGTTTCATTAACCTGACATAAAATAAACTTTTGTGTAAAAGGTTATTGGGTTTTTTGTTTTCTTTGTCGAATTAGTTTTAAATATGTTCATGAATTAAAAAACGTTAGAATCAAACAAGTTAAAAATATGGCAGCATGTTTATCCAGTTGGTGGCGGTAATGCTCCAAATGCTGCCGCCATGAGAGACAAGAAGGAAATTGGCCCGATCAGTCACAAAGACCCACTTAAAGACTCTTAAGAAGGTGGAAAAATGATGAAACGCATCCATCCACCTATTTTCTGAAGCCGCATCATCCTCCACAGAGGGTCGCGGGGATCTGGTGCCTAACTCCAGCGGTCAAGGGGCGAGAGGCGGGGGACACCCTGGATGGGTCACCAGTCCATTGCAGGGCCACATAAAGACAAACACACCCACTCACACCTAGAGACAATTTACAATCACTATTAACCTAAGTCATGTCTTTGGTCAATGGGAGGAAGCTGGAGTAACTGGAGAGAACCCAGACATGTATGGAGAGATCTTGCTAGCTGCAGGGCTACGGAGCGAACCCACGACCTCCTTGTGTCATGTCCTGGGTGCCTGCAGGCAGTCTGCGTTTTTTCCCTCAGGGCGTGGCAGGCAGATCCTCTCCAGCTGCAGCTCATCAGCTTCATCAGAGGAGGACCTTCTTAAGGAGCAGATCCACAGAGGGACGACGCCAGTCTTTTCCACCTCACTAGTGGTAAACTCAGGTCTCCTCTTGTATCTTGTCTCTTTGAACCTTGTAATTATTTTCCTCTCATCTCTCCAGCCAACCTGCTCGGCGTCGTCCACCTCAAGATCCTCCAGAGTCCTCCTCAACCTCATGTCCGCCTGGTCTGCCTGTCCCCCTGCCAGCCAGCTGCCTCCACTCCATTCATCCTCCATCATCCTCTCACCACCGCTCCAACCATTCTCACCCCGGACAGACAAAACCTCCCCAAGATCGCTATCTTCATCCTACCAAAGTCTCCTAAGGGTCCCACGGATCCTCCTGGATCCACCTCCACACCACCAAACCTTATAATAAATATATTATTTTTACTTACCTCCTGTTTTCCTCCGACTGTTGTGTTGCTCCAGGATCCTCACAAAACCTCAGATTATGACAGAAAAGACTGGCCACTTGGATCCTGCGACACAACTCCGTAACGCTGTCGCCCAACAGGGCGCGGCTCTCGGCCGCCATGAAACCCTGATCCAACAGCTGGCTCAACAGATCCAGACCCAAACTCAAACAGTGACCCAACAACTTATTCAGGAAGCCGTGAGTCAAAACGCTGTTAATCCCTCTGTTTCTTCCTCCCCAGCCGGTCCCATACCGGATGAGCCGCGACAGGCTCCTGATGAAGCGGCGGCTTCCTCATCGCCTCAATCTGACGTCGATCTCCCCTCTCTGGCTCCTTTCTCTGGGGATGTTAATAGAGCTCGTGGGTTTCTCCTCCAATGTTCGCTAGTCTTCCGTCAATCATCCCGGAAGTTCAGCTCCGACGAAAGTAAGATATCATTCATAATCGGTCTCTTCCGAGACAGCGCCCTCCAGTGGGTGGAGTCTGTCATTACAACAGACAACATTCAGTCATTCCCTTTCAACCTGTTTCTGAGTCTATTCAAACAGACCTTCACTGGAGACACAGACCCTGATGCTGCTGCCAGGCGCCTCTGGACCCTAAACCAAGGTAACCGTCCTATGTCAACCTTCATCGTTGAGTTTCGGACTGTTGCAGCAGAGTCTGGCTGGGACCCGGTGGCGTTGAAGGGGACATTCTGGCACGCCATCAACAACCGAATAAAGGATGAGATTGCCTACCGGGACCCACCTAAGACCCTGGAGGCACTCATCAGCCTGGCTGGTCGCATCGACGCCAGGATGCATGAAAGGGCCGCCGAACGAGGTCGTGGTCCTGTCGTTTCACCCAAACCACCTCTCCTGGCTCTCATGCCTGCTCCCGACCCTTTGCTTGCTGTTCACTCCAAACATAACCAGCCTGAACCTGAACAGGACCACTCCGAACACATGCAGTTGGGTCAGACCCGTCTCACCCCTGAGGAAAGGGCCCGCAGACAAACCTCAGGTTGCTGTATATATTGTGGCTCCCCCTCACATCACCTCTCTTCTTGTCCCATACGCCCAAACGGGGTCGCCCGCCAATAGAACCGAGGTTATTGGTGGGTGGGTGCTCCAACACTGACAAACCTCGATTCACCCTCAACATAACTCTTCAGCATAACCAACATCAACTCCCTGTTCAAGCCCTAGTTGATTCTGGTGCCGAACAGAACCTCATAAATCCCACACTTGTTAACCAGCTACAAATCCTTGTTCGACCACTGGAACCTCCTCTGTCTGTGAGTGCACTAGATGGACACCCCCTAGTCACTATTACACACCGCACGCTTTCCCTTTTCTTCACTGCCTCCGGTAACCATCAGGAGGAGCTCGAGTTCCTAATGTTTCCCACCAACTCCTGCCCTGTGGTCCTAGGCTATCCCTGGTTGAGATTACACAACCCTCACATAAACTGGGCTGAGTCCCGTATCGAAGCCTGGAGTCCCTATTGTTCATCCACCTGTCTTCGCTCTGCTGTTCTCCGTATTGGGAGTCCCGAGTCCCACAGCAGCCCTCCTCCTGACCTAGAGCTCGTTCTGCCCGAGTACCATGGTCTAGCCCAAGTCTTCAGTAAAGAGCAAGCTGCTTCTCTCCCTCCACACAGGCCCTATGACTGTGCTATTGACCTGCTCCCCGGGGCTCCACTCCCCTCAGGTAGCCTCTACAACCTGTCCAGGCCTGAACGAACCGCTATGGAGACATACATAAATGACTCCCTCCAGGCGGGCCTCATTCGGCCATCTTCATCCCCCGTTGGGGCTGGTTTCTTCTTCGTCTCCAAGAAAGATGGCGGTCTCAGGCCCTGTATTGACTACCGGGGACTCAACCAAATCACGGTAAAAAACAAGTACTCTCTGCCTTTACTCACCTCTGCTTTTGAACCTGTCCTAGGATCCTCTATTTTCACCAAACTAGATCTCCGTAACGCCTACCATTTGGTGCGTGTACGTGAGGGAGATGAATGGAAGACCGCCTTCAAGACCCCCATAGGACACTTTGAGTACTTAGTCATGCCGTTTGGACTCACTAATGCCCCAGCTGTCTTCCAGAACTTCATAAACGACATCCTCAGGGACTATCTCAATGTCTTTGTGTTTGCCTATCTGGATGACATCCTAATATTCTCCTCTAACCCCCAGGAACACACTCGCCATGTCTCTCTGGTCCTGCAACGTTTACTGGAGAACCGTCTGTTCGTGAAAGCCGAAAAATGGGAATTCCACAAACACACCATCACCTTTCTCGGACATATCTTCAGTGGGGGGCAGGTACAGACCACACCAGACAAGGTAAAGGCTGTCAAGGAATGGCCGAGACCTGAGACCCGGAAGCAGCTCCAACGCTTCCTTGGTTTTGCAAACTTCTACCGTCGTTTTATACGTAACTACAGTCAAATCGCTTCTCCCTTGACCGCTCTCACCTCCACCAAGCAGATTTTCTCCTGGAACCCGGATGCAGAGAAGGCTTTCAACCTCCTCAAAGACCGTTTCTCGTCAGTCCCCATACTCACTTACCCAGAACCTACCTCCCAGTTTGTCCTGGAGGTGGATGCATCCGACAGTGGAGCTGGAGCCGTCCTCTCTCAACGTAACACCTCTGACGGTAAACTCCATCCTTGTGCCTTTTTCTCTAAACGCTTTTCTCCTGCAGAACGGAACTACGACGTTGGAGACAGGGAGCTGTTAGCCATCAAACTGGCATTGGAGGAGTGGAGGCACTGGCTTGAAGGCACTGAACACCCGATCATTGTATGGACTGATCATAAGAACCTACAATACCTGAAGGCTGCCAAACGTCTCAACTCAAGACAGTCCCGCTGGTCACTCTTCTTCTCAAGATTCAACTTCACCATCACCTACCGCCCAGGTACCAGAAACATCAAACCTGATGCTCTTTCCCGTCAGTTTTCCCCCGACAGCTCTCCCGAAGGTCCTGAACCCATCCTACCACCGACATGCACCATTGGAGCCCTCACCTGGGACCTGGAGAACCGTGTTAGAACGGCGCTACTGCAGGACCCTGATCCTGGAGGTGGACCTCCTGGGCGCCTCTTTGTGCCTGTCCCCGTTCGTCCTGCAGTCCTCCAATGGGGACACTCCTCCCGCTTCTCGTGTCACCCGGGGACCAGCCGTACCATTGGACTACTACGCCGGTACTTCTGGTGGCCGTCCCTTAATAAGGATGTCACGGACTATGTCCTAGCTTGTGCTACGTGTGCAAAAAACAAGTCCTCTCATCGACCCCCTTCTGGTCTCCTTCAGCCACTCGCCATTCCCACACGTCCTTGGTCCCACATTGCTCTCAACTTTGTCACTGGCGTACCGGTCTCCAACAACAGGTCAGTCATCCTTACCATCATTGACCGTTTTTCCAAGGCATGCCATCTTGTTGCTCTATCCAGACTCCCATCTGCTGCAGTTACCGCCCGTCTCCTCATTCAGCATGTCTTTCGGCTCCATGGCATCCCCACGGAGATCCTGTCGGACAGGGGATCCCAGTTCACCTCACAGGTCTGGAAGGGGTTCTGCTCCCTGTTGGGTGCCAAACCCCAACTGACGTCTGGCTACCACCCGCAGACTAACGGTCAGTGCGAACGCCTCAATCAGGAGGTTGAAAACATGCTCCGCTGTCTGTGTTCTGCTAACCCCACTACCTGGAGTCAACATCTGATCTGGATAGAATACGCCCATAACTCTCACATCTCTGCTGCCTCTGGTCTCTCTCCTTTCGAAGCCTCCCTAGGTTTCCAACCTTCCCTCCTTCCTTCTACCTTCCCTGATTCTGCTCTACCTTCCGTCCGTACACACCTCAATAGGTGTCGTAGAGTTTGGGACCAGACTCGGGCCACCCTCCAGCGCACCTCTGCCCAGGACAAACGCATCGTTGACCGTCGACGCATTCCTGCTCCGGTCTATGCCCCTGGCCAGAAGGTTTGGTTGTCTGCTAAGGACTTTCCCCTCAGGTCCGGCTCCCGGAAGCTGTCCCAGCGCTTCCTGGGCCCCTTTACCATCGAGGCCGTCCTGAGTCCTTCTGCAGTGCGTCTCGCCCTCCCTTCTCACCTCAGGGTCCACCCTACCTTCCACGTCTCCCAGATCAAACCTGTTCGTTCCAGTCCTCTGGCCCCTCCGGCCGAGCCGCTGCCTCCTGCCCGAGACGTCGATGGACATCCCGCCTACACGGTCCGCTGCATCCTCGCCTCTCGGCCCCGCGGCCGTGGTGTCCAGTATCTGGTGGACTGGGAAGGCTATGGTCCCGAGGAACGGTCCTGGGTTCCTCGCTCTTTTATCCTGGACCCCACTCTCGTCACCGACTTCGAGCGGTCTGCTCCGTCGACCTCCGCTCGTCCGCCAGGTGGCGTCCGTTGAGGGGGGGGGGTACTGTCATGTCCTGGGTGCCTGCAGGCAGTCTGTGTTTTTTCCCTCAGGGCGTGGAGGCAGATCCTCTCCAGCTGCAGCTCATCAGCTTCATCAGAGGAGGACCTTCTTAAGGAGCAGATCCACAGAGGGACGACGCCAGTCTTTTCCACCTCACTAGTGGTAAACTCAGGTCTCCTCTTGTATCTTGTCTCTTTGAACCTTGTAATTATTTTCCTCTCATCTCTCCAGCCAACCTGCTCGGCGTCGTCCACCTCAAGATCCTCCGGAGTCCTCCTCAACCTCATGTCCGCCTGGTCTGCCTGTCCCCCTGCCAGCCAGCTGCCTCCACTCCATTCATCCTCCATCATCTTCTCACCACCGCTCCAACCATTCTCACCCAGGACAGACAAAACCTCCCCAAGATCGCTATCTTCATCCTACCAAAGTCTCCTGTACCCGGGTCCCACGGATCCTCCTGGATCCACCTCCACACCACCAAATCTTATAATAAATATATTATTTTTACTTACCTCCTGTTTTCCTCTGACTGTTGTGTTGCTCCAGGATCCTCACAAAACCTCAGATTATGACACCTTGCTGCGAGGCAACAGTGCTAACAACTGTGCCACCACGTAGCTCATGATGAAACATATTTCAGAAAAATGAAAACAGAATTTAAGGATTAAAAATATATATTTTTAAAAAGCCTTGAAATCTTGTGGTTGAAAAAAAGAGCTGCAGACAAACGGATGCTACCCTAGAAACTAGAACGTTAATGTGACGCTAAATTGTGATGACTATCAAAATCATTCAATATAAGAAAAGAAAACCTAGTAATGTATTTTATTGCTGACGTCTACTGGAGCACATGCAGGTGATCAGGACCAGACAGTAATGGCTGACGGTTCCTTTCAGAGAGAGTCTGTTCCTGCTGACCTACCTGCTGTTCGTGGTCAACATCCTGGTGGGGCTGATTGTTGGGATCTGGAGAATGGCGATAACTGCTCTGTTCAACATCATCCATTTTGGTCGTATGGACATCAGCCTGCTCCACCGCACTGCAGAGAACTTTGACCCAGGTGAGAATAAAACCACGCTATCATGACAGCTGAATCCTGTAGAATGAAGTATCATTTAATTGCAAAACTCTTATTTTTCATTTCAAAGTGATGAAACTATTGTAAAGGAAACCCCTTCCTGTTTATTTTTTGGGCCCATCCAGCTTACCAGTACTACACCCACTTCCTGAAGGTGGAGGTCAGTCAGACACACCCTGTGCTGAAGGCTTTCTGTGGACTGTTGCTGGACATGATGGTCGAGGTCAGCAGAGCTGGACAGAAAACACAAGAATCAGAGGAAGGTAGGAAGTCTCTAAAAACACACACACAAAAAACTGTATCTAATGTATGTTTTCATCTATTTTCCACATTCCTGTTATTAATGTTAGGCATGCTTTGTGATACCTCCAGTGTTCATAACACAAAGAGATGACTGATTTAATGAGAATGAAGGAGGCGAGGATGATTTGAAGGTTATGACTCATGCAGAGAGTCTTGTCATTTCTTTTTTTGCTCTTTGAGCTTAGGCATGTTGATTTTTATTTGCATGTTTTGTTGATGACACAGAAAACTACACTTTGCCTTTTGGACACTATTATTGTTCTGTAGTACAGTCGAACTAAAGTTCTGAAGTTTTCTCCCCAGAAGTTGTGAAACCCTTTACTACTCAGTCAGAGAGCCTTCAGTTCAGCCTGCTCCTCCTCTGTGCTTTCAGGGCTGCAGGAGATCCAGCTCAACAAGGCCACCAGGAGTCGGAGGGTTCACACTCGCTGGCAGCTGCTGTACACGCTGGTGAACAACCCCTCCCTGCTGGGCTCCAGGAAGCACTTCCAGACGCTCCACACCTCCGACAGTATCCTGAACAGCACCCCAAACCGCAGGACCAAGAAAGACAGCAAGAAGGAGGCCGTAACACCAGAAGAAGAGCCAGTCCAGTCCTCTGAGGTGCCATCAAACCAGGATTAGAGCCTTCACACGGGCAGTAGTGACATTTGGTTCATGAGCACTGAACTGAGCAGAAACAGTCATGAAATCAGTTTAAATATTCAGAACCAGTTCACATTACTTCAAACAATGACTCATTGATGGGCAGCTTAAATGAGCTGTAGTTACTTATTTGAGTTACCTATTAGTGATTTATATATATATATATATATATATATATATATATATATATATATATATATATATATATATATATATATATATATATATATACACTCGACCTCCTGCCCAGTGATTTTTTTTTCCTCTTCAGAAAACAGTTCATTCCAGTAACTAATCATTACTTAATTTGTTTATTACAGCTGTGGTCAAAAGGTTTAATCCCTATTATTATTATTATTGTTTTAAAAACTCACTGCAGATATGTATAATGTAATAATTCCCCCCTGGAAAAATATTTGTTATGTAACTAAACTGGCCCTTGTTATGTGTTCCCTGTCTTTTAGTCCTTAACTCAGACATGTCCTTGTGTTCCTATTGGTCAGTAAAGCAGTGATAATATTACGAAGCATGTCTGTGGTTTGTGCAGCTGTTGAGTTCAGGAGCTGTTTATAAAAACCTTATTAATGGTCACATGATGCATGGAGTTTTTATCTGTCTGTCAAAACGTCCCACTTTGTTACAGATGATGAATTCAATCACAGCTCTAAGTGTTTTAAAGTCTGAACTGAGATTTGTTTGTCTTCAGAAACTGAATAAAATAAAATCAAGTTTTTGAGGTGGAGTCATACCTGCAGCAGAGAGATGGCAGGCTGTGCTGATTTCACCCCAGTGGAAACAAAACAAAACAAAACAGAGTCAAACTGTTTTAAGCCCTGTATGGTTTGTTCTTTGGTTTTTCAGTTTCAAAATAAAATCAGAAATAACAAACCGCATAGTTTTTTGCTTTTTCAGTTTTTGAAAGCCTGAAGATAAAACAAAATATTTAATAAAGACAAAAACCACAGTGATGGATTTTTACCTTACCTTCTTGAACCTAAAATGCAAAATCCGGTAATTGTTTTAATTTGTGCAACACTGGAAGTTCCGGAAGTCGAATTGTTTTGAGCTAAAGCGTGAAAATTTTGCAACAACGGCTGCACTGGAGCCCTTCACAAACTTCATACGCGGCTCTTTGAAGATGACAAAACCCACGCTGAAATCAGCGATGCTTTGCGCCGCCATGGAGCTCCATGTCACTCTATAATGAGTGTCAGAAGGTTCTGCATGGAGAACAATTTGAGAAGACGCAACCGTGTGTCCGACGCCGACTTGGAAAGAGCTGTAATTTGTTCTGTCAGTCAGGTATGTTATTTCTTTAAGTTATACTTATACTTGAGCGCCTTCAGCTGGTCCAGAACTCTGCAGCGAGGCTCCTCACTGGAGCAAACAGGAAAAATCACATCACTCCTATTCTGAAGTCTCTGCACTGGTTACCTGTTAAATGTAGAGTTCATTTTAAAATCCTGACTCTAACTTTCAGGGCCCTACATGGTCAAGCTCCTCTTTATGTTACTGAACTGATAAAGCCGTACGCTCCAACCCGAGCTCTCAGGTCCACAGACCAGAATCTCCTAACAGTTCCAAGGACCAGATTTAAACGTCGAGGTGATCGCTCCTTCCAGTCTGTTGCACCTCGACTTTGGAATGACCTTCCTTTAGTTTTACGCTGTATAGACAGTCTGGACTCCTTTAAAAAGCAGTTGAAGACCCAATTATTCAAAACTGATTTTAAATAACTCTTTTATGTTCTCTATTTGTAATTATGTTTGTTTTATTTATTTTATTTGTTGTTTTTTGATCATGTTTGATTCTGTTTTCTGTGAAGCACTTTGTGATTTTTGTCTGTGAAAGGTGCTATATAAATAGACTTTACTTACGTACTTCTAATATAAGCAGAGTTTAAATAGAAGTCAAGACTGTATGATTTCCGGTTCTGCCGAGGGGACAAAGCTTTTATTCTTTGAACATGCAAATTGCAAACAAAGAAAGCTGTTTTTCCTTTGTCTACTTTTCGTTTTTCAAATTTTGTTTTAAAACAAAGACAGAAGAAAACGAAATGATTATTTGGTTTTTCTGATTTTATTTTGAAACAGAAAAACCAAAGAACGAACCATACGCGGATTGGTTTTCATGCAGCTGACTTCTCTTCAAGCTCTTTGATCCTGATGTGCTCAGTACAGGCTGATGATCAATACCAGCATCAGAACTGGAGTAAGGCGGTCGTTGGGATCTAACCCCGGGCTAAGTCAACATCACCACATGATGAATACTCTAGATGGTTTGTAGGCTCTTTAAAGGATGTTGGGTGGTAAAATGTATGCACTGAAAACAAAATAAAAACTGGTTTATTTCACTGAACACTTATAGCACTGTGCTAGAATTAAATGACAAAGGAATGTCTTGACGGAGTTTGAGGATTGGAATCATGTTCTGGTTTTATTTTAGAGAAATCAAAACTTGTCTGGACACCATGTAGACTGTCACTGGGTCTCAGTTCAGTCACGAAGCTTCTCGTGAAGCACAGTTAGCCTCTCGTTTATGTCTTAGTCCTCTGTCTATTAGAAAATAATACAAACACTGAGATGCGCCATCATGACCTGTGCCCCTATGGTCAGTTGGATCAGTTTCCCCTCAGTTCCTCAGTCACTTTGTTCACCTGCTGCTCATTCAATCAACCCAGCTGCCCCTCCTCTGACTCACTCCTGCGTTAGTCTGTCTCCATACCTGTGAGCTACCCTGTTGGCCATCCTGCTCCTCTGCCTGCCTAGAAGTCCTGTTCTTGTGTTTCATCCTCCTAAAGCTCCCTTTGGTTTTGTTAGTTGGTTTTTGTAGTAAATTTCTTTGAGTTCAGTCTATGTCTGCCTCCTTCCATGTTTTGGATCCTCACACCCCAAATTGTGACATGATGTCAAATAATTTTCTGTGTGACGTGTGAAGAAGGTTTATTTGTTATACAAATTATTTGAACATAAATGTCAGTGACATAAGAGCACGGCTCTCTGACTCATAAATGCTGTTCAGTTCTGTTTAGTGAGAGTCTGTCATTTCTTTTTTAAGTGAATACACCTGCCTTTATTTGAGTACTTTTATAAACATAACTTTATTTTACTTTCTTTTTCCTGAAACGTTTGTAATGAACATTGACGTTATTTCTAAGTATCTGGTCCAGATCAAGAAATGGATTATGTTTGTGTGACAATTGACCTTTTTCTTACCAGCTCACACCCTCTTTCAAAAAGATTCCCCCTCAGGAGGTCATAAATTCCTGCCTTGGTGTCGAAGAACCCTCCTTTCATCTTTCTGTGACAGTAAAGATAATGCGGATGCTAATTTACAGCTTGGTGACACTTGTTCAAATAACTTTTCAGGATGTGATCAAAAGGAGTTCGATCACCCACAGACTAGAGGGAGCCATGAGGCCCCCCCTCACCCCTCTCTGGCTTATCAAAAGTCTGCAGTCCATCTCACTCTGTGGGAAGAACCTCACACCACCTTTTCTCACCCAAGAAAAACAAAGGAATTCCTTTGTCTCTCCTGTCTTTAAAAATGTCTCTGATAACCTCCCTTCACCCTTACAGATTCTAGATGAAATAAAAA
>SSNR01000173.1:1363273-1421736 GCA_006937965.1 Callopanchax toddi | reverse complement strand
GCGCACATGTCAGATCCTTTGATGGACAATATTCTAAAGAGTGTGAGAGCAAATACATTGTTCCGTATTGTTTATTTGGAAATGTTTTTAAATAAATGTGTAAAAGAAAGCGGTTTCTTTTTTTGTTTTCAAGTCAATTTAAGAAATTTTTAAGAATTCATAAAAATTCAGTTAACACTTTTATAGTGTTAAGGCTACATTAAAAATAACTCTTGTGTAGTTAACAAACAACTCCTGTGAGAGAGTTAATATATTAACTCTGACACTAGTTAGTGTTGGTGAGTGTTAAATTATCAACTCCAGAAGAGTTGGTTTTTGACACTGAATTCAGAGTTAAAGTACCAACTCTCCAAAAAGAGTTAAATTAACTCTTACTGGTGTGGACCCATATAGACACTTCTAAAGTGTTGAAATCAAATCTGACAGTGTTAATTAGAGCATGCTGAATTTGCTGTGTAAAATTATCATCTATTACTGGAATAAAATTTTTAATTTTTTCAAAATAGAATAAGATATTGTGTTCTGAGTATGCAGATTTATAAAGATTACTATAAAATTTAAAAACTTCATTTGAGATACTTTTGGAATCAGTACATTCCTCTCCATTTATCATTAAACTACATATTAAGCTATGTTCTTGTCTACGTTTCTCTAAATTGCAGAAGTACGCTGTATTCTTTTCACCTTCTTCTATCCATTTGGCTCTGGATCTCACATAAGCACCTTTGGCTTTGTTCAAGTACATCACATCTAATTTAGATTGCAGGGTATTGATCTTTGCTTTTTCTTCTTCAGACCAAGTTAACTTGCTGTAAAGGTCCATCAATTCTTTAACCAAAATTGTTTCTTCTCCTCTCCTTAGCCTATTAGTTTTTTTAGCAAAAGCAATTGAAGATTTTCTAATGCTAAATTTGAGAAACTCCCATTTGTTAATTGGTGTACTAATAGAGTTGTCATTTTGAATCTCCGTAATAAGTGTTCGAATAGTGTTACAAAATTCCTCATTTTTTAACAGCTGAGAATTAAATTTCCAATAACCATTGCTTCTATTAACTTGATCTTTATCTTTTAATTTCAAATTAATAATACAATGATCACTTAAAGGACAATTAGCTATCATTGTCTCAATAACATATTCTAAGATTGAGTTTGATACCAACCAATAATCAATACGCGATTTACTTTGCCCATTGGGTTTATGCCATGTAAATTGTCTAATATCTTTATTCCAGACTCTCCAAATATCAGTTAACTTATTTTTGTTAGTGAAATTTTCCATGATTGGGTTTTTATGTTCTCTTAACTGTCTAGAAGGCCACCTATCCATCCACTCATCAGGGGTAATATTAAAATCTCCACCAACTATGACATGGTCAGTGGGGAATTTTGCATTTAATTCCCTTATAACTGCTGAAATTTGATGTAACAAACATTTGTTTTTTTGGTCATTATTATATCCATAGATATTAACCAAAATAATAAGTGTGTTATCAATACCTAAAACACAAGCAACCCAATGTCCGTCTAAATCCACCTTCTTAAACAAAACCTTACCAGGACATCTGTTAAAGCAAATAGCAACTCCAGCTGAACGGTTTGTACCATGACTGAAGAGAATAGTATCTCCCCATTGCTGTGACCAAAATTTAACATCAGATTCATCAGAATGAGTTTCCTGAAGAAAAATGCAATTTGCTTGTTGCCCCTTGCAAAACAAAAAAACAGCTTTACGCTTGACTGAGTCTTTAAGTCCCCTTGTATTAAATGACAAAAAAGAAAACTCAGCTTTTAGCTGGAACATGGAACACATTATTAAAATACACAGAAAGATTTAGGAGGAGAAGTAGAAAGAAAACTTGAGAAAAGGTCCCATTCTCCCCAACGTTCCACTATAACTCTATTTCACATCCCAGTATCAGCCTGTACCAGGAGTCTTCTCCATAATGCGCTTGCCTTCAATGAAAGCAAATGGACCCTTGAAGCCCGCAGCTTTGCCTTCCTTCCTCGCCTGATCGATTTTCGGCCACATCGCCTGTCTGAATCTCCAGTCCTCCTGGGTCAGGTCTTCGGCAAAACGGAGTCCTTCATCTTTACACACAGCCGAGTCTTTTGTACGTCTCCAGATGTCAACTCTCACTGATCTCCTTACAAACTGGACGATGATTTGACGTCGCTTGTTCTCTGTCACTCGCCCCACTCTGTGAACAACATCAACCTCTTCTTCCATCTTCGTGCTCAAGTCCGGAGCAATTCTCGCCAAAAGTCCCACCACGTCTGCTCTGATGTTTTCATTTGTCTTCTCATTTTTGCCTTTTATGCGAAGACTCCACCGCCTTTTGTATCTTTCTTGATGCAATAGACGATTTTTAAAATCCTCCTTCTCTAGTGTGAGTGAATCAACCTGTTTTTCCAGTTGTTGCATTTTCGTTTTACACTCCTTCAGCTCTTCTGAGTTAAACTGCACTGACTTAGCAATAGCTGCTAGCATGGTGCTGTGTTGTTGCATCTGCAGGCTAACTTCTTCCATGCGGTCGTCAACACGCTTCCCCAATAATTCAATAGCTTGCAGTATGGAATCAGTAGAGCTGCTAGAATCTTCTTCCTGAGACGTACCTTTTGCTTTCTTTTCAGCGTGTGCTTTCTCTGGAGTATCTGTAGGAGTTGTTACCATTCTGTCCCGTTTGCTACTCGTTTTAGCCGTCTCCATCGGTGTTGAATAGTCATGCTCCTTAATCATAGAAGCTTGGAGATTTTTCGCCGCCGCGGGTTTTGTGGGAACACTTTTCTTCATATTTGGCTGATTTTCTTCTCCCAATCGTCAAATAAAGTGGAATATTTAACTTCAAATCCGTTACATCGGGACTTTATTTGGAGCTCTGAGAAATGCGACCGCTCAGTCCGCCATCTTCTCCGAACTCATGTGTTTGTTGAGGTGTCTGCCGAATGTTAGAGAAATACAGATACTGCTGATTGAATACTTTGGTTTATGTAGTTTAGCCCGTTTTTCATGCGTTTTCTCTACTTTTCATTAAATTATTATGGCGTTTAAGGAAGTTTGGTCTGACTGGGTTTGATGGGACTTATCAGTGGATTTGACTTTATTTTGTTGTTAATTCACTTCATTAGTTGAGCTGATTGTCATGACTTGCTTGTTTAGTGGTTGTTGTCTGAATTGTAACATTAATTATCTGACTGTATTAGTTATAGGTGGATTTATTTGTTTGTGGTGTCAGTAGAAAGCTAATTGTGAATATTAAGTAATGTTTTTGACTTTGCCAGGTTGTTTTTTCCTTGAAACTCTTACAACTTCTGTTGTGACCACATTGTGGTTGTTTTTATTTGTATTTGTATTTCATTATATTGATATTATTCTAAGGTCTTCTTATGAAGACTTTATGATTTCTTTACTGTTTGATGTGTAGAATTAGACCTAACAGCACCACATTTCTAGAGAACTGGTGGTAGGGATTTTTACCAGCAAAATATTCAATCAGATGAAAATATTTTGCATCATTCCCTGCCCTAGTGGTGATATGTGATTTTTTTTGCGCATCTGAAAACTGACTAGCAAAAATGCGCCCCACCCCAAAAAAATTTCACCAGCCGCCACTGATTATCTGATTACCTGTCAGACCTCAGTGGTGCACGCGCCTGTTATAACGTGAATGTGGCAGTGCGCCGCTCAAGCGTTTCTCAGCATAATCGCTGACAGCTTAAAAATCAACAAATCAAAACAAAAAATCAACACTAAAAACACATTGATCTGTCAATGACTATCAGAGGGTTGTCCTTACAGTTGTTTTGAGACTCACATTAAAGCTGCACTTGGTAGTTTGGTAAACAATGTAGCTTATAACATTTTTTTCCATGCCTCTTAACAACGTTCTAACATAGTGTGTATGTGTGAATCTCATCTGTTTTATTGTTTTTAATGATTTTAATTGTTTTATTGATTTATTTTAGGGGATCTTTTATATTTGTTTTGTTTTACCTTGCTGTGTTTTATCTTGTTTTATTGTAAGGTGACCTTGAGTGTCATGAAAGGTGCCTATGAATAAAATGAATTGTTATTATTATTATTATAGTATAGCTATAAATATATTGTGGTGATAAAAAAAAAAAGAAAGAAATCAATAAAGTGGTTGTCTCGCAGTTCTCTAAAAACCTCAGTCAAACCTCAGTTGGACTGAAAGCAACTATTGGACAATCCAGCTGTCTGTCTCGTTGAAGCTCCACACTTCCTCACTGCTTGGATCCTCCATTAATGCGTCCTGGTGCATTTTTCAGCAGAACAACCTTAAAGGGACATGAGGGAGCTTTTGAAGAAAAGTAATAATTGCATGTTCAGTTTATTTAGGTTAATAAGTGATGAAGCATTTTAAATCAAAAAGAATGAGGTCACCCATGTATCATTCCATTATCTTGAACAGGCTGTGAGCTGTAAAATGTTCTGCAATTCGGGGTCCGAATTTCCCGCGCTGTCCTACGGATGTGACGTCAACTGACGCTTCTGCGCGTTCTCGGGCTAAAAAAGTAATAATAAATGTATATCCAGTAGGTGGCAGTATTGCACCTTTGTGTAGTGTTGCTAGTCAATGGTGGACTTCCTTCGTCTAAATCTGTGGTTTTTCTCATAAAACTGGTGTTATCTTGGCAGTGTTTATGGAGCTGAAAACCTCTCTGATGGACTATAAGGGTTTCTCAGAGCTAAAGGTGCTGTTATAGGCCACTGCACAGCAATCTGTCCATGTTTATGGTCTCGGCACTGTAGGCCTCAAATCCCCGACCTTTCCCTGGACCTCAGTCCGCTTACAGTGCATCTAAGGCGGCTCTGCTGCGCACGGACCTTCGGGTGCTCCGGAGCTCCACTCCGTGATGTGAATTTGAGAAATTTAGGGTGATATATGCAGCGGGGCATGATTATATCATGCTAGATTTCTCAAATTCTCCTCCGGGTGTCAGAGAACACCGGCTGATTACAGCTTTTAGCAATACAGGCAGCAGTGGAAGCTGGAACATAGCGGCTAGCGAGATTAGCTCTGTTGGATCGGCTCCCAGTCTGATCGTGTGTGTGTGTGCGTGCGTGTGTGTGTCGTGGGGCATTGTTTTACCATATTTCCTTTTGTATTAATAAAATGTATTTTTATTTATGGAATCATGCCTCCGGCTGCCTTTGGGTGAACCCTTATGAACTAGTGAGAAGTTTGTGCGCGCTCACGTTAAGGCTGCTGTTATTCGCAGCGTCAGGGGCGGCGCTCATGAGGTTTGTTTTTCAAAGCTCCCTCATGTCCCTTTAAAGTGAGAGAAGGACAGAAACGGCCAGCTGTTAGTGCTTCCATTTTAGGAAAAAATACCAGAGTCCCCCCCCAAACAACACATTTTCAGCTAGCAGAAAATTAAAAACGTTTGGACGTAGAAAGAGGAAAACCTGGGGGAACGTTTCAACAGTTGGAGTTTTGCTCTCTATTGTTTCTGTGGCAATGAGCGGTCGCATGTCTGGAGGAGGCTGGCCTACGGCTTATACCCGACGGGAGGGGTGAGAGTTCTGAGACGTGGTTCTGTAAAATAGTTAGCGATACCTAGCTTGTTTACCAAACTGCTGAGTGCAGCTTTAAATACTAATGTTTAAATCCCCCCAAAGTGGTTTTATTAAACAAAACATGGTGTAAAGAGCCCTGCATAGGGTAATGTGAAATAAACAGTAGAGAAATAAAGACATTTTAAGGCAGATTTAATCCATTACAGATAAACTGGATGATAAAATCACTTTTTGACAGGTGAAAAAAAAATCTGTTTGAAGTTATTTGATGTAGTAAAAAATACAGTTGATGCTTTAATCAGGTCACCTGTAAACTAAATCTAATGCTTTACTGTCAGGTGACCACATGAGAAGGTTTCTACAGTAAAACTATTAAAACAGAGTGAGCCTTAGAAAACAGCTGTAAAGTTAAAGGAGACAGACCTCTGATGACAGATCAATGTGTTTTAGTGTTAAAATGTTTGACTGAACAAAATTAATCTGATAACTTTACCAACCATCAATGAGCTCAGAGCTCATCTCATCTGGTTTGTGATGCAAGTCTGTGTTTCTGAGGTAAGTTCTGACAGGCTTTGGTAATTTGTTAGGTTAGTACCCCCCCCCCCCCCCCCCCCCCCCCCCCCCCCCCCTCCCGTGATGTGTCTTGTGATATTTTTCAATGACAAAGTGTACTTTGGCTCAAAAAAGGTTGACAAACACTACTGTAGTGCACCATGCTAAGGTGTGTGAGTCTGGGCTTCTTCAATTGAGTTATTATAGAAAGTTTATTATTATCAGGACAGTCTCAGTCTATGCTGTTCTGAGTTCAGTTTTTTAAAATGAAACTTATCATTAGTGGTTTTGTTCTGATCATCTCTCCAGCTCTTATTAATTTAGAAATGAAACAGTTTCTTCCTCTAAAACAATAGTTTCTTCTGCAGGCTACGCTAGCTAAATTAATTTGTGTTCTAAAAAAATCTAACGTAGTTCAGAAACACTGCACATGCAGATGCCTCTGATTCAGACCTAATGTAGGCTGGGCTGTTACCACTTCCATGTAAATGCAAAGTGATTAGCATTAATGCTAATGTTTAAGAGCTTGTGTTCATGCTATTATCAGAGTTTTAGACCTAAACCATGATCAGAGTCAGTTTGAATGAAAACGCTACTTATATTTCCTCAGAACCAGATAACACTGCCAGTTAACACTTCCTCTAACAGTCTCTCGTAACCTTCGATCTTCATCTCAAAACCTGCTGGCTGTTCCTCGCACCAAACTAAAAACCAAAGGGGACAGGGCCTTTCAGGCTCTGGCTCCCAGACTGTGGAGCAGCCTGCCCCTGAAACTCCGTCTCTGCAACACTGTGGAGGCTTTCAAAAAACACCTAAAAACTCACCTCTTCATCCAGGCTTTCCCTAACTGATCATGTAGAGATTTGACTGTGTTTATATTTTGTATATATCTTGTCATCCTGATTACATTTTGTGCCTGCTAATGTTTTATTCACCTGTGCTTTGTAATATTTGATTATACCTGTATTCTACAGCGCTTTGTGATCTGTATCTGCGAAAGGCGCTTTAAAAATACAATTTACTTACTTACTTACTTACTAATAACTAATGCTGCAATAAACGTTTAAATTTAATATTTCTGAAACCAAACAGATCTTTATACAAGAAACAAGCTCATTTATTTCTGCAGGGGCCAGAAAATGTCAGCATGTCTAATAAGTGAGTAAAACGTCATTTATGTAGCGCCTTATAAGATAACAATCAAAGAGATGAGTCTAAAGCTGATTTTTAAAGATTCTGTGGATTCTCTAAAGAAGGAGCCACAGAAGATAAGGCTCTGTCTCATTTCATTTTCAGTCTTTTTTTTTTTTTGCTGTGGTCAGAGCTGCTGCTGCATTAGTGTGAAATCTGAGTAAAAAGGAAGGAAACTCAGAATAGGGCTGAAACCTGTTGGTGTGATGTGAGTACCTGATGTAACTTCTCCTTATTTATCATTACAGTCAGAGTTAAGTAGACTCTGATCAGCTGCAGCAGCTCTGGATGTGAGGATGGAGCACTCTTTGCTCTGCATGCTGGGATTTTTCTGTAAGTATATTTATGACCTTCTGTCTGCAGATGAAAGATAAATGTTTCTACATGGTGAGAATGACAGTTTATTTAGTTTAACATTGGGCTGCATGGTGGTACAGTTGATAGCACTGGTGCCTCGTAGACAGGAGGTCATGGGTTTGCGTCTCGGCTTGGCGGCCTCTCATGGAGTTTGCGTGTGCTCCACATGCGTGCGTGGGTTTTCTCCAGATACTCCAGTTTCCTCCCACAGACCAGAAACATGTAGATTAGGTTGATTTGTGTCTCTAAATCGTCCCTCGGTGTGAGTGAGTGTGACTGGTTGTTTGTCTCTATGTGGCCCTGTGATGGACTGGAGACCTGTCCAGGGTGTCCCACGCTTCTGGGCTCAGTTTAAAGTGAAGAGAAGTACAATATGGATAATTTTGATAAAAATAACAGATGTAATTTTTAAATATCCATCAATTAAAAGAAATCCTAACTTAGCCAGCCATTATAGCTTTACTTTTTCTGTCATTCATATCAAGTCTAACATGGTTTTATTCTTTATTTCAGTGCTCAGTTCACAGAACTATGGAGACGCTGAAGGTGAACATTTTAAAAATATATTTAGCATTATGCTTTTAATTTATGTCTTTCATAAAATGCTTCACTATTTGAATCACTTTCACTCTTTATTTCTCTCTAATTGTCTTTTTTTTTTTTAAAAGATCTGATTATTGAACAAATTAACTCCTAACAGGAGGTTCAACCTTAAGACAAAGTAAACGTGTCCAAATGAACAAACTTTCTTTATTTTAGTTTTCTTAACAGATCAGAATAATGAAGAAATGAGACCTGAGATCAGTGAAAACACAAACACTTGTTTCTGGAGTTGATGATCAAACTGAAGCAGTTTCTGATGATTTTATTGTTTAAACTCCTAACTAGATGTTTTCTCTATGTTATCAGCTTACATTAAACCCAGAGTGACTCAGGAACCCAGCAGGTCTCAGATATTCAGAGGGGAGTCAGTCACTCTCAGATGTGAGATCCAGGATGAAGGAGGAACTCAGTGGACGTATGGATGGATCCATAACTGGAAAAACCCTATAACATCCAGAGAAATCAGGATCAACAGAGTGTCTGAGTCTGATGGTGGAGATTACTGGTGTCGAGGTAGAAGTGATGATCACACAACAGAATGGAGTGATCCCTTCAGACTGATGGTTACAAGTGAGTCAGATTCTGTTTATAATGAAAAAGTTTCATTTATTAAGATGATCTAAACAGGAAACGTTTCCCAAACCAGCTGATCCAGTCTCCTCTATGAGGATCTGACAATTAATTCTAACACATCTTAAAACTGTAGCGTAAATGAGGACAATATTGATCAAGTCAAACTTTCCTGCACATCTTCGGTGCAGAGGATACCTATCATGTTCAGATTTGCCAAAGAGACAGTCGGAGTCTCTATCACACTTTGTTTTGGGATAATTCCCTTCTCAACATCCTTGAGAGAAGATAACACGTCTCCCTTCACCATCTCTGAATCTACAGAACTTTGAACGCTTCATCGTACACATACGTGTCACTCAACAAAATCATTTAGTGTCAAAATTTTTACATGAGATATGTTATTGATAAAGAGTACTTGTTCATCATTCAGTAATTTCATGATTACCGTATTTTCCGGACTATAAGTCACATTTTTTTCATAGTTTGGCTGGTCCTGTGACTTATATACCGAAGTACTATATAATTTCACGTATTTGTCACTTCACATCTAAAACTGCTAGATGGTGCTCTAAGCTTGTGTACTGGTTTGTGCTACACCTGTACCGCTAAAAATTAAACACTTCAACAGTAGCTTACAATCGAGAAAACTAAACACAAAGCCTCAGAAAAGAAAGTCATATTCTGCAGAATACAAGCTGCAAATAGTGAAACACGCAGCAGAAAACGGCAATCGAGCAGCAGGAAGGAAGTTTGGAGTGAGCGAGAAACTTGTGAGGGACTGTTACGACCTCCACTAGGTCTAGGAGAAAAAAAAGGAGGTCTAACAAAAAGTTAAAGGAGACTTGTGTAAGTTGTAAAACAAAAATGATATTTATTATCATATAAACAGATTTACAACAAAGGAAGGAGCTATAAAAACTGGTTACGAAACAAAACAAAATAGCTCTATAATGTACTCAAATAAATAAGGATCTCAACTAAAAACACCGGAGGATAAGCCTCCGGGAAATAAAGCACTATGGCTATTAAACTAAAGATCGATATATTATACTAACTAAGGGAGAGTTTGTTTTTAAAACTAAGAATGTTATTTAACTAAAGTTGTTTTTAAACTAAAAGGTTCACTAAACTAAAAACAGGCTTTTAACAGTCCTGAACAAAAGAACCTGAAACAACAAACAAAATAAGCACCAAACTAAACTACTACTATTAAAGTCTAACTTAAACTAAGAACTACTTCTATACTCAATACTTTAAAGTAGATAATCTCTAGAAGCCAATGCTCAGACAAACGGGGGAGAAGAGGCACGGATCCTTTCTCCCTAGATCTGAAGGTGAACAGCCTTTTTATCTGCTGCTCCTTGATGAGCTGATGAGCTGCAGCTGATCGGGAGTGGGCGTGTCACTGTCGTCAGCAGCAGCAGGAAAGAACAGCCCAAAGGTAGCAGCCACGGTCATCCTCCAGAGGGTGACAAAAACCCGGGGACGTAACAGGGACTGGCGAAAAGCAGAGGTTATGCTTCATGCAATGAAAAAAACAAAAAACGCTAATCACGGTCTAAAAGCTAGATGACCACAGCTTGAGGAACGAGTTCATAAATGGGTGCTTGAACAAAGGGCTGCTGGGAGAGGCTTATCAACGGTGCAGCTACGTCTCCACACCCAGGTAGTTGCCAAGGCGATGAATATAAATGGCTTTACGGGAGGTCTGTCTTGGTGTTACCGCTTCATGCAACGCAGCCAGCTCTCTATCAGAGCTCGGACATCGGTGTCCCAAACACTGCCAGCAGACTTCCAAACCAAGGTCGACAGTTTCTGAGTTAATTGAAAAGAAAAACGTGAGCACAACATGTCACCAGATCATATTATCAACATGGATGAGGGTCCGCTAACATTTGACATCCCTATGGGCCGAAGTGTCGCAGAAAAAAGGCAAAAGAGTGAATATAGTGATAGCTGGTCATGAGAGTCACACTTCACCGTGGTGCTGGCATGTTGTGCTGATGGATCAAAATTGCCACCAATGGCGATTTTCAAACGAAACCCATGCCAAAAATCCAGTCCCCCTCAGTTGTCATGGCCGTGAATGAGAAAGGTTGGATGAATCAAGAAATGATTAACTTTTGGCTCACAAAGTGCTACGCTAAGCGTCCGGATGGTTTCTGTAGAACGTGCAAAGCCACAGTTCAAAGATAAATTAAAAGTATTCAACTCCATCCCTGCCATCATCCCTGGAGGTCTAACCAAAATACTCCAGACACTTGACATCTCAGTGAACTGAAGCTTTACAGCAGTCCTGCGCCACCCGTGGGAGCAGTGGATGATGGACAGCTTCACGGCAACCAGGAGGATGTATCATATGGAGCCCGTCTCATGACATGGTGGAAAAATAAGTATTTCGTGCGCACGAATTAATAATTCGTGGGACCCGGGCTGGACTCCATGCACAGCAGGGCAGTACTGGTCAGCTGTGGCTGCACGTATTATTGCAGGGGATGCAGTTCTTTGTCTGCACCCTGATAGAAGAATTACTAGGGACATGTCAGTGATTTCTGGATATTGGTGGAGATATTGGACTCTGGTTTTATGTTTAAAATATCGTGTGCCTGTCATGAACCGTGGGAGGTGTGGACCCGAAGATGCAGAGAAGCAGGTGGCAGGAGACGGAGGTACAAAATCCAAATGGTGTTTATTAAAGAACTAAGGCTATGACTAGAAAAACAAAAGACCAGGAACAGGACTATGACGAAGACTATGACATGGACTATGACGAAGACTATGACACGGACTATGACTGTGACAAACCAGAACAGAACAGATGAACCCAGGACGAGACAAGAAACAGAAGGGTTTAAATACTGTGGGTGAAATCAATGAAACAAGAAACACCTGATGACAATTAACACGTGAGGGAGGGGTGAGAACAGGAGCAAGGACAGACATTAACTAAGACAAGACAAGAACCATGACATAACCCCTCCCACAAGGGGCGGATCCCAGACACCCCAACAGGAACCAGGCAGGGAGGGAGGAGGGGGACCCGGCAGGAGGGCCAAAAGCAGCCCGGCGTGACGAGGCTCTGGTTGGCGGCCCGGAGGCAGCCCAGCATGACGAGGCTCTGGGGGGCGGCCCGGGTCTGGAACAGGCTCTGGGGCTTCAGGAACCGGATCATCAGGACCGTGACAGGACTCTGGGACATCAGGACCGTGACAGGACTCTGGGACATCAGGACCGTGACAGGACTCTGGGACATCAGGACCGTGACAGGACTCTGGGACATCAGGACCGTGACAGGACTCTGGGACATCAGGACCGTGACAGGACTCTGGGACATCAGGACCGTGACGTGGAACGGGACCAGGACCGTGACGTGGAACGGGACCAGGATCGTGACGTGGAACGGAACCAGGATCCTCAGGACTTTGATGTGGAACGAAACCAGGATCCTCTGGACTTTGATTTGGCTCTGGAACAGGACCCTCTGGACTGTGACTTGGCTCTGGAACGGGACCCTCTGGACTGTGACTTGGCTCTGGAACGGGACCCTCTGGACTGTGACTTGGCTCGGGACCCTCTGGACTGTGACTTGGCTCGGGACCCTCTGGACTGTGACTTGGCTCGGGACCCTCTGGACTGTGACTTGGCTCGAGACCCTCTGGACTTGGTTCAGGATCGGGATGCGAGGCATCCGGCGGCGGGACCCTCGGTGGATCAGGGAGCGAGGCGTCCGGCGGCGGGACCCTCGGTGGATCAGGGAGCGAGGCGTCCGGCGGCGGGACCCTCGGTGGATCAGGGAGCGAGGCGTCCGGCGGCGGGACCCTCGGTGGATCAGAGAGCGAGGCGTCCGGCGGCGGGACCCTCGGTGGCTCGGGAAGCGAGGCGTCCGGCGGCGGGACCCTCGGTGGCTCGGGAAGCGAGGCGTCCGGCGGCGGGACCCTCGGTGGATCGGGAAGCGAGGCGTCCGGCGGCGGGACCCTCGGTGGATTGGGAAGCGAGGCATCCGGCGGCGGGACCCTCGGTGGGGAGGTGGCTGGCTGCGGGACTCTTAGCTGGCGGTGAGGTGGAGCGTCAGAGCTGTCCTCTGGCTGAACGCGACACGGAGCGTCAGGGTCCACCTCTGAACAGCAGGTAAGAGCCGCTGCTGAGGCGTCTGTCAGAGCGGACAGGAACTCAACCTTTAGCAGCTCGGCGTGGCGTGACAGCACCGGGACGGCAGCCAGCCAGGGATCCTCCCAAAACAGTCCACACAGCAGCTTGGCCACACGCAGCCGTCTGTGGGGACAAGTCGGGCCCTCCGGTCCACGGAAGACGGAGGAGGTGGCGGCGACCATCTGGAGCACCCTCCGTGTGGCTGCTTCCTCTGCTGGGTCCAATGCTGGGTTCATTCTGTCATGAACCGTGGGAGGTGTGGACCCGATGATGCAGAGAAGCAGGAGGCAGGAGACGGAGGTACAAAATCCAAATGGTGTTTATTAAAGAACTAAGGCTATGACTAGAAAAACAAAAGACCAGGAACAGGACTATGACGAAGACTATGACACGGACTATGACTGTGACAAACCAGAACAGAACAGATGAACCCAGGACGAGACAAGAAACAGAAGGGTTTAAATACTGTGGGTGAAATCAATGAAACAAGAAACACCTGATGACAATTAACACGTGAGGGAGGGGTGAGAACAGGAGCAAGGACAGACATGAACTAAGACAAGACAAGAACCATGACAGTGCCCTTTATCAATCAGCTCTACTTTAAAAGTGCCACTAAGGCTCATGTTTACCCCAAAGAGACAGGACCAAGGATGTTTAAAATAATGGGTTTATTTACAAATAAAACAAAAACTAGTCATAAGCCCCAACCAAACAGTGGGGATCCACCAGCAGGGGGCGGAACCCTGCAGGGCAGCAGACCACAAACCTGAGGGTGCACTACACCACACCCACCCTAGGTGCTGCTCCAGCTGCTGCCTCTGCAGAGGGCCCGGCTCCACCTCCTCCTGGCGAGCTCCACTGAAATAAATAAATAAAAATGGTTAATGACACCTTGTTAGTCCCTCTCTCCCGACTGTTCCCCACACACGCACACCACACACACACACGCCCTCACGAGCACCGGTACGCTCTAATAAATCGTCCAGGACCAGCGTCCGTCCCACGGCTCCATAGAGTCCTGCAGTCCAGAAGCTGAACTGCTGTGGTCCAGCTGACCTGCCAGCTGCTACTGGACTGGACTGATCCGGTGGCAAACGGAGTCCCAATCAATGTCTGAGAGGCTTGGAGGTTGCAGTGCTGCTCCACTGTGTTGGAGACGGAACCAGGAGAAGAGGAAGTCCCCACAGGCAAAACAGCAGCCTCCTGGCGCGACCAGGGCGGTCACTCCCTGGGCTGCTCGCTCACACCTGTGGCACATAATGGTGTTATCACACTGAGGGACGAAAAACAGCACACATATACACATACACACTCACCAGCCAACGCCATCTCTTTGAACTTTTAATGTTAGTGTGTGTTTTAACCTGCAGCTACTGGGGAAAGTTAGTGGGACAGCAGGACAGGAAAAGGGGGAGGGGCTACCAGTAGTGGCTCCTTTAGGTCATGGTGTGTGTGCTGTGTGTTTGCTGTGGTGTGACGGTTTGAACCGGGTGCCGTGGTTGCAGTGCCCCCTTTGGGATGTGGGTGTGGTTTGGCTCCATGTAGAGAGCCCTGACACCAGTGTGAGCAGTGCCACTAACTGGGCCCGAGCCTGAAGTAGGTCTGGCTGGACCCGGCTTTACCTTCGTGTATGCTGCCATAATTTATTGTTAATAAAGGTATTGTTGTAAACAAACTCCTCCATTGTGTTGGCGTGCCTCCTTTAGCAAATCACACTCAAACAAAAAGGTTTTATTACAATATCATCAATATTATTCCGTTCCCACAAAATAGTAATTTGTGGGAACAAAATATGTTTAACGTTCGCATGAATTAATATTTCGTAGGAACAAATTACTATTTCGTGCGCACGTTATAGTTACTTTGTGGCCACAATTTATTTATTTTTCCACCATGTCATGAGACGGGCTCCGTAGTATCATGCAACTTTCCTGCAAGTCAATGAATGGATTGACAAAGCGTGGGCTTCAGTGACAACCGAGACCATCCTGTTGGGGTTCAGGAAGGCTGGAATAGTTGGTGTCGTACCCTAGCCTCCAGCCCCCCCCTGCTGTTGGGTTTGTTTCATGTTTTTTAGTCATCTCCTTAGTTTAGTCCTTTGTGTTCTTAGATTTTGGTCATCTGTGTTTTAGTCATCCTCTGTGTTTAGTTTAGGTTTAGTCTTTGTCTTGTCTTTGTAGGTGTTAGTTCTGTTTTTAGTTTCTGCTCTGTGTTTCAGGTGTCTTGTCTTGTGATTGTCCACACCTGCCTCTCGTTCTCACTTGATTGTTCCCTCAGGTATTTAAGCCCTCCTGTGTCATGTCTCTGTGCTCGTTCATCTGCTTAGTCTGCCCCAGTTCTTGTCCCGCTTCTCTAGTCTTAGTCTTATTAGCTCATCCCAGTTTAGTTCTCTTAGTTTAGTCCTCTTTTGCCTCTGTGCCTCAGTTTGTATTTTTGATCCCTCTTTTTGTAATAAATCCCTTTTGAGTTTTTACCACTGCCTCGTTACCCTCGTTCATCCATCCTGCGTTTGGGTTCTCTACACTTCTGCACCACCCCGCCTGACAGTTGGAACTGGAACTGATGCTGAGTCTGAAAACAACAAGGCAGAAGAGGAAGAGACGCTTCGTCTTCCTCCAGAGTTGGCTGAGCTGTTCAGAAGTGACACAGAGAAGGATTCAAAGGATTTTAGTTTTTTGGAGCGGGATTTGGTAAACTTGTTATATTCTTTATAGTTGTTTAAAGGACTGTTACTATGTTACATTAACATGCACACTATTCAGATTGTTGTTGCTTCGTGCAGCTGAATAACTCAGTGTTGCGTTTGCATAGTTCACACCTATTCAGCCTGTTTTCTATTCTGTTATTGTTATAACTTGCCTTTCAATGTAAAATACCAGTTCTTGGTTTTGGATTTTGTAAAATTAAATTTCCTCCAAAAATGCGACTTGTAGTCCGGTGAGACTTATGTAGGTTTTGTTCTTCTTCATTATGCATTTTTGGGCTGGTGCGACTTTTACTCCAGAGTGACTTATAGTCCAGAAAACACGGTATTTGAAAATCCATCCATCCATCCATCTTCTGTAGCCGCTTATTCCTCCACAGAGGGTCGCGGGGGAGCTGGTGCCTATCTCCAGCGGTCAAGGGGTGAGAGGCGGGGGACACCCTGGACGGGTCACCAGTCCGGTATTTGAAAATCAATCAAAGAATCTTTATTGTCATATGTGCACAGGAAAACTCGCACAATGAAATGCTTTCTTTGCTAAACAAATAACACACAAACAAATAGACAGACGAGCAAAAAACCATTTACTGATTTTAGAGTCATACATCTTAACTTCTTTAACTCAAATAATTGAATAACTCATCTTTAAATCCTGATGATTCAAATGAGTTCCAGTATGATGATTAAGTTAATATACCATATTAATGATCTATAAGTATTAATAATGATTTATTTGGATTTAAACCATTAAGTGATTTAAAGTATGAATTTCATTCTAAGTTTAAAACCATTAAGTCTAATGTTCCTACTTTCTAGAGAGATAAAGTGTAGGAGTTACTTTGATAATGTTACACCTAAAAGAGAACAACGTGTAAGCTTTTGATTCGCTCATCAGGAGCTGATAATACTTAAGATGTCATCGTGACAGTCAGAGAGGGCGTCAGAGAGAAAGAGAGTCCACGTCAGAGTCGGTCTAAGTCCTGAGTCTGCTGAGAGCAGTCGGGTCTCATCCAGCCATGAGGCATGGGGTACCATCTGAGTCCCGTAGCAAAGAGCCCATTCTCTACCCTTAGATTAGGCCATCAAGATCACCAAAGCCAGAGGTGACTGATCCAGTCTGCTCTCCTGGACGAGCCTCCAGGTGACGGGGTCACCAGCAGCCAGAGGTCTGCTTCATGCGTTTGGGGGAGCTGACCTCCTTTGAGTCCAGCTGAGGCCGACCACGAGAAGGAGTTCTTGATCAGATGGGAAGCTGACTGACATGAGTAAACCTGGGCTATATCTATAAGACTGGCGTCAGATTGTTAATATTCATAAATATCATTTAGCCATAGATAGATTAATCCAAGCCTGGTTTAATTCTTTAATTCACCTCACACCTATTTCTCAAAAAAACTCTGAATGAGATCTCACATAAACAATTTAGCCTCAAATCTACATGTTAAGTGTTTGTTAATTGTTTTTATTGATTGCTTAGTGTAATAAAGCTGATTTTTATATAAAGTCAGTCGTCACTCTTTCATTTTATTTATGAAGGGAGTTCACTGGACATCAAAGAACCTATCTTCAGGTCCAATCACAGGTTAAAACAAAATTCATCCTCATGGTTTAGGGTTAGGGTTAGGCGCTTTAAAAATAAACTACTTACTTACTAGCTGTTCCTTCCTTTTTTAAAGATTCTCCAAATATTTTTACCATAACAAATTATATTATACTTATTTTTCAAACAGTGATATTATGACTCATTAAAGGGTCAGCATAAAAAAATATCCAGTTGATGTTATTACTATAATAAACTTCTAATCAGGTATTTTCTTCATGTTTCCAGTTCCCATTAAATCGAGTTTGACTCTGGAACCCAGCTGGTCTCAGATATTCAGAGGGGAGTCAGTCACTCTCAGATGTGAGATCCAGGATGAAGGAGGAACTGAGTGGACGTTTGAATGGAGACCAACCAGGTTAAATAATCCTCCAACATCCAGAGAAATCAGGATCATTAAAGCTACTGAGTTTGACAGTGGAGAATACATTTGTAGAGGAAGAAGTGATTATCTCTTAACAAGGTGGAGTGATGTCATCAGACTAACAGTTAAATGTGAGTTAGAATATTTTTTATTTGAACAAAAACTGTCATGTATTTGATATTTTCTCAGATTTGTCTAAACATGACAACAGGAAACATTTCTCTATTAGTGAGTTGTGTCCTTTATAAAGTACTGAACATAGAAACAAAACAAAACGATAAAATACTTTGTTTTTCAGCTTTGGAGTAATAAATCCAAGTGATTTGTAGTTTTAGTCATTTTTGTTCTTTTCCCTCCTTTTTGAACTAAACAGCAGATAAACCCAGAGCCACTCTGACAGCATCAGGAACAACCCTACCAGCAGGGGGCAGTGTAACACTGAGCTGCTCTGTGTCAGACTCTACTGGCTGGAGGATTGACTGGTTCAGGTCTGGATCAGTTTACCATCCATCTGAGTCTGAATCAAACAGAGTCAGAGTCTCAGAGGAAGGTGTGTTCAGCTGCAGAGGAGGAAGAGGAGATCCAGGTTTCTACACACAAACCAGCAATGAGGTCACTATTATACAAACTGGTGAGTTTAATGGTTTATTCCGGATAAAGAAACTAATAAACAGTTTTTCCATTGATCACTAGTTCATCATTTGTGTTAAATATAACAGTTTTGACCTAAAAAAAACAACAACATCAAGATTAATAAAAGCATAAATATAAACCAGTAGCTCCTATTGATAAAGTCAATAAACTGAACATGAGTTCTTCTTCAGGTTAAAAACTGATTTAAAAACATTACATTTCAGATTTACTTCTTATTTTTATAGGCTCTACACTTTTTATTCATGTTTCTGTTACACCACTGAGTTTTTTCTTTGTCTCTTTATTTGCTGATTGTGTCAGATTATTTAGTTGTTTACTTTAGTATTTTTCTCTTTGTGAGACTTCACAATTATTATTGTTTGGGCAGCATATAGCTCAGTTGGTAGAGTGGCCGGTCTGGTAACCAGCGGGTTGCCAGTTCAATCCCCAGCTCCAGCTGGGCTAGATTGTCATTGTGCCCTTGGGCAAGACACTTCACCCACCTTACCTGTGTGTGAATGTTGGTGGTGGTCAGAAGGGCTGATGGCACAGAATGGCAGCCTCACCTCTGTCAGACTGCTCCAGGGCAGCTGTGGCTACAAACATCTGCCATAGTTTACCATCACCAGTGTAAATGTGTGCGTGAATGAATAATGGAGCTTCTGTCAAAGCGCTTTGGATGTCTTGAAAGGCGCTATATAAATCCAATCCATTATTATTATTTCAGAGACAGGAGGATATTTAAATAATCAACCTTTTGTAACAATAAGACTAATGAGGCAATAAAAACAGATGCAACAGTAAACTCTTTATTCAGTTTAAAGCCACTAAACAGATTTTTTTCCATGTTTATCAGTTACTTCTGTTGTTATTTGATTTAATTTGGACTCAGTGAAATGTTGCAAAATTCAGTTCATATTCTGGTTTCAAAGAGTTTATTGATAATGTGATTTAACCCTGTTAAATTATTGATTTTCAAACATTTTGTTTATTTCATTGTCTGTTAGACTCCTACTATATTTTTCTTCATGTTACCAGTTCACATTAAACCCAGAGTGACTCAGGAACCCAGCTGGTCTCAGATATTCAGAGGGGAGTCAGTCACTCTCAGATGTGAGATCCAGAGAAGAGGAGGAACTCAGTGGACGTATGAATGGAGACCAACCAGGTTAAATAATCCTCCAACATCCAGAGAAATCAGGATCACTGATGCTACTGAGTCTAACAGTGGAGAATACAGCTGTAGAGGAAGAAGTGATTATCTCTTAACACAGTGGAGTGATGTCATCAGACTAACAGTTAAACGTGAGTTAGAATATTTTTTATTTGAACAAAAACTGTCATGTATTTGATATTTTCTCAGATTTGTCTAAACATGACAACAGGAAACATTTCTCTATTAGTGAGTTGTGTCCTTTATAAAGTACTGAACATAGAAACAAAACAAAACGATAAAATACTTTGTTTTTCAGCTTTGGAGTAATAAATACAAGTGATTTGTAGTTTTAGTAATTTTTGTTCTTTCCCCTCCTTTCTGAACTCAACAGCAGATAAACCCAGCGCCACTCTGACAGCATCAGGAACAACACTACCAGCAGGGGGCAGTGTAACACTGAGCTGCTCTGTGTCAGACTCTACTGGCTGGAGGATTGACTGGTTCAGGTCTGGATCAGTTTACCATCCATCTGAGTCTGAATCAAACAGAGTCAGAGTCTCAGAGGGAGGTGTGTTCAGCTGCAGAGGAGGAAGAGGAGATCCAGGTTTCTACACACAAACCAGCAATGAGGTCACTATTATACAAACTGGTGAGTTTAATGGTTTATTCTGAAAAAAACTAATACATTTATTCCATTGATCACTAGTTCATCATTTGTGTTAAATATAACAGTTTTGACCTAAAAAAAACCCCAACAACATCAAGATTAATAAAAGCATAAATATAAACCAGTAGCTCCTATTGATAAAGTCAATAAACTGAACATGAGTTCTTCTTCAGGTTAAAAACTGATTTAAAAACATTAAATTTCAGATTTACTTCTTATTTTTATAGGCTCTACACTTTTTATTCATGTTTCTGTTACACCACTGAGTTTTTTCTTTGTCTCTTTATTTGCTGATTGTGTCAGATTATTTAGTTGTGTTTACTTTAGTCATTCTTTCTCTGTGAGACGTCAGTTTAACCCTCAGAGACAGGACAATATTTAAATCATCAACCTTTTGAAACAATAACCAAACTAATGAGGCAATAAAAACAAATGCACCAGTAAACTCTTTATTCAGTTTAAAGCCACTAAACTGATTTTTTTAAACGTTTATCAGTTTGCTTCCAGAGGTGTGGACTCGAGTCACATGACTTGGACTCGATTCAGACTCGAGTCATCATTTTGATGATTTCTGACTCGACCTGGTAAAATCTAGAAAGACTCGTGACTTGACTCAGACTTTAACGCCAATGACTTGCGACTTGACTCGACTTGCGTCTGTTGACTTGATGCTGACTTGAAGATATTTGATATTTAGCTCTGAAAACGTCTCCAGATCCTCATTCCTCTCTGGTGCTGCTATAAATCTCCCTCACACCACAGTGATGAGCAGATCGGAGGAGAAACTTTCCGACACTAAACGTGTCTCTGAAGTTCAGCAGCAGCAGCACATTAGACCAGAAGAACTCAAATTCAGATCCTAAAGGACCCCTTCTATTAAGAAGTCCATGATCTGAAGGAGTCTGTAACCTCTCTGCTTCATGAGAGCCAGCAGAGAGACCTGCTGCCATAGTGAAACTAAACAGCAGCAGTTTCAACGCTTTCAGGAATAATGTCGCACTTTATGCTACAGTTAAAGATTGCTACAAGCTGCAATTAAAAGTTTAACTATGATCTTGTCTTTATTTTTAATTGGCACATACCCTAAACACTTCAAGCTGTAAGCTAATGATGATTACATAAGAGCAGCTGCATGCTGCGGTGCAATAAACTGTACATTTTATTACAATGTAGGCATGATCCGATTAGTCGACTAATCCCAAAAATAATCGGTGATTAGTCGACTATCAAAATAATCGTTTGTGGCAGCCCTATTCTGCAGTCTTAAACAGCAGACCAGTTTTGATTGATTATTTTAATTTATATATTTACTGAAGTAAAACACATGGATGTTTACCATGCAAGAACTACGCAGCAGATTCAAAATCAGGGAGAACACAATCAGTAGAACACAAATGAACATTTTGATACATCAATACATCGTCTGCCTATGAATGAGCTTTCAACATCAAAATAATAATAATAATAAGGTAGAATAACAGCAATTTCTGCAGATTATAAACAATGACTCAAAGATTAGGACAGATGAATATGTCTGTTTTTGTGGATTTTGGCAAAGTATTCCACAAAACTATGCAAAAACTGATTGACAGCTCTGGTGAGGGTGGTCAGGCAGGGTGGCCAATCAGATTTCAAGGGTGGTCAGCACCACCCCCAGCCAACCCTGTGGCCCCGCCCCTGCCTGCATGTACCTCGCATCGACTCACGATGACGACGTGGATTTAATGAAAGAACCAGAGCTCTGGTTACACTTTGTGACTGAGCTCTGTGATCCATTGGTCAGAAACTAGCGGCTCACAGACCGGATCCGGTCCTCCCTCTGATTGGCTGTAGTCCAGATGTTCCTTGTGTGCTGCAGTCAGAGAGGTGAGTATGCTAGGCTAGTCAGATGAACAGAGTGGATTTAGTGGTAACCCTATCAAGAAAGAAAATTAAAAGAATTATTAACAACTTTTCATCAAATTAAGAGCGGAGCATGAAAATCATGACCAGTGATCCGATAAGGAGTACCAGCCTCCCAGGTTAGATCAGACCCTGGTCCAGGTTAGATCAGACCCTGGTCCAGGTTAGATCAGACCCTGGTCTAGGTTAGGTCAGAGTTAAGGACTTAGACTTGGTTGTGTTTGACTCGAGACTTGACTGGAAAGACTTACCGGTACTTGTGACTTGGAAAGCAGTGACTTGGTTACTTCTGTTATTATTTGATTACATTTGGACTCAGTGAAATGTTGCAAAATTCAGTTAAAGCCATACTCAGTAGCCAGGTAAACAAACGAGGTCTCGCTAGCTATTTTACAGAAACACGTCTCGGTGAACTCACCCCTCCCGTCGGGTAAAATCCATACGCCAGCCTCCTGCGGACATTGTAACTACATTGGTCTCAAGAATCCACGTCTCTTACTGATGTTCAAAGTTTCCTTTAATTCCACTTCTGAACCACAGAACACCGTGAAAACTACAAGACAAATATGAACAAAATACAGTCTTAGGATAAATATCCTCAATAAAATCCAGGTAAGTCTCTATTCATATTACAACATAGCATCAATTATAATATGACACAGTTAATAATACAGTTTATATCAGTAATTATTACCGTGTTCACCTGGTAGACCAGCTGTAGTTAAATTAACCGGAGCATAAAAGATCTCTCCATCCGCGCCATTGTTTTCTCTTATTTTGGCGCCTGCTGGCATTTCCGGTCGCGCAATTATGACGTAGACTACATGTGCTCTTGTTTACAAAGAGAAATAAGGCAATTCAAAGCAAACCACACAGCTTAGAACATATTTAAACAATCGGCTACCTATTGCAGTATTGCCAAAGAAAGAAATTAGCGTTTAGAACTCAGAAAAATAGCGAACTAGTGACTTCCGGTGTTGCCATAGCAACTCATAAACAATGGCTGGTTAGCGTTCGCTACACTCCCACCAAATTACCTTTGATTAGGTAATGACTAAACAAAGATGAATATTACAATATACATGGCACGTCATGCATCAATAAATCAATGGTAATTTAAAGGTACCAATTTCAGAACACTTAATGACAGTTTTACATGAACTTTAGACCTAAATGTGCCATGCTGATATACAAAAAACAGAGGTTTAGCTGTTTCTCACAAGAACAACTAACTTTTGAATAGGTCGTTCTATGACAGACGGCTTGCTGAGACGTCTACCTTTCTTGTCTAGCATGCGTTCTCCCATCTGAACGATGGCCTTCCGGACCAGTCCATCATCATCCATGTGTGCCTGAAGGACTCTAGCGAGTCTCCATTTGTTACGAGGAACATCTTCTTCTTTGACATTACGATATCTCCAACTTGTACGTTACGTCGAGGAACGTGCCATCGTTGCCTGAGAATGATATTGGCGAGATATTCCTTTCTCCATCGGGTCCAAAACTGTTCAGAGAGAAACTGCACTCGTCTCCATCTTTTTCTGGCATATAAGTCCTCTTTGACAAATTCACCAGGTGGAGGCAAGGGAACAGAGGATTTCATGGTGAGAAGATGATTGGGAGTTAGAGGCTCCAAACTCTGAGGATCGCTGACACTGTCAACAGTAAGAGGTCTGTTGTTTACAATGGACATTGCTTCGTAGAAAAATGTCCTTAAAGATGAGTCATCTAAACGTCCAGCACTCTGAGCTAGAACTGAGGTAAGCACACTCCTCACTGTCCTGATCTGACGCTCCCATACTCCTCCAACATGACTTGAGTCAGGTGCGTTCATGTGAAAGTCACACTGCTTATCAGACAGGAAGGCAGCCACTCTCTCTTGGTTGACCTCTTTTAGGGCTTTTTCCATTTCGTTTTTGGCCCCTACAAAGTTTGATCCTTGGTCTGATCTGATGTGTCTTACAGCTCCACGGATGGCTATAAAACATCGCAAAGCATTAATAAATGCGTCTGTTGTCATGTCTTCTAACATCTCTATGTGAACTGCTCTGGAGCACAGACAGGTAAAAAGAAGTCCATAACGTTTTTGTTCTTTGCGACCTTGTTTAGTATGGAACGGGCCGAAACAGTCCATACCACAATAGGTGAATGGTGGTGAGGGCTCAACACGGTCAGTAGGAAGATCAGCCATTTTTTGTTCTTCAGGGATCCCACGAGCTCTTTTACAAATGACACACTGTTGTATGTAGTGGGCTACTGCTTTGCTTCCACTTACAATCCAGTAACCATTGGCCCTTAGTTCGTTCAGTGTCTGTCCTCTGCCTTGATGCTGCGTTCTTTCATGATAATGAGCAAGGATGAGATGTGTGATTACATTGTCTCTAGGAAGGATCACAGGGTGTCGTAGTTCCAGGGGCACAGAGGCTCTCCTCAACCTTCCTCCCACCCTCATCACACCATCATGCAGGAAGGGGTCCAATGGGTACAGCCAGTGGTTACATGGCAGCTTTCCAGATTTCTGGCTGAGAATATCAACTTCCTCTTTAAAGGCATTCTTTTGTGCCAGCTTTACAAGAGTAACTATGGCTGCTTTTCTTTCTTCCACATTTAAGGGATCTGCCTTGTTATTCTTGCTTAGCAACCGCCGTATCCGTGCAACAACATTCACCATTGTAGTCCATTTGGGGATCCTTGACAGACGCAGTTGGAAATCATCTTCCCTTGTCACATCAGTTTTCAGCACTTGTGCTGGTTTAATCTCAGGGTCTCCCACTAGCAGCTCTGGAGTTCCTTCATGAGTGCTCACTTTCTTCTCCCAAAGGAATTTTGGTCCTGAGAACCAGTTGGACTTCACTAGCTCTGCTAGTTTGAGACCCCTTGACGCATGGTCTGCAGGATTATCCTCCGTGTTAACATAATGCCACTGCTTTGGGTCAGTTGTGTCTCGGATCCTTTGGACGCGATTTGCGACGAAGACATGAAATCTTCTAGCGTCGTTATTGATGTATCCTAGGACTACTTGAGAATCTGTCCAGTAGTACTCTCTGTCAATCTTGAGCTCCAGTTCACTCTTCAACATGCTGCTCACAGCTGCAGAGACTGTGGCTGCTGTTAGCTCAAGTCTTGGTATGGTGACTATTTTTGTTGGTGCAACTCTCGGATTTGCCAATGACTAAGGCACAATGCACCTTATCTTCACCCACCAACCTGATGTATGTGCACTGTCCATAGCCTTGACTGCTCGCATCTGAAAAATGATGCAGTTCAACTTCCATAATCTTTCCAAAGTTTTCAGGTATGTAGCATCTTGGGATCTGAATTGTGTCAAGGTTTTTTAAGTCTCTTAACCAACTCTCCCACCTTGGGACCAGGTCACTTGGAAGTGGCTCGTCCCAACTGATGCCCTTCTGGCACATCTCTTGTAGCACCCTCTTTCCTTGAAGAATAAAAGGAGCCAAAAGGCCTAGTGGGTCGTACACAGAAGCCACAGCCGAAAGGATTCCTCGACGGGTCGCTGGCTTCTCATCAAAGGCAGCTGTGAAGGAGAAGGTGTCCTTTTCCACATTCCAGCTCACTCCCAGTGCTCCTTGAACTGGCAGTCTGTCATGGTTAAGATCTACATTCTTCACTCCAACAGCACGTTCTGAAGGACAGATAGACTCTAGCACCTCCCTGCTGTTGGAAATGAATTTGTGGAGGCGCAACTTTCCTTTAGCACAGACAGTTTGGGCTTCTTTAACCAGACAGATTGCTTCATCAACATTGTTCAGACTGATGAGACCATCATCAACATAAAAATGTTGTTTAATGAAGTTTGCTGCTAAAGGGTACTCACTTTCATTTTGCTTGGCAAGGTGTTTCAAGCCGTAGTTAGCGCAGCCAGGAGATGAAGACGCTCCAAACAGGTGAACCTTCATACGATACTCCTTAGGTTCTGCATCAGTGTTTCCATTTTCCCACCACAGGAAATGGAAGTAGTCCCTGTCTTCTCTGGTAACGTGGAATCTGTGGAACATTTTTTCCACATCACACATAACTGCAACTTGATGTTTACGAAACCGGCATAGCACACCAGTCAGTCCATTTGTCAAGTCGGTTCCTGACAAGAGATGGTCATTTAGGGTGGTGCCTTCATATTTCGCGGAGCAGTCAAAAACCACTCTTATCTTGTCTGGTTTTCGAGGGTGATAGACACCTTGGTGAGGAATGTACCATACACTGCCTGGTTTTGGTACTTCATCTGCTCTCTCTGCTTCTCCATCTCTGATGACCTTTTCCATAAACTCCACATAATCCCTCTTGAATGTAGGGTTTTTCTCTAGCTTCCTTTTGAGCTGTTTTAACCGCACCAAGGCGAGTCTTTTGTTGTTTGGAAGATCAGGACGTGACTTGAAAGGAAGAGGCATCTCAGTGTGTCCACACTCATTTTGATGTATGGTTCCTCTTAAAATCTGTAGGAACTGAATATCCTCCTGGGATATATTCTTGTCTTTTGGTGATGTATCTGCAAAGTCTGTTTCTAGGGCTCTGATGATTGCAGATGGTGTGAGAAATGGGACCTCTCTGACAGATATACGATGACAAAGACCAGTTACTTCGCTGGCATTGATGCACCGTGGTGCGCTTCCTACAATACTCCAGCCTAAGTCAGTCTTAATGGCGTAGGGTTCCATATCTCCTCCTGTAATAACCTTTCGAGGTGCCAGGGCTCTGGAGCAGTCATAGCCTACTAGAAGTCCAACTCTACAATCCATCAGAGGAGGCATCTCATGTGCTATGGTACTGAGGTGGTTCCACTTGTTGGCTGTCTCACATGTTGGAATGTGTGCACGTTCAAGTGGGATGAAATCCCTTGCATAGGCTGGTGGCAAAGTTATGTGGCTTTGTGATGAAAATGCTCTGACTCTGAGTCCACTGATTCTATGACTGTCCACAGTTGAGTCTTTTCCCATCATCGTAGAAAGCTTGAGTTTCACTGGCTCTGCTCTCACTTTCAACTTTTCACATACATCCTGATCGACAAAGGTGTGGCTGCTTTGTGTATCTAATAATGCATACACCAGGGTTTCAGAATCCGGTGCGTGGAGTGAAGAAATCCAAACTGGAACTATCATGGACGTGCTTTCATCTTCACTTCCACTTACACAGCAGGACAGCGAGGACATGTTTTCCTCAACATGCTGAACTCTTTGAGGACTAGATTTGACTGCTTGGGGGCGATCTTCATGTAATGGTGTTGGGTGTCACCCTTTGCATATGCCACAAATAGCCTTGTTCCTGCAGTTTTTAGAGTTGTGGCCTCTCTTCAGACATGCAAAACACAGTTTGTTATCTTGAACAAACCTTTTCTTTTCTTCTGCAGACTTTTCTGTCAACATTTGACATTTATGTAAAGAATGATTTTCTCCACAGCAGGTGCATGGGGCAGGGTTTGGGTTATTAAATTTACTCAACTTCTCTTGTTTTTCTGAGTATTTGATCTTGACCTCAGGAGCATCCTCACATTTGGCCACTGCATTTAATACTTCAGAGGACTTCACGTTTGTGGCAAAGTTGTTGGCCTTTGGACGTCTTATTTCTCTGAATGACTTTTCATCTGAGGTCTTCAAAGCATACAGTGATGACACTGGATTACATGCTATGCGTGCTTCCTCTGAAATGAATGAAGCAAATTCAGCAAAGTTGGGATAATCTTTGGATTGATCTAGCTGTTCTGTGACATATCTGTTCCACCTAGATGTCACCCAGTCTGGAAGCTTTGTTAACAACTTTTGATTTTCTTCACAGTCGTTTAACACCTGGAGACCTTTAACATGTGGCATGGCATTACTGCATGTCTGCAGAAAGTCACTGAGTTCTCTTAGCTTAACATACTCTTTTGCTCCGATCTTTGGCCATGTGTTAAGCTTTTCTCTGAAGGCTCTTTGCACTACGAAGGAATGTCCATATCTGGCATTTAGCTTTTCCCATGCTTGCTGATAAGCTTCTTCATCCTTTCTGTAGAAACAGCCCTCTAAGGCTGACCTCGCCTCCCCAGCTACGTACCTTTGTAAATAGAACAGTCTGTCGGCGGGATTAGAACATCGCCTCTCTATTAGAGCTTTGAAACTTGTGCTCCATTCAGTAAATTTCAATGGATCGCCTGAAAACACAGAGGGTTCTGGGACAGGAAGTCGAGTAAGAGCTATTGAATCATTCAGTGTCTGCACCAAAGATGTTTCATTCTTCACCGCCCTTTCATTCAGGTGTGTGTTTCCAAGATTGGAGGAAGGAGAAATTTTCATTTCACTCTGAGTAGAGCTATGCTGCTCGTTCCTTTCTTTTGACTGTTCTTCAGTGTACACTCTCAGTCTTGCTTCAATAATCTCAATGTCTCTTTGATTTTCCAGATTCTTTAGGTGTTGACACTGTGCTTCAATAGCTGCTTCTCCTTCAATCTCAGCTTTCTTTGCTGCCAATTCTGCAGCTGTCTCTGCTTTCTTAGCTGAGAGGCTTGGGGACTCGGAAGGGTGCTTGGAGCAGTTGCTGATACCAGTAGCTCTGGAGACTGTGGACTCATATATAGATCTAGCATACTGGCAATCAAGTAGCATTCGTATCCTTGCATTTTCTGCCTCAGCATCAAACTCCTCTCCCTCTTCTGTAAGACGAACTTTCATCAGCCCCAGTAGATCTGCAGTCACAGCTGAGCATGCGTCAATTTTCCTGCGAATTTCTTGGCTTGGTGTTGCTTGGAGACGTATCTTGTTATATAACTCTTTCAGCTCAGAATCAAGCTTCTCAATCGTATCCATCATGTCAAATAATTCACTTTCAGAACATTCATTTTTCAACTTTTTCCGAGCATCTCTGACATGGGTCTTCCATCTCTCATAGAGTGACTTGAATTTTCCTTCTTTTTGAGCTAATTCTTGCTCTTTTAGTTCTTGCATCTTAGGTGTGAAGCGTCTTTCACGAGAAGATTTCCTTGAGGCGACTGCTTTCGTTACAGCTGCATTAGATTCCTTAAGCAGATTGTCTGATTTCTCTGTTTGAGCATTATCCTTTTCTATTACAGAACCTGCTTTTTCTTTGTGTGCTGCAGCCTCAGACATTAAATCTTCTTGATCTTCTATTTGGCAATCCACATGTGTAGAAGACTCATCTGGTTTTTCACATTGAGTTGACATTTTTACTTTTTCAGAATATAGCACTTTTAAAATGATTTAACTCAACATGTCCAATTTCACACCCTCAGTAATCTTCACAAAGTGTTGTAAAGTCAATGGATTTTGCATTTCTCTCTCTTGTTTACTGATGGTTGATGAAATGTACATTAATTATGAGGGATGATGTTAAATCTTTGTCTTCTTAACATGGCATGCTCATTGAAGATGCAGAACAATGCAGGAGCGGCAGAGTTATCCACTGAAGTTCTTTGTTCACTGGAGGAGATACGTCGGTAGAGTGAAATTGGCCACGTTTTCACTGTAACTACATTGGTCTCAAGAATCCACGTCTCTTACTGATGTTCAAAGTTTCCTTTAATTCCACTTCTGAACCACAGAACACCGTGAAAACTACAAGACAAATATGAACAAAATACAGTCTTAGGATAAATATCCTCAATAAAATCCAGGTAAGTCTCTATTCATATTACAACATAGCATCAATTATAATATGACACAGTTAATAATACAGTTTATATCAGTAATTATTACCGTGTTCGCCTGGTAGACCAGCTGTAGTTAAATTAACCGGAGCATAAAAGATCTCTCCATCCGCGCCATTGTTTTCTCTTATTTTGGCGCCTGCTGGCATTTCCGGTCGCGCAATTATGACGTAGACTACATGCGCTCTTGTTTACAAAGAGAAATAAGGCAATTCAAAGCAAACCACACAGCTTAGAACATATTTAAACAATCGGCTACCTATTGCAGTATTGCCAAAGAAAGAAATTAGCGTTTAGAACTCAGAAAAATAGCGAACTAGTGACTTCCGGTGTTGCCATAGCAACTCATAAACAATGGCTGGTTAGCGTTCGCTACAGACATGGGACCACGGTTTGCAAAGGTGACAAAGCAGAGTCTAACACCAGCTGCAGAAATGTTCCCCCAGCTTTTCCTCTTTTCACCTCCAAACGTTTTTAGTTTTCTGCTAGCTGAAAAGGTGTTTTTGGGGGGGACTCTGGTATTTTTATCTTAAAATGGAAGCACTAACCTAACCGCTGGCTCTGTCCTACTTGTACTTTCACTTTCACTTCCGGGATGTTCTGCCCAAAAATGTGTCCGGGTGGATTAATGCCAATCCAAGCAGTGAGGAAATGCGGCAGACAGACAGCTGGATTGTCCAATCCTATCGTTCAGTCCGAACGATAGGATTGGCTGAAGTTTTTAGAGAACTGCGAGACAACCACTTTATTGATTTCTTTCGTTTTTTCTTTTTATCTCCACAATGTACTTATGGCTATACTATATTAGAACGTTGTTAAGAGGCTTTTAAAAAAAAACGTTAAAAGCTACATTGTTTACCTGGCTACTGAGTATGGCTTTAATATTCTGGTTTCAAAGAGTTTATTGATAATTGGATTTAACCCTGTTAAATTATTGATTTACAAACATTTTGTTTATTTCATTGTCTGTTAGACTCCTACTATAATATTTCTATATGTTACCAGTTTACATTAAAGCCAGAGTGACTCAGGAACCCAGCTGGTCTCAGATATTCAGAGGGGAGTCAGTCACTCTCAGATGTGAGATCCAGGATGAAGGAGGAACTCAGTGGACGTATGGATGGAGACCAACCAGGTTAAAGAAACCTCCACCATCCAGAGAAATCAGGATCACCGATGCTACTGAGTCTGATGGTGGAGAATACAGCTGTAGAGGAAGAAGTGATTATCTCTCAACACAGTGGAGTGATGTCATCACATTAACTGTATGTAAGTTGATCTTTACACCTGTACATTTTCAGGACATCTGTCTCATTCTGAAAAACATGAAACCAACTTCAAGCCCTGTTGATTTTCTCCCAATCTCTTTGTTTATTAAAGATTTTGACCGTATTGACCCATGCATTGTAGATTTTTTTTTATCTATCCCTCCAAACCTGCTCTGACCCCTTTGTTTTTTAACATGCTGTTATTGAACCTATATAAAAAAACAGTTTGGACTCCTCCAAAATTACAGGCCTATTTCTAAATTGATCTTGTTTCCTGTTTCGGCTATAATTGGGTTTAAGATCTACTGAATCCCTCCCCAAACACCTTCAACAGGAGAAGTCTTGGGTTTTTAAGCTGTGTGAAATCAGCTGGTAAAATCTGAGCATAATTTTCTAAATACCGCACCTTAAATCCAGGGTTCGGGACTGGATCCTATACTGATGATAAATTACTGGCAGGAGCCACATACAATCTGTGTTGTTAAAACTTTATTAAATTTAATCTCTTCCTCTGCCTGAAAAACAGCCTCAGAGAGCGACTCTGATCAGAACTCTTAGATCAGGGGAAGTCAGGATGTTTTAAATAAAACTCTTCCTATTCTTTAAAGTTGAGCTTAAAACTCACTGCAGCCGCTCAGTATTTGAACCACCTCCAGACTTCTGTGATTAAAACCTGTTTAAAGTGGCAAACGGAAAGCCAAAATTAATTTATAACTCTTTATTCTAAGGCTATTTTAAACCTCTGGACATTGGCCCGAAGGGTTCACTTCTGTTAGATCTATTTTCATAAATCTGAATTAAGAGAAACAACCTTTAAGAGATAAGTAATTAAGGTGGAATTATTTTGATCCATTTAATAATTCCCTTCTGACTTCTTATGTTTACTGAAGGAACAGCAGACTTGCAACCAGTGAATTTCAGGTTATTTTATAGCACGCTTCACAAATGGGTTATTTTTCCAACAGGTGTTCTTACCTGATCGCTGACCTGCTCGGAGAAACTCCTAAACAGGTGCTGCCCTCTGAACCTGAGACACGATTTCCGCTCAGCACCGTCTGTTATCAGCAGTGATTGGAGGATATTCAAATTTTCTAATATAATATATATAATTCTAATATATAATATTCTAATTTAACTCATCCCACACACAGAGTCAAAGTTTTAACTCCCCCTTGGAAGGAATTATTAAATCAATTAAAATGAATCAGTTACAAATTAAAACAAGATAAATGAAAGACAAAGATAAAACCCTGGAGAGTATCTAAAGTTGAGAATTTGCTTCCTTTAACAAATCGCAATTTCTGTCTGGCTGATCACCTACTGCTCTGCACTTCCTGTTTTCTGCGTCCTTTTCTGCTCCCCAGCTTCTACATGAGGACAGGAAAGAAGCCACGTTTATCATGACCTAATGCTCTTGGTGTCAGCAGACATTGTTCAGACTAAACAGAAACATTTTAGTTCCTTAAACATTAACACACACATATAACATCCTCTAAAGAACATGTGATTATGAGGTAATTAATATAAAAGTAATAATAAATGAGATTCAAACTATATAAGTGAATCAACACAAGATTAAATGATTATGATATGATTATTGGCACTTTATAGAAGTATTCAAACTCCAGAATAAACTATTTTGAATTCAGGAACTCATTTAATAACACATTCTTCTTCTGCTTTTCTCTCTGGACATTGGCCGGTCTGAATGAAACTCACCAGCATTACGGCTCATAACACAATCTCAAAACCTTTAGAAAAAGTCATGGTTGATCAGCTGATCTCTTTTCTGGAACAACACAACATTTTTGATAAATGTGAAGAGAAATATGAATCAGTTCTTCTAAAGTTGATGAGCTTTAGTTTGATTCAGTGATTTTCTCTCTCCAGCAGCTGAAGCTCAGTCTGTCCTCTCTGTGTCTCCATCATGGCTGAGTCCTGGAGCCTCAGTGACTCTGAGCTGTGAGGTCAGACCTCCGTCTGCAGGATGGAGGTTCTTCTGGTTTAAAGCTGTTCCTGATCCAACAAAAAGATCCTACAACTATAATCTGCTGCCTGGTAGCTCCAATGGGACTGAACAGAACTCCTTCATCATTCATGGACAGAAACACTCAGCAGGATATGTGTGCAGAGCAGGAAGAGGAGATCCAGAGTTTTACTCTGGTTACAGTGAACCAAAGTTTGTCTGGTCTGCAGGTCAGTTTGTTCTGTCTGATCTCTCAGTGAGTAGAAATTATATTTCTTTGAATATTAATATTTTCTTAACCCTAGAGTGGAGCACTTTTTCACACACACAAAACTGCACACATGTGCGCAGAATACAAAAAGCCCGCCCCAGAATATAAAAACACAGTAGTCTTTTAGCAGGTACACCATAACTCATGTTTAAAGTTGAGCACAACCTGTAACTTCTCAGAAATCCTAGCAGTTTAGGTTGCAGTATAAGTTTAAAAGAAGACAATAATAATAATAAACGGCTTCTTTTTAAAGATTCTGATGTTTATTTTACAGTATGTGTTTATATTTGAGACTCTTATTTTATAAAAACTGGAGGAAGTTCAGAGTTGTGCTGTTGTGATCGGTGCTGCTGTGGAGTAAAGACCTCTGACTGAATCAGGACAATGTCTCTTGTTGTTTTGTTATTTACCGTATAACATGTAATAGAACAGATACAGTCAAATTCAGGAGCACAACAGGATCCTCTTCCTCAGGGGTTTGTAGAAATGGTTTGTGTTAGACTTTTCCCTCAACATTTAACTCTAATCTGAAATATACTGTAGTTTAAAATATTTAGTATGATATTTATTACAGGAAAAAGCATATTTAGTGTTTCTCTTTTTGTTAAAACTCACAATATTTTTCAGATTCTCCTCCAGCAGCGTCTCTCTCAGTCAGTCCTGACAGAGTTCAACACTTCAGATTTTACTCCATCACCCTGAGATGTGAAGGAAACTCTACTGAGTGGAGAGTGATGACGTTCACTGGAACAGGAGACCTGACTGATGTTTGTATCTGGAGAACAAAGACTGGATCTGGATCCTCATGCATCACAAACAGCTACTGGTCTGATAGTGGAGTGTTCTGGTGTGAGTTTGGATCAGGAGAGTTCAGCAGGGCTGTCAACATCACTCTACAGGGTTTGATATGATTTTATATAATATTCATTTTCTCACATTATTTACTATATTATATATTTACAGAACAAGCTTCTAACAGTTTACATGTAAATACAAACTAATTCCTTGTTTGTTTTATTATTGATTGAATATAACATTTCTTCTGATTTCAACCATCAAGACAAAAGACCAAACTTCCTTCAACTCTGTTCAGATCCAAATCAATTCTTCATCTCTTTACAAAACTAGTAAAAAACATTTATTTCTAAAATTCTGTTTATGAATATTATCCAAAATCTAAATATTACTAATGCTGTTTACTAATAATAATCTAAATCCTGTATAATGTGTCTCTGTAGAGTCAGTGTGTTGTAGTTTCTAATAAAGGGAGGTTGACTCATGAAACATGTTGTATGTAGTGAGGAAATGTTGTTTAGGTTGTTTATCTGATCAGAGTAACTCCTGGTCAAAGGTCATCCTGCTGGCAGGAGGCAGGAGGTGTGCTGCCTTCATGGTCCAGCTTTGGATTAGCAAATGAAAAAGAATGAATGGAATGCTGCATGATTCTTTATTAGCAAACTTTTTATTATCTATTTTTGAAGTTCTACAGCTGATCAGTGACTAAAACTCATCATTCTCTGACTGTTTTACAGCTGATCCTGATGGTTTAATCCTGGAGAGTCCACTCTATGTGACTGAGGGAGATCCTGTTACTCTGAGCTGCAGACGGAGAGACCAAAAACTACCTTCTGATGTGTTTTTCTATCACAACAACAAACGTCTCCAACACGACGGCAGAGAGGAGCTGAAAATCTCTGCAGTGTCAAAGTCAGACGAAGGATTCTACAAGTGTGGACGTTCAGGAGAGGAGTCACCAGAGAGCTGGATGTCAGTTCAAGGTCAGCAGGGTTTTATTTAGGGAATTATTTTGTTGTTTTATATCAACAACGTTAATATTCAGTGTATTTATGTGCTGGAGATTTTGTGTTGAGGTGAAATAATCTGAAATCGATCAGTGATCCTTTGTTCTGGTCAACTTAAATGACTGAATCTGATATGTGATGACAAAATGAATCCTTTCTCAGAGGGGAGTTATTTATCAGCAGATTCAGAGCGTGAGCTGTTGGGTCGGGGAGGATCAAACCATTCAAACCATCGAGAGAGGAGTTAAAGAAGCCATCTATGTCAAACGTGAAAAACCAACTTTAAACAGAGGAGGAGGACTCAGATTTCATCTTTCCAGCACCTACCAGTCTGCTCTGAACTTAATTCCCAGACAATTCACGCCTCTAATCAAAACACCTCACCAGGACTCCAGTTGAATACAGTGGAGCGAACACCTCCTCAGGAGGCAGGAAGGAGGTGTGTCACAGACAGAGGAAGATTAGCACAGTTTCAGGGTAATTAGAGTTAACTAAAACTAACGGAATAACGAAAACTAAAATTAAAAAAACATTTTCGTTAACTGAAAAAAAAAAAAAACGAATATTAAACAAAAAACTGAAACAAACTAAAACTGTAATGAGCGTTAACAAAACTAACTGAATTTATAGAGAAAAATAAGCTTAGTTTTAGTTTTTTAGGTCTTTCCGGTAGGTATTTTTAAAACATTTATTTATTTCTTGCGGTGCGGCTGCGCGGCGTGCCACAGCAAGTGGCTCAGCTCACCTGTCAACATCAAGCGTCATGTTGGAGACAAATTTGGGATTACTTTGAATATTACTACGTTTTAGAAAAAGCAAGTGTCTTGTAGTAGAACGAGATCAAATATGTGGAACATTTCTTGAGAGGAAAAACTCCACAAACCTGAAAGTGAACATGAGAAGCTCTCACAACACGGCTAACCTAGCTTACATGGAGAAGATAAAGAAGCTCCTCCCTCTGCCTCCAGATCAGAAGGTAAACCAGGCAAAGTAGCTATTACATTATGAGTGGCTCAGGTACAGTTACGGTCATTAATTCATGATTTGTCATGGACGGAGGTGATCGTGTCGCCAACAATACCCATACATTCACTGAAGTGTCCTCACCAAAAACTCTATCCAAGGGTGCAGACATAGCGCTGCCTCCCCAGTAATAAAACGTTCAGCCCAGCACACCAGGTGCTCTGCGTGGAGTCCGTGAACGGACCTGTATCCAGCAGGTCGGAGAAAGAAAAAAAAACACCCATAAAAAACCCAGATACGCCAGTTTACGCTGTGATACGCTGTGAATCGCAACGCACGGTGACGTAAATTACGTGCGATCATGTTTTAAATGCACTGTGGTGTAAATGACGTGTGGTGGCATTTTCTAAACATATTTTATCATCAGGAGGCTGTTTTATTAAGTCTCAGCCACCATGTTTAAAGACATTTTATCCAATCAGAGCTCTGCAGGGCAGACACCAGCTGAAGATCCATGACTTTTTCCTCAATGATAGAAAACAATAAACTTGAGGATTTAAACTTAACGGGGTCCTTTAGGCTGTTACCCACAGAGCAGGTCTGGTTCTGGGTCCCTATCCTGGTCAAAACCCCTCTAAAATGCTCATGGAACCCACTATGAATGGACCCAGGACCAGGACGGGCAGACGAAAGGAAGCCCTGCTCTGCTCTCAGTTATGCAAAATTCCCCTTGACAATGCCCCTGGATGCCAAAACCAGGACCAGGACCGGGCGACCTGGGGCTGTTACCCAAGGAGGTCTGGTTCTGGGTCAAACTGACAGGATCAGAACAGGTTTATGTGCACCGAGCCAAATCTGCACTTTAAATATTTCCTGTCTCAGCGTGCGCTCAAACCCCCCAAAACCCAGCGAACGTCTCATCCTGGTCCCCACCAATGTCAAGAGCAAACCTACACCATTGAATAGATTTGTTGTTACTTATTCCTTTGAATAAGCTGAGCCTTCAGTAGATCAGCCCCATCACTCTGGAACTCACTCCCAGCTGACCTTAAAAACATCACATCTCTCCCACATTTTAAAACAAGGCTGAAAACTCATCTGTTTAAGGTAGCCTACTCATTGTAACTGGGATTCATGGAGGACTTTTCACTGGTTGTGTTTTAAGTTGATGGTTTTATTGCTTTACTGTGTGCTTTTATGCTGTTATTTTTAACTTGTTACATTTATTGTGTTTTATAGTGATTCTGAGTGCTTTGAAGCTATTGGTTTTAACTTGTTACTTTTATTGTGTTTTCAGTGTGAAGTGGTATTGTACGGTGTCCTTGGGTGTCAGAAAGGTGGCTAAAATAAAAAGTATTATTATTATTACTATTATTATTTGATACTTAACTGGACTGTATTGTAGCTCACCTGTTCAAAATAATACATTTATGATTTTCTGTGATTTTGTTGAACACAACAATTTACTTCACTGTGTGTCCGTCTTGTCCCTGATATGTAAGTCTTATTACAAAAAACTAAAACTAATACTGAAACTAATAAAAACTAAACTGAAACTAAGCGTTTTCAAAAAATAAAAACTAACTAAAACTAGCAAACCAACGGTAAAAACTAATTAAAACTAACTAGAATTAAAAATTTGAAACAAAAACTAAACTAAAATAAAAACTAATGAAAAATGCAAGACTATTATAACCTTGCACAGTTTATAAGTCTCTCTCTCCTTTACTATAGACAGAATTGACAAAGCTACTCGGATGAGCAGCGAAACGTCTTCAAAGAACCAAAAAAGTCCAGTTGCCTTTATTTAAAACCCTTTTTTGGATTCCTGGAGGGTCTGATTAATTGTGATAAGGTGCATATTAGTTATTGTGATTACTGAGACATGAATACTGCAGCAACACTCCTTCATAATGGATGCTCTGCACTCCTTGAAGCTGACGCCAATATATGGCAGACGTTTGGGGAGAGTTTTTACAGACCACGTAGATTTCAAGCTCTATTCTGATGACTGGCTGATCAGCTGATTTAGATTCTCTACAGCAGCTGTTCCCAACTTTTTTGCTGTGCACCCCTTGCTATTTCCCAACCGTGTTGACACCCCCCCAGTCCCCCTAAGGATGGTACCTTTCACATTTGAACCAATTCCTCGTATCACGATAAATAACACACAACTGTTTGTATTTTATCATCGTAGTGTTGTACACAATTCTTCAATATGAAAACCTTTAACCACAACTGCTTAGTGTTTTCTAAATGATGTAAACCCCTTCAATAAAACCCAACACAGGGGAGAAACGGAAAAGAGGAGAAAACAGAGACACAGACGACAAGAAGAGGACAGAAACCATTTTGGTCCACAGCTGACCAGATCCTCATCTGCCTGGTCAGCTCTCATCTCTAGGCCCAACAAAGTTCCTGTCGCGTCGTTCGTTTATATTGTTAGGGTTAGCTTAGGTTGAATCTATTTTAGCCGTTAGAGCCAGTTCAACTTTAGTTCTTTATTAGTTCCGTTTTATTTGTGCGACGTTACTCAAACCAGTCTAGTTGTTGAATTAGCGATTTTTACCCAATCTAAATTTGGGGTTTAATATAGTTTCGTTAACACCAACTGAAGACAGAGGTATCGCTGGACGACACCTCTGAACTCTAAAGCCACTGCAGACACCCTCCTGCTCCACTCGGTTCCCTCTGACCCAGTGACCTCCAGAGCGGAGTCTTCAAACCTCCTCATCTTCGACCCCCTGCCGATCAGAAGTCTGAACTGAGGCGGAAACCCACTGTTTCATCTCCAGAACCACGGCCTCAAACTGGGTCGACTGAAGCCCGCATCCTTAAGGCGCCGCAGCAAGGTCTGTTAAAGTGAACCGCATTTAGTGTGGCTGTTATATTCCCAAGAGTGATGCATCGTTTGATAACTGATTATATTAAACCCCAAGAGCTTATTTAATCTTATCCTAAATTTTAATTTGTCCCATTACATCTTCCAAATTTCAGCTCTTAAAATAAGTCTGACTTTTATCTCCCAAATCTCACTCTGCAAGCTCCATATCCAGTTTAATATTTTATTATTAACTTAAGTTAATCAACATTTCACCAAAGCATCCAGTCAGTTACTTTCACTGTCAGAACTATAAAACAGGTTTTCATGATTCTGTTGTGTTCCATGGTTGCAAACTGTTGATTTGACTGGTTGTTAATAAATATATAATCTTGGTAATATGTAGTTGTGGTGTTTTGAATTGCATGGAGTTTAACCTTCATAAATCAAGAATTCACTCATTCAGAATTATTAGACTGATTTAATACAACTGATTTAAGGTTCCTCAGATCATCCTACACTCTGGGTGGTGCTCCGAGGCTGTATTGTTATGATTATTAATAATAATATCTCTATTGTTATATATTTTATAATGAACTCCAGGGTTTTTCCCTGCAGGCGGTGTCTGCGGTCGACCTGTTCCTGTAATGTGTTCTACATGTTGTGTCTGACCTTGGTCAGGTTGTACTGAAACGTATGTCGTTGTACCAGGACGCTGGTTCAGTGACAAATAAAGCATCTTCTCTTAAAGCATCTTCTCTTGTTTGGCCAACCAGCTGACTGTGACAGACTATGACTTCTCTTGACGACAAATCTAAGCTTTACTTACTCAAACTTTAGAAAACAAGCTAACCTCTCCACATCTGCTCTCTCATCACATGTTCATCCGTCTCTTCTCTCTGGACTTTTATTTTTTCTCTCCGCCTTACTGTGTTACCTTCACTGACCATATCCTTGTAGGAAAATACAGTTTTCACAGATAAATAAAAACACATAAAAGATAACTTACTCTGAACCATGTAAACATGTTTTTAAAGCACTTTACACGAACTCTGGCATTTTTAATGACATTTAAAAAATGAAATGAATGAATTTATCCTTTAAATATTTATTAACTTCCTTCTGTTTTACTCTTTATGCCATTTTTAAATCTGGGTTCCATTAGGAATATGATGCTGAGAAGGAGCAGACAGCGGAAAGAAATAATGCAGAAATGACAAGAGATGCACAGTCTGTGAATCAGGGACTGATTGTGTTCAAGCTTGAAGTCACATTAATCTGGAAACAGAGAATCTGCTTTTACATAAATATTATTTATGTTTATTATTCACAGTGTCTGAGTCCAGTCCTGTCAGTTTGTTTCATGTCCTGTTGATCGTTGGATCAGTTACTGGACTCGTTCTCATTATTCTCCTGATCTTGCTGTGGCGCTATAGAGGTGAGACTTAGTTTAACTGATTCTGGATCAGATTGTTTATTTAAAAGTCGTTAATTAATCAAACAAACACACAGAATCATTCTGAGTGTGACACAAAATCGCAGCAGGATGATTTGAACAATAAACCAAATGTCTTTTTTTCAGATTCATGCTGCATCAGGCCAGTATATTAATGTTTTCTGACTTCCTGTTTTAAAATCCACCATCAGTGTTAGTGTTGTAGTTAAATGTTGATTTGATGATGTTTTAGGTCGAGTCAGAGAGAGAGCAGCAGTCAGAACTCCACCACAAACCATGGAGTCGACCAGACTTACAGCTCTCTGCTACACGGTCTGTCACTAATTCAGCCTCATATTAGTTTAGACTTTTCATTGAATCATTCTCTTTACATTTTACTGTTTATAATGATTTGATTTTCTAAGAAATGTGTTTAACCCTCACACTGTCCTTACGTTTGAGCCTGTAGAGTTTTCTATTCATTTGGGGTCAGTTTGACCCTCTAAGACAGTGTGAAGGTTTAAAGCATGACACTGCCAGACTGCATCCTGTTCTGACACAAAGAACTGACTTAGAGTTTCATATTATTTCAGTTAGAAATTATCCTAAATTCCTTGACTTAATCAACAAGTACAAGTATTATATCTTATCACAACACCATTAGAATATAATAGAGGTGGCAATTTAATTTAGAGTCAAAATGTGGTGAAGTTTTAACCAGTTGCTAGTCAAGACTGAACTGAGACGTCAAACTCTTAAAAAATAGAAAACAGACAGAAAAAGTCAAACTCTCTTTTTTGTTTATTAGTGACACTTTTCATGAAATTATCTAAAGTTTAATCCTGACATTTTAAATTTACTGCAGGTGATTCTTCTCTCTATGAGTCAATCCAACCCTCTCAAGTTTCCAGGAGCGGTAAAGTATCACTAATGAATGAATTAAAGATGCAACAACTTAAGAAGTGATTTTTTCTGGACGGGGGTGCACACAATTTTTCCTCATAGGTTCTTAAGGGAGAACCTGATGCTATTGTCTGGTACGCACATCTTTTTGGGGGACGGGGAGAATTTGAAGATGATGATGATGATAAGCTGTCGGCTTTTTTGTGTGTGTGTCGCACTTGTGCTGGGCAAAAAACTATAATCTACTATCTCCAGAAAGGACCGTCCATTGAGCTAAAAAATATCACCTCCCACTTTCAGCCAAAGTAACTCAGGTATCTGATGGGATGAGAGGTTCTTTATGGTTTTGTGGCTTAAAGCTGCACTCAGCAGGTTGGTAAACAATGTAGCTTTTAACGTTTAAAAAAAAAAAAAGCCTCTTAACAATGTTCTAACATAGTATAGCTATAAATATGTTGTGGAGATTAAAACCCCCCCGAAAGAAATCAATAAAGTGGTTGTCCCACACAGCGCCGTAGCTCTGCATACGCACATCACGCACTGTGCGTATGGCACCATTTGCCCAGGGGGGTGGGGGGGGCACCAAAAAATTCCAGGCTCGCGAAAAATCCTATTGATAGCAATCATAATAACAAAATGTTTTTTCTTCGGCATGCAATATGTCCTGAATGCATGCGAAATTCCTTCTTCATGATCCATAGCTTCAACATTGAAGGTATTACATATCTCAAGAGCTTCTTTCCTAACTTTGTTTCCAACTTTCACTGGTTGTTCTTTCTCATCTGCACCTGAGGCGGACATAAACAAACGGCTTGAACCTTTGCTCCCATCTTTGCCAGTTTTTACTGAATTACCTGTGAGAATTAGTGGTGCAGGGGATTGAACTGATCCATAGATACCTGCCGGCATTCAAACTTTTATTCAAAACGGCACTCATTTGGTGGATGAAAAAAAAAATCCCACTTCTGACACCACATTGTGTTCTTCTTCAGTGGTAGGGAAAGCACCATACATGAAACTTTCATTAACTTTTTTAGATGATCTCCAGAACAAGTCATGATGAGTATCTGCTGACCAAACCAATAAATCCCTGCACAATAAATTACTGCAGCAATTATAAATCAAACGTTTAGATGCTTAGATGGGAGCAGTGATCAGCTGATACTAATGTAATGGTGTGCTTTATGTACCCATACCAAATGCCACAGGAAGAACACATCTAGTGTTACGTCCCTAAATATTATGTTCTATTTTTGAGGACCTCCAGCAGGGGGCACACCAGATGATTCCCTATATGGTCAATGTCAAGAACCACCTGTGATGTGATCTGTTTTCTGTTTCAGAATGCTGAAATCACCCAGATTAAAGAATTAAACACCTAAAAGGTACAGACAGTTATTTATGTTTCATATGTTTGATGTAGATCTTATAGGTTATAATTATATGTTATATAGCACCAGTCGTAAATTAAAGCATTTTTTGTAAACCTGTAATTTTTAGTGATCATAAAACAAACAGATGTTTAAAACTGCACTCGTTGATTCGGTAAACAAGCTAGGTATCGCTAGCTATTTTACAGAAACACGTCTCAGAGCTCTCACCCCTCCCGTCGGGTAAAATCTGTAGGCCAGCCTTTCCGCGGACATGGGATCATGCTTTGCCTCGGTAACAATACAAAACAAAACTCCAGCTGTAGAAAGGTTCCCCCAGGTTTTTTCTCTTTTCACCTCCAAACGTTTTTAGTTTTCTGCTAACTGAAAAGGTGTTTTTTTTTGGTGACTCTGGTATATTTTCCTAAAATTGAAGCGCTAACAGCCGGCTGTTTCTGTCCTTCTCTCACTTCCAGGATGTTCTGCTGCAAAAATGCATGGAATGAGGGCGGATCCAAGCAGTGTGGAAGTGCGGCGCTTCAGTGAGACAGACATCTGGATTGTCCAATCCTATCATTCGGTCCGAACAATAGGATTGGCTGAGGTTTTTAAAGAAGGACAACCACTTTATTGATTTCTTTCAGATTTTTTTTTTAATCTCCACAATATATTTATAGCTATACTATGTTAGAACATTGTTAAGAGGCATTAAAAAAAAAGTTAAAAGCTACATTGTTTACCAAATTTGCGAGTGCAGCTTTAACACAGATTCTCTCTATTAACAGGAAACCAACAGATACAGCAGTTTGTTTTTTTTTACATCAGATCAGGACCAGCTCTGGATAATGATGCTGGCTTGTAGCTGCACGATGTGATGGTTGTTTTGGGATTTAAAAAAAAATTTAGTCTCTCAAATCCCTGCATTTTAGGGTGTTTAATTTACACATGTGTAAAAGGAGCTGTATCTGAAATTACTGTTTGCAACTCTAGAATAAAAAGACTCCTTTTTTTGAAAAGAACAAATCAGGAATCAGCAAAAATGAATCAAAACAATATTGCTGACTCACCAAAATCAGCAGGTATTTTTATTGTGTGTACATATCTTTATTTGATCTTTGAGTTAATTTTCCTAAATACTTCAACCCCCCCCCCCACCCGCCCGAAATATGAGATGTTTTGTACCTGATAGTGTTGCTTTATTATGTATTTTACAATATTTAATAAATAATTTCTGCTTTGAATATGATGCATTTTAAAACGATTGGTTTATTATTATTATGAAATTGTTCTTTTTGCTTTGATTTCCTCCCATCTAGATTACTTTTCATGTTTGAACCAAAAAGCCCTTTATGGCCTTCAGCTGGTCCAGAACTCTGCAGCGAGGCTCCTCACTGGAGCAAACAGGAAAGATCACATCACTCCTATTCTGAGGTCTCTGCACTGGTTACCTGTTAAATGTAGAGTTCATTTTAAAATCCTGACTCTAACTTTCAGGGCCCTACATGGTCAAGCTCCTCTTTATGTTACTGAACTGATAAAGCCATACGCTCCAACCCGAGCTCTCAGGTCCACAGACCAGAATCTCCTAACAGTTCCAAGGACCAGATTTAAAAGTCGAGGTGATCGCTCCTTCCAGTCTGTTGCACCGCGACTTTGGAATGACCTTCCTTTAGTTTTACGCTGTATAGACAGTCTGGACTCCTTTAAAAAGCAGCTGAAGACCCAATTATTNCCTTTTAAGCTAGTTTCAGCGTTGGTAACTCGCTAGCTTTTCAATTTAGCTTGCAGTACATGAGAAATGCAGGCCCTGTCTAATAGCAAAACCTTTTAAGCTAGTTTCAGCATTGGTAACCTGCTAGCTTTTCAATTTAGCTTGCAGTACATGACATCCACCATCAGGAGCAGTAGATGGGCAGATACCTGTTAGCTTCACCATTAGCTGCTAGCCCCATCACGTGATCATGCCTTCCGAGTCCAAACATCCGCTTCCGGTGACGTATTTCCGGCTATGTATTTCCGGTGGCATATTTCCGGTGGGCTGTGACATATTTTGACACGTGGGAGGGGCGGGGCTTATTTTTGACAGATGGGCGGGCTTGTTTTGACACGTGGGTGGGCGGGTCTTATTTTGACAGGGGGCGGGGTTTGTTTTGCCACGTGGGGGGCGGGGCTTATTTTGACAGGGGGCGGGGTTTGTTTTGACACGTGGGGGCGGGGCTTATTTTGACAGCTCATTAGCATTTTTGACAGATGATACCCTCTAATATCTCTTGTACCATTAGTCTGATGTCTGTCCAAAAGAATTTAATCAACTCCGTCGTCAGACCATCAATTCCTGGGGATTTCCCATTTTTCATTACAGAAATAGCTTTATCCAATTCTGAAATTTTTAGTTCCTCCTCAAGGCAGAATTTATCTTCCATTTCTAAGATTCGTATATTACTTTTTAAATTTCTAAACAGATCTGAACAACTTTCAGGTTGAAAATTTGTTTTATATAAATCAGAATAAAAGGAATAAATACCTTTTTCAATTTTTTTTGGTTCCTCTATCATAACATCATTTATTCGCAATTTTCCTATTGTTTTCTTAGACTGCCTATGACGACGTCCCGAGACACCGCATTGTTTTCTGCTCCTGGCGCATGCGAACTGGTAATATTTTCCTGACGCATGCGCACTGGAAATCATCCTTAATGCAAAAGAGACCCATCGGGACGCAGGTCATAGCGTCCCTGACATGCGCACAACGGCACAGTAAAAACTGGAGAATCAATGCCTAATATTTAAGCATTTACTTTAGTTTTTATCATTAATTATGGCACTGTAACACACTGATAAGTCATAAGTGATTACAAATAAAGTAAAAAAAGAAATAGAAAAACGTATTGAATGACTTAGACCGGATGTTGACCCGGAAACTACAGAGCGCTCATTTGCTCCTGCCTGGCAGCAGACTGAGAGAACTAATACAAACAAAATGGATATTTATTCAAAGAATCCTTCTTGGCAGCTTGTGACAAAAAGCCGTTTTATTCCATGGGTCCTGATTTCATCAACTCAATGGTGAGTGACTTTGTTTGTTTGTTTCTTTTCTTAATAACAATATGTCTGTCACGGATTTTCCCATTCAAAAACCCCATAGGCGGAGCTAGCCGCGGCTAGCAGTGCTAAGTCCTGATGAGTGAATTTATACCTTAAATAGCGACATGTGTTTGTTGAGGTTTTTTTTTTTTTTTTTTTAACTTTATTTAAGAACAAAGGTAACAAAAAGAAACAATGACAATCTCAAATGTAAACATAATCTAATATGTAAACGTAGCTTCTCACCTCCTTTACAAAATACAGTTTAAAAAGTAAAGAGACAAATACTAAAGGTGACGAATCAGCAACCAATATGTAACAATATAGAAAAGAAAAGAAAAATATAAATAAAAATAAATACAAGGGAAATAGAGAAGAATAGAGTTCCATAATAAGAACAAGGATATACAACCAAACAAGAAGCAGCCAGCCCATAAAATGAAAAACACAGAGCAAAATAAACAGTTCAAGAGAACTTTAGTTTTTCTATAAAATTATATAGCCTAGTTGCAAATGTATTATCCAGAATTTTTAAGCAATCTTTTAACAAAATTAGCCATGAAGGGAGAGATTTTGCATATCGACATTTATGAATATAATATTTTGTAATTATAATAAGGTTATTTACTAAAAATTCTGTCTGTTTGTCTTTCAGGAGTACACCGAACTGAATGTTCTGAAGGGACCAAAATGTAATATTACTGAAGATAGATTAAATTGATTGGTGAAGAGATTTCCATAATTGCAAAACATTTACACATTCATAAAACAAATGCTCTGTCATTTCTAAATGTGATTTACAAAAAAAACAATTTTCTACTACAAATTTGAATCTTTTTCTTATAAACTCGTTTGAAGGGTAAATATTCTGGATAATGATTCCGTTTTAGTTAGCATTATTCTACCAAATAGCGTTAGATCCCTTTGCAGCCAATTGTTTAAATTTCTTTTACCTTTTTCAATCGAATCCTGAATATTCTTTTTTTCACAATCTTCAACACATTTAGTTATCCAAATCCCTAAATATTTGACCTCAGTTTTAACAGGCATGTTATACAGTGATGAATCAGAACAGCCATGAATACTCATAAGTTCACATTTATGCAGATTAAGGTTCAAACCAGAGGCTTGTGAAAAAGGCTTCATTATGTTCAAAGCCAAAGGAATTTGAGCTCTATTTTTTAGAAAGATGGTTGTATCATCAGCAAGTTGGCTAATAACTAATTTGTGGTTATTGATGTCTAATCCTTTTATATTTGAATTTACAACAGTTATAGCTAACAGTTCAGTAGCTATAATAAATAATAAAGGAGAAATACTGCATCCCTGCCTGATTCCTCTTTCTACCCTGAATCTTGAACATGTACCTTCTGGAAGAGTAACACAGCTATTAATATCATAATATAACATAGCAATCATATCAATAAAAACTTTACCAAATCCAAAATGTTTAAGGGACTCAATAATAAAACCATGTTCAATGGAATCAAAAGCTTTGTGAAAATCCAGAAACATCATAAAACCATCATCCTTAATTAGGTGACTATAATCAATTAGATCCAGGACCAAACGGATATTATTATGGGTCGATCTCCCTTTAAGAAATCCCGATTGTGTCGGGCTAATTATCTCAGAAATGCCTGTTTTTAATCTCGATGATAAAGCTTTTGTAAAAATCTTATAATCTGTATTTAAAAGTGTAATAGGTCTCAAATTGTTTAGAATTTTTTTATCTTTCCCAGGTTTCGGAATCAACTTTATCACCCCTTGTTTCATTGTCTCTATCAGCTCCTTTTGATGAATACAGTCCAATAAGGCTTGATACAATAAGGGTTTTAAGTCTTCCCAAAAATGTTTATAGAAATTAGTTGTAATACCGTCTGGTCCTGGGGAGCGGTTGGAAGGCATATTTTTAATAGCACAATCTAATTCAACTAAAGTTAAATCTTTGTCACAGGTTTCTCTACACAGCAAATTCAAAAGTGTTAATTTTGGGGTGTTGGTCAAATTTCAGCAAGTGTAGAGTTAATTTAAATCTGAGAAGAGTTATATTCTTGATATGTAACTCTGAGTTGCCAAATAGTGCGAGTTAAAACTGAGTGTTAAAAAGGAGTGTTTCTAAATCAAATCTGTAGGTGTCAAATGGGATAAGATAACTCTTGACCTGCTAACTCTGAACACCTGCAGTGGACACAACACCTCCAGAGTCAGTCTCTGACTCCTCCCTCTCCTTTTACCGGTCGGAGCTGCAGCAGAGAGGAGAAGAAGCTCCTCCAGGACATTTTAACTCGACTTTTCTTTTTGTCTACATTGTTTTCTACACTCGGTAAGTCACTGAAATCGATATTTGCCAGAGATGGTTATAATATTTCATTATTTTGTACTATTTGTCTGAGTGGAGCCACAGGCGCTAAGCTAGCCACGTTACTCGATGTCAGGTTAATCATTTGTTTAAGTTCGCTGAAAGTTTCTGTCTGAGGACAAATACTGTAGCAAGGAAAACTGTTGGAGACACATTCGGAGTCAAACATGTCGCTAAACTCCTACACAAATAGCATAGTGCAGGTGTTTGGGTTCTCAAATATGAGCGTCGGTTTATGGCGCCACTTGAAACTTCACCATAACTTTTTGAAAATTCTACCCAGTTCAGACACTATTAAGACCCGCATGGTCTCCGTGACTGGTTTGCGGTTTTTTAGCCGCACACCGAACTAACTACCACGTGGTTTGTATTTAATAGAGCCCGTATTCGGCGTGGTTCGACCTGGGTGTTTGCCTGGAAAAAAAACTACCAGTGTTTTCTATCTGTCTTCATACAAGTAACATTTACCTCATAACATCTAACAGAGACCTTGCTTGTTTCATGATTACATGCACAGTCCAGACAGATACATTATTGTAACACAGCGTTTCTTTCCTCCGTTTTATTTTTTGCTAAGTAAAGAAATGCAGCTCCTCACTGCTGCAGGAGGAGGTTACTGCATGTCTCCTGCTGCAGCAGTGAGGAGGAGCTGCTTCATTTTCAGGTTGGTGAAGAGGGATATCGTTATCCAGCTGGTTAAACTTTTCTAAAACATCTTTACACTTGAATCATAATAAAAAATAAAGAACAATTACAAAAGATCCCCACAGCAGTGCATTTTAGTGGCTCCTCTGTTAAAATTCAAGGTCCAAAGTTTGGTTAAAGTGCACAAAGTTTACATTTTTAAAAGATACTTGGCTTTATTCAAGTTATGACTCAATGTTTCTTCTTTCTTACTTTGCACTGTTAATAGATTAAAAAGTTAAATGATTACTAATACAGAACTATTACTGAATTTACAGTATACTGTATGCCCATACAGGAAATGCCTGCAAAGGTGGAATATGAAGGAGTGCACAAATGCATTAAAGTTCCACGAAGCGATGATGACGGCTTCCTCTACTCCCAGTTTCTTCAGGAAGGTTTGTATTCATATTCAGTTTAATGATGGTAAATAATCACTTACTGTCAGTGACCCACAGCAATCAAATAGGTATTTGCAATATTTAAATACGATAAATTGATTATTTAATTCTTTTTTCTTTTAGTATGAAGAACAGGAAAAGGGGAGTAGAAGCACTTGATCCTGATGAAGCTAAACAGGTGAACTTTCAGAGGAAGAAAAGCTTGACTTTTTTGTTATTAAAAACATTTGACAGCACTTGAATCATCATTTAACCTAAAGCAATTTATTGGCACTCAACATAATAAAATTGAGAATATTTTGGGTTAATTTGCTTAAGTTTATTAAAAAAAAATNCATGTTTGAACCAAAAAGCCCTTTATGGCCTTCAGCTGGTCCAGAACTCTGCAGCGAGGCTCCTCACTGGAGCAAACAGGAAAGATCACATCACTCCTATTCTGAGGTCTCTGCACTGGTTACCTGTTAAATGTAGAGTTCATTTTAAAATCCTGACTCTAACTTTCAGGGCCCTACATGGTCAAGCTCCTCTTTATGTTACTGAACTGATAAAGCCATACGCTCCAACCCGAGCTCTCAGGTCCACAGACCAGAATCTCCTAACAGTTCCAAGGACCAGATTTAAAAGTCGAGGTGATCGCTCCTTCCAGTCTGTTGCACCGCGACTTTGGAATGACCTTCCTTTAGTTTTACGCTGTATAGACAGTCTGGACTCCTTTAAAAAGCAGCTGAAGACCCAATTATTTAAAACTACTTTTAAATAAATCTTTTATGTTCTCTTATTGGTGTTTAACCATTTCTATTTGTACTTCGATCATTATGTGTTTTAATTTTATTTTTTATTTTGTTTTATTATTGTATTTGTTTTAATTTTCTCATATTTTATCTTGATGTTTTTGGTTCTTTGTCTTAAATCATGTTTAAATTTTGATGTTTTGTGAAGCACTTTTATTTATTTCTATGAAAGGTGCTATATAAATAAAATTTACCTACTTACCTAATTATACACTTGTTTGTATCTTAATTGTTTATGTTAACAAATAAGAATCAAAAATAACACCCAGGTTCCTGATTTGTTCTGAAGGATTAAAAGACAAAGACTGTAGTTTCTGAAGGGACTTTTCTCTCCGAGCCTCAGGACCAATGATTAAAACTTCAGTTTGTCCTGGGTGAGCTGGAGGAAGTTCTCTGTCATCCAGGCCTTTAAATCTGAAATACAGTTAAAAAGTGCATCAATGGTCCGGGGGTCATCAGGAGACACAGAGACGTAGAGCTGTGTGTCGTCAGCATAACAGAAGTTTATCCCGTGTCTCCTGATGACTCCACGAAGTCACAGCATATGTTAAAAAGTACAGGACCTAAAATTGAGCCTAGAGGGACACCATATTTAGCCTTATGTATCAGTGAGGAACATGTATCCATGGTTACCTTAAAATTCCTAACTGTGAAGTAGGAGCTGAAGCAGTTCAGGACAGTACCAGAGAGGCCCACTAGGTGTTGCAGGCTATTTACAGTTTTTTTCTATCGTTTACCCACTAAAATAAAATGTCCACACAATTTTCAAACAGTTTACTCCAATTAGCAAAACGCCTCCACATGTTTGCACAACACTACACACAATGTCCTCTTCCAAAATTTAAACATAGTGATTTTTCAAATTGAACACACATTTTCATAGCTTAGACACAGATAAGGATTGTGAAATCACTTCCTTGTCATTACAAGGCCCTGGACTGCCAATGACTACACTAATGAAGAACTGGATAAACACATCCACCAGGTGTGGAAGCACACAGGTGCAAATTAGAAAACAGCATTCAGGTGTGTTATAATTTAAAAGTATAAGATAAAGTCCATACAACACTTCTTGTGCATGTTATCAACCACGGACTGACACTGATGGATGGTGGATTCATCACATGAGGAGATTGTTCCAACATGAAGACCCAGCCTGATGTGATGAAACCTTCTGTCCTGATCCAGCCAGATGGACAGATGATGAATAGTTACAGGATTCTTGTTGGTTTTACTGTCGTTTTTCTTCAGAGTCAAAGTATTTGTACTTCATGCAGTACTTTTTATTTGTCTACAGATTGTATTTGTTTCATTGGTTTCATTATTGGTTGATTACTATAACTGATTATGGTCAGAAATACTGTAGGTATTGAAATAAATACTTGAAATCTTCAGTCTGCAGCATCAGTGTTGTGCTGTTGGTCAGTTTAGTAGGACTATTTGTCTACATTCTGTCTAGATCTCATATAGACTGTTGTGGGTTTGACACTATTTTCTTTTTTCATCTAAGTGATCCCTCACATAACAATGTCTGGACTCAAATCTACCACGTTATTTCCTAAAATTAGTTTTTTGACAAATGTGTTTTTTATTTATCACATCAGAGTGAAACTGGCTGCAATGGTGTCTGATCACTGAGAACTGCGTTTGTCAAATGACAACTAATACAGTTTTTACAAATGTATATATGTTTTGACTGAAGTGTGTATGTTTTGACAAGTGTGTCATTTTGCAAACTATCACAGAATTATGCAAATTGAGTGTGGTGTTTGGATAATTGTAACTATATTTTGAAAATAAAAACCAAAGACTTACAGTAAAATTGTGTGTAAACAATAGTAAAAAACTCTGAAGGCCAAAACTGTTTAGTGCAGTATCTGGCCAGTAGAGGGGTGTAGAGTGTTGTCAAATATGAAACTGGTGGAGTTTCTGACTAAACAATCATTGAGATCAATTTTATTGCTCTATTTTAACGGCATTCTTTGCAACTTTTTCATATTTTTAAATATTTTCCTTGAGTCAAGCTAATATGACCCTTTGCAGGGTTAATGAAAAGTCACTTAACTATATATATATATATATATATATATATATATATATATATATATATATATATATATATATATATATATATATATATATATATATATATATATATAAGTCCTTCAGTCGATACCAAAGAAGTATGCTACAGAGTTTCGATACCCAGCCCTACTCCTGTCTGTTCTGTTCTGTATGTTTTGAGGTCATCCATGTTTCTGACTTGTACACCTTTACAGGCAGTGCAGAATTTTTAGGCAAATGAGTATTTTGACCACATCATCCTCTTTATGCATGCTGTCTTACTCCAAGCTGTATAGGCTCAAAGCCTACTACCAATTAAGCATATCAGGTGATGTGCATCTCTGTAATGAGATGCACATCTCTCCATTGTGCCAAGATGTGAGATGCACATCTCACATCTTCTCCATTTGCTCCACCTGAATCCACCACCCTTGCATAAGAGTGATGCTTCGTCTCTAACCCAGATATCACCACGTCCTCTTTTCTGGTGTATTGTTCCAGCTCATCCTCTCCCTGCTTGAACACAGCTGATTTCTTTGAATGAGTGATGAACCACTCCAGTAGAAAGCAGTGAAGGCTGAGGAGACATTTCAACAGTTAGATTAGGATGTTTCTGAGCAAGGACAATGGTGCTAAGCAGGGGCGTGTCCAGAATGACTTTCTTGGGGGGGGGGAGACAGGGGCAAAGACTTTAGAAGGGTGGCACACTAAAACGTCAGTTTTATTTACAAGCTCTGCAGTCTTGGATTGCAATCGACCAAAGTTTTAATAACTTATTTATTTTCTGAAGTAAAACACATGGATCTGTTTAGCATTCAAGACCTATATGTGTCACGTTTTGCAGTGTGTAGAGAGGACCCAGGCGCAGATGTAAACTCCAACAAGTATTTATTCAAAGCAGGGGCAGGAACACAAGACACGACTCAGACTTACACGACTATGACTAGGAACCCACGAACACAGACGAGACGGGCAAACTTAAATACAGAGGGAGGTGATGACAAGACGAGGCACAGGTGGCAGGATTACAATGAGGATCACCTGTGTAAGACAAAAGGGAGAAACATTAGTACAAAGCACAAGACAGGACACCAGGGGACACAGGATGTGACACTATGCAGCAGATTCAAAATCCAGGAGAACACAAATGAACATTTTACTGTAAAACATCACAGTGTCACTATACGCCAGGGGTGGGAACCTTTTCTTGCTAGGGGACCAAATGTTTTTCATAAAGTCCTCCGAGGGCCACATTCAGAACGTAAACCAGTGATGTCCAACTTTTTAATAATAATAATAATAATAATAATAATAATAATAATAATAATAATAATAATACATTTTATTTAAGGCGCCTTTCTAAAAACTCAAGGTCACCGTACCATTAAAACAAGAAATTTCAAAGCATTAAAACAGACACAGAAAAACATCGATACAGAATATAAACATGAATCAAGAACTAAAAGCTAAGACTGATTACAATGAATTGGCAGTTTTAAACAGGTGAGTTTTGAGCTTAGCTTTGAAGTGATGGAGAGAGGTGGTGTTTTTGAGGTCGACCGTTAAGGAATTCCAGAGGGACACAGAGCAAAAATCACCAAGTATAAAGTTCTCAGTCACAACAATTTGAATTGAAACATGCAGAAAAAATTGTGATGTTTTTCACTTTTAGGTTAACAATATGAACAGAGCAAAGTATTAGTTTTTGTAGGGGAAGAGCAGGAATTATTTGTGGATACGAGACATTAAAGAGTCTGACATGTTTGCCTTAATCAAAAAAAAATAATAATTTTATTGGCTGATTGTTTTCTGGTTTCTTGGTCTTGAAAATAAATTTGACTCCAAAAGTGACAAGAACTGGACCCGGGTCTTCAGAAATGCTGAAAGTATAATTATTTACTTAAATGTCCTGTGTTTATAGTGCTTTCTAGAGTTTCTCCCCAAAGCTCTGTACAACACAACAGTCAATCGTCCATACTTAGTACTTTATTAATTTACTTTGTACTCAGTACTGTATTTATTTACTTAGTACTTTATTTATTTATTGAATGGAGCTCATTATATATATATATATATATATATATTTCTGTCATTCATATCAAGTCTAACATGTTTTTTTCTTTATTTCAGTTCTCAGTTCACAGAACTATGGAGACACTGAAGGTAAATATTTAAAAAATATATTTAGCATTATACTTTTAATTTTGTTTTTCATATAATTGTTTAGTATTTGAATCATTTTCACTCTTTATTTCTCTCTAATTGTCTTTTTTTAAAAAAGATCTGATTATTGAACAAGTGAACTTCTAGTGGTTCAACCTTAAGACAAAGTAAACGTGTCCAAATGAATAAACTGTCTTTATTTTAGTTTTCTTAACAGATCAGAATAATGAAGAAATGAGACCTGAGATCAGTGAAAACAGAAACACTTGTTTCTGGAGTTGATGATCAAACTGAAGCAGTTTCTGATCATTTTATTGTTTAAACTCCTAACTAGATGTTTTCTCTATGTTAACAGCTTACATTAAACCCAGAGTGACTCTGGAACCCAGCAGGTCTCAGATATTCAGAGGGGAGTCAGTCACTCTCAGATGTGAGATCCAGGATGAAGGAGGAACTCAGTGGACGTATGGATGGATCCATAACTGGAAAAACCCTATAACATCCAGAGAAATCAGGATCAACAGTGTGTCTGAGTCTGATGGTGGAGATTACATGTGTCTGGGTAGAACTGACTACCAGACAACAGCATGGAGTGATCCCTTCAGACTGATAGTTACAGGTGAGTCAGATTCTGTTCATAATGAAAAAAGTTTTATTTATAAACATGATCTAAACAGGAAACATTTCCCAAACCAGCTGATCCAGTCTCGTCTATGAGGATCTGACAATTAATTCTAACACATCTTAAAGCTGCAGCGTATGGAAATGAGGACAATATTGATCAAGTCAAACTTTCCTGCACATCTTCGGAGCAGAGGATACCTATCACGTTCAGATTTGCCAAAGAGACAGTCGGAGTCTCTATCACACTTTGTTTTGGGATAATTCCCTTCTCAACATCCTTGAGAGAAGATAACACGTCTCCCTTCACCATCTCTGAATCTACAGAACTTTGAACGCTTCATCGTACACATACGTGTCACCTGAACAAAATCATTTTGTGTCTAAATTTTTGCAAGAGATATGTTATTGATAAAGATTACTTGTTCATCATTCAGTAATTTCATGATTACCGTATTTTCCAGAATATAAGTCACATTTTTTTCATAGTTTGGCTGGTCCTGTGACTTATATACCGAAGTACTATATAATTTCACATATTTGTCACTTTAACATTTAAAACTGCTAGATGATGCTCTAGGCTTGTGTACTGGTGTGTGCTACACCTGTACTGCTAAAAATTAAACACTTCAACAGTAGCTTACAATCGAGAAAACTAAACGCAATGCCTCCGAAAAGAAAGTCATATTCTGCAGAATACAAGCTGCAAATAGTGAAACATGCAGCAGAAAATGGCAATCGAGCAGCAGGAAGGAAGTTTGGAGTGAGCGAGAAACTTTTGAGGGACTGGCAAAAAGCAGAGGTAATGCTTTGTGCAATGAAAAAAACAAAAAACGCTAATCGTGGTCTGAAAGCTAGATGGCCACAGCTTGAGGAACGAGTTCATAAATGGGTGCTTGAACAAAGGGCTGCTGGGAGAGGCTTATCAACGGTGCAGCTACGTCTCCACACCCAGGTATATGCCAAGGCGATGAATATAAATGGCTTTACGGGAGGACTGTCTTGGTGTTACCGCTTCATGCAACGCAGCCAGCTCTCTATCAGAGCTCGGACATCGGTGGTTAAAAATAAACTTGCAATTGCAATTCTGTCTTATCATTTTTATTTTTTTTTCAAAGTTTGACCAAAGTCCAGAATGGTTGTTAGTTTAGTGTCAAAAGGTCAATTTAGAACGGTGCTCTCCAACTCTGGTCCTCAAGATCTTGCATCCTGCATGTTTTAGATGCTTCCCTGCTCCAACACACCAGATTTGAATGATTAATAGACTTCTGCAGAGTTAGATGACCATTGAATTAAGTGTGTTGGAGCAGGGAAACTAAAACATGCTGGATACAAGATCTTGAGGACCAGGGTTGGAGTGCACTTATTTATTTTATATAAATTATAATATTTGAGTTATAAAAGTAAAAAAATAAATAAAAAATCAAAATATGCAAGTTTACTCAAATAAAACTGTATAAGTTGGTTAACTAATAAGTTATAAGTTGGAGGTGGTTAAATGCTTTGATTTAATTAAATTCACATTTTTTAAGTTGTGATGAACTTAAATTTTATAAGTAAGTTAACTCAAAAATTATTATGTAATCGGTTTCCTCATAAATTTTGAGTTCACTGAACTTATTTGGGTTTACAGTGTATAAATACTATATTCACCAAATAAACATCAAGCAACAAAAATATAATGATCATCATGAACGATTACAGAACTTATCACATAGTGAAGAATTGCATCTACAATGTAGAACACGACATTTCTTATGATATACCAAATACAAATATATTATAATATTTTAAATGTGTCACATAGTTCTTTGTTTTTCCATTGGTGATAGTGACATCCTTCTCTAGTTCTGAGATCTGCTCTCTGTTTCAGACGCGGCTCCAACCTACTCTGAGATCAACCATCAGAACTGTGGAAAGGCCAAGAAAAAATAGAGAGGTGAAGTTTGGCTTCATGTCTCGCCTCGCCTTCTTCCGCTTATCCGGGTCCGGGTCGCGGGGGCAGCATTCCAAGTCGGGCAGCCCAGGCCACCTTCTCCCCGGCCAAGTCCACCAGCTCCTCAGCTGGGACGCCCAGGCGTTCCCAGGCCAAACTGAAGATGTATTTCCTCCAGCTTGTCCTGGGTCGACCTGGGGGCCTCCTGCCGGCAGGACATGCCCAGAACACCTCCCGAGGGAGGCGTCCAGGAGGCATCCTTACCAGATGCCCGAACCACCTCAACTGGCTCCTTTCGATATGGAGGAGCAGCGACTCTACTCCGAGTCTCTCCCGGATGTCTGAGCTTCTTACCCTATCCCTAAGGCTGAGCCCAGCCACCCTGCGGAGAAAACTCATTTCAGCCGCTTGTATCCGCGATCTCGTTCTTTCGGTCACTACCCAAAGCTCATGACCATAGGTGAGGATTGGGACGTAGACCAACCGGTAAATCGAGAGCCTTGCTTTCTGGCTCAGCTCTCTCTTTACCACAACAGACCGGTTCAGCGTCCGCATCACTGCAGACGCTGCCCCAATCCGCCTGTCGATCTCCCGCTCCCTCCTTCCCTCACTCGTGAACAAGACCCCGAGATACTTGAACTCCTCCACTTGAGGCAGGACCTCTCTCCCGACCCGGAGTTGGCAATCCACCTTTTTCCGGTCGAGAACCATGGCCTCAGACTTGGAGGTGCTGATCCTCATCCCAGCCGCTTCACACTCGGCTGCGAACCTCCCCAGCAAGAGCTGAAGGTCAGAGCTCGATGAAGCTAGGAGGACCACATCATCTGCAAAAAGCAGAGACGCGATTCTCCTGTCACCAAACTCCACCCCCTCCACACCACGGCTGCGCCTAGAAATCCTGTCCATAAAGGTTATGAACAGGACCGGTGACAAAGGCTTCATGTCTGGATCTTTATTAGGTTTTAAAAATCATTTTACAAATAATAAAACAAACAAATATCTAACACAAAATTTTCTGTCTATTCATAGAAAAGTTGAGTCCTGCAGCAACAGATGCAGCTGTTTACTCTGAGATCAGGAAGATCTCTGGATAACGATGCTGCCATGTAGCAGCAGGATGTAATGGTTTATTCTCCAGACATCTTAAATCTCAGGGCCACTGTCCTGCATGTTTTAAATGTTTCCCTCTCTGATACATCTCATTTAATTAACTGAATTACCTCCTCAGCATGTTCGTTCTGGAGGAGTCTATTAATGAACCATTGATTTAAATCAGATGTGTTGAAGCAGAGAATCATCTAGAACATGCAGGATAGTGACTCTGAGGGTCAGAATGAATCACCTCTGAAGGCTAAAAGGAAACATCTGATAACTGTTTGAACCTGGAGGCTGATGGAATAATCTCCCTGTTGATAGAATCATGTCTTTTCTCCTGTTTCAGAACACGTCTCACCTGTTTGTATTTGCTTCTAAGTGAAGACGTGCTGTACCAAATGTGTTCATGTTAAGTAACTACGGCTTATTGAGTTAGCATATATAGCATGGTGTGTATGGCTGAATGTATGTCAGCTAGGTGAAGTTTACTCTGGTTTGGATAGTTTTGTTTGTTTTGCTCATGTTTATTATTTTTTAAAAATGTATACAATTATTTCCCCTTTTCCTTCAACAACTTGCTGTCTTTCAACTTTGCATTGTATGGAAGGAGGACCCTCTCAACAACAAGATGTTTTATCTCAAAGGGCTTTATCCTCTGAAAATATTAATAAATAAATACATTAATTAAATGTTCATATACTGTATTATGAAAAACAACCTGTTTTTTCCAATTAAATTGATACAAGTTATTTAATTTTAAACTTTTAAAACTTAATAAATGAGTTATATGTCAGCCGTCTGGGGGGGGGGGGGGGGGGGG